>MU854336.1:75943-218023 GCA_033296685.1 Parachaetomium inaequale
CCCCCCTTGACGTCTGCCGAACACCAACGCCATCATCAGCAGTCCTCACCAGCAGCCATCTCTCCCCTGCATCACCACCCCCCCTAAACTCAAATTTCCCCTTCAACACCCACCAACAATCATCGTCGGCCGTGAAATGGCGCCGAACCCCGCCTGCCGTAGCGGGATCAACATCTCTCTCCCGCGCACTGCACCAATACCTGGTACCCATGCTTGGGAGGTGCCCGCCTTACTTCTCAAAGTCCACCAGAAGGCCTCAGCGGCGGCAGGTGCTCGCGTCGCACGCATGGTGCTGCAGCACCAACATCTCACTCCCACCCACCGCTACCCATCCACGCCTGGGAGACAGCAACAGCCAGGAGCAAGCAAGCACTCCCATCACCATCACTCTCGCGTCACGACAACCCCTCAAACATCGAACCCGACTGAACTGAACGTACTGAATGGTATCATAACTCGTTATCCTATCCCATCCACGTTCCGAAACCGCGCCACCCATACAATGCTGCTCAAAACCATACACCAGACCAGTACTGTAATGTACAACCATCACCCCAAACAGTACAAAAATAATCTCAAAAGCCTCTGCTCCATAACACCTGCTCCTCCAATCCGCGGCCGCCCTTTTTCCAACCCACGTGGCCCTTGGGCATAAATAAACCATGTGAAAAGAAGAAGCACCGAAACCCCTACCCCAACAGCAATAACACACACACCCCAGCAGCAGCCAAGCAGCCAAGCAATCACGCAAAGCTGTCCTCAGCCGGCCACCGCCCACTCCTCTCTTCCACCACCTTCTCACCCACAGCAGCAGCAGCCACCTTCCCCTCCCGCACACTCGACCCTCTCCCCCTCTTACCAACAAGCCCCCTCTCCTTCATAGCAAGCCACACCACATCCCCCTCCCCCCCAACCTCCTCCCCCCCTCTCCTCAAAACAAGCCCATCCAGCCTCTTCACCCTCCCACATCTCTTCCCAACCATCGTCTCATACAACCTCCTCCTGACCCGCGTATCCATATCCAACCGCCCACAGTACCGCCCATCCCTCTCGGCGTCCTGCTCCCCAAGCACAAACTGCTTCCCCGCCTCAACATCATCATCATCATCACCAGCCCCCTGCCCCGGCGGCCTCTTACACACCAAAACCTGCACCTGCACGGGCGCATAAAACCCCTGCGTGAGCGGGTTATCCCTTAGATCCACGACCGCCAGAGACCCCATCCCGCTCAGCACGCCCACGACCCCCGCGGGGTCCGCGAGCCTGTTGCCGACGGCAAACAGCCGCTTGAGCCTCGGCACCGCGCGCAGCGGCGCCAGGTCAGACAGCGCGTTCATGTTGAGGTTGAGGACCCGCAGGTTGGGCAGCATGAGCCCGACCTCTTGCGGGAGGGCCGACAGGCCGCAGTTTGCGAGCTCCAGTAACTGCAGGTTCAGCAAGTCGATCCTCGGGGAGAAGGTCTCGAGGAGGTTGCCCGAGAGGCAGAGCTTGCGGACCTCGTACGCTCGCGACAGTAAATGGGGCAGGTCCAGCGGGGTGTCGCCGCGCTGTTCGCGTAGAGATAGCGAGTCGATGCGGCGGGCGCGGGAGAAGCCCGCGATCTGGACGAGCGCGTTGCGGTCTGCGTGCAGGAGGCGCAGATGCGGCAGGGCGCGGACGTTGAGGGTGGTGAGGTTGTTGTCGTCGAGGCGGAGGTAGCGGAGGGTGGTCATGGGCTGGGTGGAGTCGACCGAGAAGGAGGTGAGTTGGTTGGCGTCGAGGTTGAGGGAGCTGAGGGACGGGAGCTGGTCGATGTTGGCGATTTGGTGGATCTGGTTGTTCTTCAGGTCCAGGTCGGTGAGTTGATGCAGCGTGCTGCCGTCAAAGTCGACTTGCTCGATCAGGTTGCCCCTCACCCGGAGCGTTTGCAGGCCCTTGTGGTACTTGATGCCGTCCAGGCTGGTGATCTGGTTGTTGTCCGCCCGCAAACGGCGCAGGTGGATGAGGTTCTTGAAGGCCGCAAGACTCGTGAGCTCATTGTTCGAGACGTCGACGTACTGCAGGTTCATCAGATGGTTCCAGGCCGTGAGACTCGAGAGCTGGTTGTCCGTTATCCGCAGGTGCAGCACCGACGAGGGGATGCCGCCAAGATTCCTAATCTTGTTCTTGGAAACATCGAGGCTTTCGAGCTGCCCGCAGTATTCATCAAGCGCATGCAGGGCGCTGAGCCCCTTCTCGCGCAGCTCCAGCTCCCGCATGTCTTCCCAGTACGGCTCAAAGGGCTCCACCTCGGCGAGCTTCCCGACGAGTTCCTGCATGCTCATCGACATGACGCGCCTGGACTGGTCGCCCGTGACAAGGTGATGGTTGCCGACCACATAGCTGGCTTCAAGAGGCAGCGTCTCCTCGGCGCGATGCATGGTGAACTCCGAGAGCGGGCTGAGAGAGAAGGTGCCAACGTATTGGCTGATGACCTGGGCGGCGTCAACGCCAGGAACAGGGCAAGCCGGAGGCCTTCCCGGAGTTGCGACCAGGAAGCTGAGACTGGCTTGCCGTGCGCTTTCATCACGGTGGACCATGCTGTAGTCGCCCAGGACGCTGAGCTCCATACCCGAAGCTGCCTCCTGGTACTGATCACGGCCCAGTGCAGAGTCCTCATCCCGTTCGTCGATTCTGGATACGGGGCGCGCCATCAAAGACTTGCCCCTAAAGGAGAGGTGGCGCGCCGGGCCGCGCGAGGTGCTGCGGGATCTCGCCGACCTGCTCTTCGTTGTCGTGTGGATTGAGACTACCCTCCGCCCCCTAGCCGGCGGGTCTCGGCCCTCGGCAGCCTGGTCGAGGATGCTATCCTCCGACGGCATGTCATTGATGCCGGCCACGTCCTGGATCACGGATGCGACCGGGGACGAGAAGCTGATGGTGAGTCGCCTATGCTCCTTCACTCGGCCTTCGTTGACCCTGATTTCGGTCTCGACGAGCTCTTCGGCCACGCCTGGATTCGAGAATTGGTTGATTGGTGACTGAGCAGCCGCGTCAAGGGCCGCCCTTGTAAGTAAACCCACCCTAGGCGGCTTCGTCGGGCTGATCTGCGTATCGCTGGGAACACGGTCTTGAAGCGCGCCCTCCTTCTTCCCAGTCAAGAGCAGGTTCTGCATTTCCTTGGTGACGTCGACAGTCAGGTCAGGAATACCGGCAAACGGATCGTCCTCGCTGACCTCTGACTGAAGGAAGCTCTCCTTGGACTCCCCCGACCCCTTCCGCTTGACCCACATGTTGCGCTGCCTGTCCAGAATCATGTTGCCAACCTGGTCCGGAATCAAATGGCACACGCTTTCGGGCATGATTGTTTTCCTCGCCTCAGATCCTCTGGATGACCCCCGAGACGATCCAGTTGGAAAGGAAATTCCTGTGCTCTGAGTATTGAAACCCGCGGAGCCCTGGGAGGGCAGGCCGTTGGCAGACTGCTCTTGCCAATCCGGGTTCCGGGAGATGCGAATGTTTGGAGGGTCGCTGACGATATCAGCAAGGGACTCGGACAGTTGACTCTGAGTCCACTCCTCAACCGCCTGCTCCCTTGCAACGGAAATGGCTTCTTGGGAAAGCCGAGCAGAGCGCACAGACGAAGGGATAAGGTCTCCCATGTCGCTGGCCTCCTCGTACTTCTTGAGCTGCTCAACAAGCACGGGGTCTTCCTGCTTTGTGGACATGCGCGTGAGAGGAGGGCGTCCGTCGCGGCTGGGAGGCCGTGAAAACGGTTCTTGAGTCGACTCCTCAAAGGATCCCTCGAGGTCTGGCGATGGCTGGCCCTTCTCTTCGTCGGATTCTTCGACGCTGGCAAGACCGCTCGGCAGGCCGGCCTTGCTGCGGATCATGGCCATGATCTTGTTCGCTTCATTAATGAAGTCCTCGGTCTTGATGGATGGCTTCCGGTTTGTCTCGACTGTTGCGCCCACTGGAAGGGCGGCTGGGGGCTGCGAGTGCCTGCTTGAACGGGCAGGCGATCTTTCAATCTGGGCAAGGGGCTGGCGCTCCCGCTGCAGAGAAGATCTCTGACTTGGTGTCGGCGTCCGGGGCCGCAGCGATGCGCGGAGCTCGGGTTCCGCCGACTCATGCGGGCTGCTGCTCCGAGCGTCTTCTCGGAACCGGCCAAGAGCCGACTGCATTTGGTGGTGTGACAGGTGGACCGAGTCGACGGCTGAATTGAGATCCTCGGTTCCGTATGAGATGTCTGACTTGTGCAACGTTCTCCGTCGCTTCGGAGTAGGATCCTTCGACGGCGATGTACGCGGCCGCTTGATTTCTGGCCCAGACGAGTCTCTCCGCCCCCCTGGCGGAGAGAGGTCGAAATAGGCGGGAAAGGAAGCCCTGCCTGAACGTCGCGACGGATGGGAGGTTGTGGACTTCCGTCGTCGGTCCACCACAAGGTCCGGTGTCTCGGCCGGCGAAGAGTTGTGGGTGAGGTCGAAGATGGGGACGTGCGGTGGAAGCATGGACTCCTCGTCGGGGTCACGGTTCTCCTTGTCCCCGTCCATGCCGGTGGCGTCGTGGGATATGTGGGAAAACTCGTCGTTGAATTCGTATCCGTCTAGTTCGCCAGCACCAAACCGGTTGGCGTAGGCGGAAGAATAGTCGTCAATTCCACTCCGGTTGGCTGGGGGAAGTAACCTGGATGGGCTGTCCCCCTGAATTCGGCTCTCATCTACGGCTATTGAGAATGAACTGTCGCCTGCTTCGCCATGCATCTGACTCAGTCGCCTCAGGAGCGTCTGGTTTGTGAATGTATCGTAAGGCTGGAAGAGTTTCAGGGGGCTGCCAGGGCTGAGATGCACGGGTGCCAGCCGCTTCTCTGGGCTCGGATCCGGGGCCCGCGGAAAGTCGGGGCTGTCGACGAGGGCGTGCTCGGACGAGTCCCACCGCTCGACCCTCACGGTCGGAAACTGCTTTGGAGTGCTCGCTTGTAGGGACTCCTCTGGATTCAGCTCGGAGCTGTCGTTGAGAGCAGAGCTCAGCATATGGTTGCGGAACGATCCCTCGTCGGATCGACCACCTCTTTGGAAGTTGACGAAGCCCTCTAGCCGCATGTAGTCGTGTGTGGTTTCAAGGTTCCGCGACGCAGTGTGGCTCTGGACGGTGCCCTCATTGGCATCGCCCGTGAGGAACATCTGGTTCTGTCGTAGCATCTCCAGCCGCTTGCGAAGCTCGTCAGGGGGTAGGTCGGCAGGACTGAAAGTGGTCGCGCCGTTGCTAGCCTGGCGCCTCTCGATGAAAATTGGGCTGAAGTCTTCGTTGCAGATGTCGCTCCGGCCACTGACCTTGCGCGACTCGCCGTCGGCCGACAGTGCCGTCTGGTCCGTGTTGGACGCCTGGTGCGAGCAGCTGTCCTGCTGCATGCTGAACTCGGACTCCCTGCTCGCATCGGCGGATTGTTCGGTGCGCCTATATCGCATCGATGTGGCCGCCCGCTTCGATGGCCACTGGGGCAGTCCCCGCGCTGATTCCTCCTCGTGTATCTCGACTGTCGATGGATCGCGGCGATAGAGGGGCGGGCTGGATGGTACGGTGACATCCAGTTGTTGTGAGTCGTGCTCGTGGTAGGAGGGCCCGACCTGCCCGTCTCTTGATGGCCCGGGCGTTGGCTGTGGCGGCTTGAAGATGTTCTCCAGGCCTGTTCCGGCAGACGTGAACAGGTCTTTCTGCTCCCCGTACGACAAGTCGCCGTAGACCAGCCGCCGCTTCCACTCGGGCGTCTCGCCTCCCTTCCCCTTAGACTGGGAGGCGCTCATGGATTTGCGGTGGAATGTCTTGCGGACGACGGAATTGACTGTCGATGTCGAGGCGGAGCGGCAAGCATGGCAGTCGCGGCCGCTGGGACTGCTCAGCTCCTGCGAGAGCTTGGACGGGGTGCGGCGAGAGAGGGCGGCCAGTCGCTCATTAATGCTGCGCTCGCCAAGGATGTTGCTGCCGGGATTGCTGCCGTTGCTCGTATTGCTGCCGCTCCCCTCGAGGGCATTTTGGAATTTCCGGGCGTGCGGGCTCAGACGTGGGATCCTACTCGGCGTCTGCGGCTTGGGCAGCTTCGGGTCGGGAGAAGGCGACGGCGCCGCTTCGGCAAAGGACGCGTCGGACCCGGGCTGCGACACCCAGTCCTCCGACAGGGAGTCCAGCCAGGCGTGCCCCATGGCGGCACGCGGTGGGTGGATAAGGTAGGTAAAGTATCGATGTGGTGTGTGTGTGTCGGGTGTCGGGTGTCGGGTGCGGAGGCGCTGGTTTCAGACCGTCATGTCATGAACCTGGAAGGCGTGGGATCCTGGAGTGGGCGGCGCTGTTGTGGGTGCCAGGCTGCCAGGCAGTGGTTGAGTGCTCTGTTTGGCGGGGCTGCGTGCAGTCTGCGGAGCTGTGCAGACCAAGCACATGAAATAACTGGAACACGAGTACCCCCGTCGCCGTCCACGCAAATGCAAATGGATAAAAAAGAGATGATACTGTACCCCTCAATCGGCTTGCAAAAGGAATGCGGGTTTGGGTTATTGACAACGTCACTATCGAGATTGGTCAATCTCGGCCGTTTTGGGGGGCTTTGGGGGCGCTTGACCGCGTGTTGGGGGTAAACAGTCCGGCACCTGCTGATTGGCGGGCGCTTGTCCTACCTCTCATTTCCCTGGCAACCGGCTCGGCCTCGACCCCGCTGGGCGAGAGAGCTTGCAGCTGGCTCAGCTGACTGCGTGAGGCGCTTTTTTAATTGAAGCAACGCGTCTCAACGCGTCTCACTCCACTTGTCTTGGGGGCCCGGCAACCTGCACCAACCCCGGCCCGTCCACAAACGCTAACACCGGACAACAGGACAGCGCCACAACTGCACAACTGCCCAACAACCCAATCAACGCCATTCCGAGGCCGCAATCCCGGATTGTCGAGAGCAACACCAATGTAACAAGCCAAACAGCACTGTAATCATGAAGCGCTGTCTCCGAAGCCCCGACCGCGAGTGGCTGCACCCCGAGAACTTCGGCGACGAGCCCATCTGCTGCGACCCCCCGCAGGACCCCGACGACGTCCTCTACCACGGCTCCGACGACGAGGCCTACGCCAGCCCGGCCGAGCGCCGCGTCCGCTGCGAGACACAGGCCCAGCGCTTTCTCGACGGAAAACCGGTCTTCTTGCTTTCGGCCTCGCTGCGTGGGCCCTTCGACCGGAAATCCGGCTGGGAAAATCCATGGCGCTCCAAACCAGCGTCTCGAGTGAAGTCGGTCCGGACGAAAAAGCCGTCGGCCGCGAGGAGAGCTGTAGAGAAAACCGAGTCCAGCGGCATCTTCGACTCGAGCAGCTTCCGCCAAGAAACTCCGCAGAGCAGGCCCACGCTACCTCGAGTCACGTACACACCGCCGCGGTATCTGGACGGCGACGCTTTTCATCGAGTACGCAATTGGCGGGACACGGTGGTTGCGGAAAGCGATGTCCCCACGAGCTCGATTCAGCATTCGACACAGCCGGAACCCACTTCGGCCGATTCGAGGAGAGCAACCCAACAAACAGACAGGAGGCGGTCTGGCTTGACCCTGGATACTTTCGACGATGGACCTACCAGCTCTGCGCTGAGCGCACCAAGCGTGGGCAATGTCGAAAACGGTGGCACTTCAGGGAAATCGCGGCGAAATGATGGTCGAGCACCGAGCTTGCCAGCCAAGACTGGCCCCGTTTTTCATCTAAGCCCGGCGGCAGTCGGCCAAAACTGTCCGAGTTCCAGCCTCTCACCCCCCCCGACGGATCTGCTGGATCCGGCCGACGTCTCTCCGCGCGCTGTCAAAATCTACGAGCAGTTGACACTGTCAGCGGAGAGAGACCGTCTACTGGATACGAATGAGACGACAGCAGAGACGACAGCAGAGACGGCAACGCCAGTGGAAAGGTCTCCGTCAATGAAGGCACCAGCAGTCAATGAGCGCTTGGCAGAAAGAAACGCCGCACCCAGTGGTGTCCTGGAGGCAACTGTATCACCTGCGCTGCTAAAGACGCAGGCGAGCTCCCGAACGGGTGGAAGCTTTCGTTACCGGCGCGAGGGCGCGCGAGGGAAGAGGTCCTCTTTGGGCAGGAGCAAGCTGGCCGGCTCTCCAGTAGTGCCCAGCGATACGGCGGAACGCCACGGTTCAGGCCATCGGCTGTCCCTGGAAAGGGCGCTGGAGGGCAACGAAGCGCCTGAGCTTGATACGTCTCCTGTTGGTGCATCGACTACTGGACCCGAGGCCGTTGCGGAAGACGGCGAGGTCTCCACCGAGGTTCAAGAACAGGAAATACCTGAAAAGGCGCCTCAACTTGAAGCTTCGCAAAGCATCCATGGACCAAATCAACAGGCACCCGATCAGAATCAGAGCCAGATTGGCGAGGATGATGCGGAAACTGCCTCGCAAATCGACGGGCCGACACTAGTTCCCTCGGAGTCACCGTCCAGCTCAGAACATCCCAGCATGCCCAGCTTCGGGCATTTCTCAGCAGAAAAGCACTCCCAGGACGTCATCTCGGAAGCCATGGGTTTGCCGAGAAAGTTACTCTGGCCCAAGTCACGGCGGAGTGCTAGCAGGGATTCGCTCCCGGTGTTTGGCCTAGAATCAGCGCGCACTCCGTCGTCGACACAGTCAGGGCCAAGCCTTGAGGGTTCTCGTTCTGTATCCCTAAATCGTCACGTTCCCCCGGAGGACATTGTCTATCACCCTGCGGAGGACGAAGCTGTCAAAGAGCCAGAAGAAGACGTGTATGCTTCTCCTCGGGAAGACCCGTCTGCGGTTGCCGAGGCAGTCGAGGAAGATGCAGCGCCTGCGACGGAAATTGCGGCAGGCAGCGAAACCGCGAGCGAGGCCGAAGACGAAGATATGCATGGGACGGAACCGCCGCAAGTCGAAGAACAGGCCGATGGTCCTGAAGGTGACGCAAACAATCACATGCAACCCGCCTCGCCCTGCCCAGCGCCACAGATTCAAAGCCCCTGGGCAAAGGATGATGCAGCACTTCGTCCGAGATCACACAATCCCCAACCACAGCACGAGAATATCGGACCAGAAGATACGCAGTCGACCCCGCCCAAGACCACACAGAGCCCCTGGGCTAAGACAGCGGATGCTGTGCCTGGTGTCTCGGGCATCCCGGCACAAGTCCCCGACTCCCACCCCGCGAACGTAAAACTCTCCCTAATGGTCAGCCAGGCGCTCGAGAAGACGGACTCGCAGAGTCCCTGGGCACGCGGTGATTCGCAAATGCAGCTGCCGGAGGTCCGGCTGTTCAACCCTCTGTCGTCGCCCGCCAACAGTCATGTACTACCGACCGCCAATCCGGTCCCTCACTCGCCGGTACCCCGCGACGACGACGTCGACGTGGAAATGTGTGATTCCCAGCTGTATCCTCTCCCTCCATCCACCCCAGAGACGAAACAATCCGGCCTCCCAACCCCCGACTTCACCCTCTCGGTCAAGTCCTTCAAGAACTTCATGACCCCCTCGCCGCAGCCCGCCGCCAAACGACGCCGCATCTCGACCGCCGCAGACGAGCCCCTCCCCAGCACCCAAGCCCTCGTCGACGCAGCCATCTCCAACCCGTGGACCCACCCGTCAACCACAAAACCAAAGAAGCACAAGCCGAAACGAAGACGGTCCCAACAACAACCCCGACCACAGAAGCGCGTCACCTGGGCACCCCTCCCAGACGAAGAAGGAGGAGAGCCCGACCCGACCACAACTATCTCCTCTCCCTTCGGCGCCGAACTCCCCACCACCACCCTCCCTCCCAACAAACGACGACCCCGAAACGAACAGGCCCCCCACCGCCCCCACCGCCGCGCAACCTCCCCCCCACCAAGCATCCTCGCCACCTCGAACCTGCCGACAGCAGCAACCCAAAAGTTTGCGAAGCACTTTGCTGCTGTGGCGGGCAGGAGAAGGGTGGGGGCTACCACGCCTCTTTTGCAGCAGCACCAGAACTCCAAGAGTAAGAGTAATAAGAGTGTGGTGGTTGCTGCTGCTGCTACTAGGTTACTGCCGAGTGCCTCGCAGCAGGTGTGTGCGAGTCCTGGCGTGGGGGCGATGGCGGAGGCTTTTTTGAGGGCCGAGGCGTCGGGGCTGCGGCAGGGGGGTGGTGGTGCTGGGGCTGGGGATGAGGTGGATGGGGTGGGTGAGGGTTCTGTGATAAGGGTAGTAGGGGTGAAAGTTGAAAAGGGGGTGGGGGTGGATGTTGAGTTGGACTTTGGAGGCCTAGGGGAGAGTGAGGGAGAGGAGGACGGGCGAGATGGAGAAGGGGATGAGGGGGGAGAAGGGGATGAGGGGGGAGAAGGGGATGAGGGGGGAGAAGGGCATGAGGGGGGAGAAGAGGAAGAGATAGACAGAGAAGAGGAGGCGCAGGAGACGCAGGAGGAGGAGATGTTGGTTGACGAAGTCAGCGCCGTGATGGAGAACCTGGACGACTTCCTCGGCGGCAACTGGGATCTCGATGCTGACCTTGCCAAGGCGAGGACTGAGCAGGCGAGGGAGAACCGGGGGTATGAGGATATGGGCGGCGCTGGGGGTGGGTTGTCTGGGTTGATGGATGTTGGTGTGTGGGACTGAGTGGGTGTTTGAGAGGCATAGCTGTGTGTTTGCTGCTGGGTCGTTTGGCTTGTATTGGCTTGGCTTGGGGCTGGTGTTTATTTCTTATTATACCCTGGAAGGATTACAAGTTGCAATATACTGGCCTAGGCTTGTAGCTGGGCAACCTGGTGCGGTGGATTGGGTTCAAACACGGATGTAATCAATGCTAGAGATATGGTCAGCGTGGTACTTGCGAGGAGACTGGCGCTGAGTAAATCAAGCGAACAACCCTGGCTGTGTTCTCGGCAGAAACTTCAACTTGTTGGCCGACTACTTTCTAAGACGTGTTTCTCCCTCCTATGTGATTAGGCTACCTGACACGGCCTGGTTGTTGGGTGTGCCGACCTAGGTCAGCTCTCCGCACTACATCCCGAGGTCTACGGGCACGCTCCTTGGTCAAGTCGTTGAGGAATTTGTGGTCAACTCCAGCAGTGCATCATCATCTGCAATACAATGCCAGGGCGGGAGTCGAAACCTTTTCTCTTTTACTCATGTCTTAGAAGCGGTCAACTTATGCAATATTGGCCGAGTTATCCTTGTATGGACCACGAGTCTTTGCATGGCCGAACTGACTAATATGATGGTCAAGTCGTTGCCTAAATGGTTGGTCAAAGAGTAATGAACAGTGCTAGCAACGTCATGGGCGTAGCATAAAAACGTATTGTTCAGGGTAGAAGACTCCAACGGTCATGCATATCTCAGGTTGAGCCTCTCCTATCACCCTCCAACTTGATGCCAACTTCTTCGAGTTGGTCGGAAGGTGATTTTGGGCAACAACAACAGACAGGGAGATCCACTCGCGATTGGAGCAAGCCCCATTTAAATGTAGTTGAATGATACTCCTATCGAGTGAAGATGGGCTATATAGGTGGCGCGGGGTGGCTAGTTGGGCATGGGTAGAGAGAAAGCCATCTATATGGGGCTTGGTTTGCTGGCCGAGTTTCTTGCTCAGTGTTGGGTGTGGAGATGTGAGTGGTAATACTCCTGAAAGCTCGCATGTTGGTGGCCAGCAACCCTCCCTGAGTGATTACAAACCATAGAGTCTTTTCCTCTACTTGCTTTCTATCGTAGTGTGAACTACAATGCCAGCAATGTTGGACAGTCCATTTGTCCGGCTTGCTCTGGTCGCATATACCCCAGCGTTCAACACCATCGGGACATTTTTCCGAGAGGATTTTTCAGCTGGCGATCAGGGGCAAGGCAGGTCCCTGCCTTGATCTCTGCCTAACATAGCAACCAGGGTCACCAATCGAAGCTACGAATCGCATCGTTTACAGCTGTTAAGGGGCTCCTGCCCACGCAGCCCCTCCCGTCTCGCCTATGAGATGCCCGAGTTCAACCACGACGACGCCGTCTCTTGAGTCCGGCAGGCAGACACGTGTCCCATTTCCACCAGCAGGAAAAAGAGGCCTCCGACTTCTCGTCCAGGACGTTTGAATGATCAGAGAATATTCCCGGACCAGGCGGTCTGCCCAATCCCCCGGAGTGATCCAAGCATGCGGCTGGAAAGGTAAATGGCAAGGGCCCGGTCGACGTCACACAGCATGAGAAACGGCACACATGGGGTCAACCATTGGCTCTCCTGGGGCTGGTCTTGTGTGTCAAGACAATGCCTGGGTGGGAAGACAACCCGGGAACCCAGTGCTGCCAGCTGAGCGCAGCATGCGGTGTAACCCCTGGCAGGAGGACCACACGCTGTTTCGTCGGGATACCGCGGTAAGACGGCAGACTCCAGCGTGTCCGAAGGTTGTCGCTGGAGTTGTCTCCCGAGCAAGGGCGCCAAGACAGTCTCGCAGAGCCAAGCTGGACAGTGGCTTTCGTCGTCATCCAGATGGCCGGAGGAAAGGGACGGGAGGCGTTGTTGCACAGAGCCTCATCGGCGGCGATGCTTTGCGTATCTCGCTGGGCTGGGAGAACCCGAGCGCCCGAACCATGCGGTTGGCTGCGTGCACAGCAGAGATGCGTCTAGCCTTTTAGTAATGCAATTACTCTTTTCGTCAAGGGCGGGCGGACACCGGGGAAAAGGGGCATCGACCTGAAGATTTGCGGTGATGCCCATGAGCCTGGATGGAACAACCCCGGGCTTCCGAGACCATGGCGTCGGCAGTCCAGCCTGTCCGTGGCCTCGGCTGAGTCCTGACCGGCATGGGCCGTGAAATTGCAAAGAGCATCCATGCTTCCCAGAATGCGTCATGGATGTTTTTTTTTTTTGTCCGAACCAGATGCGGCTTTGGCTCAGCGTGGCCGAGACAGAGCAAAACATCAGCCAGCCAAGCCGCTGACGAGCGACTCGAAGCGGGCACTGTGTGACCGTGGTAGGTCTCTCAACTCTCAACGGTGATGGACGGGGGACGTGTGCCAGACAGCCGGAGAGAGAGGAATGAGAGGGTCAAGGCCCGTGGAGAGCACGTTTTCGACTGATTGGTGTTGGGGAGCTCGGCTCCACGAGATGCAGGGAAGCAAGCTGCCGGGCCCGTGGCTCTCCGCATTCGGCATGAGACGAGCGCAAGACGATTCCTCGCGTTGGTTTGAGCACGACGGCGGTTGATAGGCGGGAGCGAGGGGAGTCCATCGTGGATTCGTGATCGGGCCCCTAGCGCGCTGCAACGTGCCGTGCCGCCAACCTGGGGTTCCGCCATCGGCCGAGGAGAGACAAGAGGGGACGAAGTACTGTGCCGGACACAGACTGGAGATACTGTGATGGTCGAGATGTCGATTCCATCGGCCGATTGACTGCGCCGATCGCCCGGTCCGACTGGTGTGGGTGCGACTTGTCGCTTGGCAGAGGCTCGGCGCGACGGCATGGCTGGCGATGCTTCTCTTGCCGGCTGGGCTCGTCCATTGCGAAGCTGGGCGGTCGAATGGGGACGCTTCCTGCCAGTTCCTGGTGCCCGGCGAGGCCTGTCATGTTCCGGAGCAGCGCAACGTGATCTGGGAGGCAGATTCCGTTGCGTAAACAGCCGCCAATCGACGGAAGCCGCCGACTGCGCAGTGGGTCGCCCAATATCGGCGCGGCCGTCGCTATCCTATCTTGCACTTGCACTTGAATCTGCAAGGTTTGGCTATCAGAGCCCTCAGTCGGGAAAGATAGGGAGGTACCTGCCCGACGGTGCCCTGCTGCAGGGCTGAGCTTGGCCAAAGATGGCTGGCTGCGGGTTGCATGAATCTAAACCCTTCTCATTATCGCGCCTATCTTGGTTCCCGTCGACAAGGTTTCGGGATGGCTTGGAGACCGGTGGACAGCCTGGAAAGGCGCTGGAAGGGATTGATCAATTGAATTAATCGTACCCCGGTTTCTCGGCCATCAAGGTTCGCCAGCCCCGTGGCCGCTCCAGCTGACAGGGCCTCATGATTCGGTTTTGTTGGTGCACCAGGCCACGGGCCAGGGCTTGTGTTAGTGTTAGGGGTCGTACTTTTCCAGTACGTAGGTACTCGCGGTGGGTCTTCCCCGGCCCGCCAAGAAAAGCCATCGACCACTCACGGTCCAATCGTCGGGAACGGGACCCGCCACACAAACAGATGGCCACTCTTGCGACCCCTTGCGTCAGAGCTTGCCAAGTGCCAACCGACCGCATTTTGCGCCGCCACTTCCATTCCCTTCCTTATCTCGAATGCCCTGCGACGACGGCCCAGAACCCCTCGAAACCCAATCAAGCATCCACGCCCGTTGGATAAGAAGTGATCGGGGTGCCAGTCACAGCCAGTGTCGCAATCGACGCTCGCACTATATTTTGGCGTGACCAGGGCGATTGCCTCGTGTGGTGCACCGCGGACACAGAACGGTACAATAAATACTGTGTGGTCAATTTACTGGGCACGGTTCTTCCGCAAACCGAACCTCGATTCCGTCAATCCTCCTCCCGTTTCGTTTCCCCAACACACCACTCCAGCAGCGCATCCCTCCATGCGCCGCCGGATGTCCTGCTCATGTCCAACCCGCCCTTTGACCCCAAAAATGCCGCAGCCGCAGACGCTGCAGCGGTGAGTCCCGTCCGGACCGCAGGCGCTGGCGATGCCGCGCTCGCTCCTCCAAAAGCGCACCCGCCAACGCCACCGCCGTCTTGTCCGCCAGCAACGGCAGCACAAGGAGAAGGGCCCGTCTCGTCGGTACCACCACCACCACCACCACCACCACCACCACTGCCACAAGCGCCCCCTGCCGGGCAGCAAGACACGCCCGGCACCGCTCCCCTGGCCGCTCAAGCCACCGGGATCTCTGCCGCGGCCCATGCTGATCCCGTTGCTGTTAAATACAATGCCCGGGGCCCTGCCGTCCTGCAAAGGCCCCACGGCCCTTCCTTGCTGACCCAGGCTCTTGCAACAGCTCGCGGCATCCCGAGACACAACAGCCACTCCGACCCGTCGCACCCTCATAAGCCCCATCCCTCCCCCCCCGCTCAGCACTCGTCTGAGCCCCAGGACCCCGACAGTCGAGACTCCCGCCATGGCTCGCAGCCCCAAGGCGATGGCGATTCCCTGACACCACGCCTTTCTCCTCGCAAGACGGCCATGCATTCTTCCACCGCCACGTCCACGGCCGTGGCGGCGCCTGTCTACGGCGGCCTGGACCTCGGCGAGGTCAACTCGATGCTTAGCGGCCACCGCGAGTTCCTGACCAAGACCAAGGGCAGGATCGGCCCGCCCGAGACGCCCGAGAGGGAACGACCGGGCCGATGGAACACCTACTTTAACGACAAGACCGGCACCAATCCTCTCACCTCTCCGCGTCTCACCGACTCGCCTGTTGCCCTGCACGCCGACGACGAGGACGGCGTGATGGACGGCCGCCCCCAAGCTAGAACATGGAAGACGGACCAACGCGTGTCCATGGGCCCCGAGAAGGCGTGGTCAATCGGGTCGGGAGACGCAACAAATGGCCAAGACGGGCAGGTCGAGAAGTCCATCTCGGAGGTTCTCGCAGGAGTCGAGCACAATACGCGCAGCCGAAAGGCTAGCCACAGCCTACGCTTCTTCAAGGAAGGTCTTCCCGAAGAGAAGGGGAAGCGAAAGGACCAGCGCCCTTCTTCGTCTACGCGGGAGAGGTCGCCCGTCAGAGCGGAGACGCTTGCTGACATCCAAGAGCAATCCGTGGGCAGCGAAGCGGTGGCGGCTCAGGCAGTCCAAGACGCGCCGGCCACTGAACGACAAGACTGGGTCCGTCTTCTCCCGACGCGGACGCCCGAGGCCAAGGCTATCCAAGGCTCGCCCGAAGACTACTTCGCCGTGAAACACAGCGAGCAGGTCCGGGAATTCGACACCGAACCAGCGGTGTCCGAGCACAAGGAGGGCGAGCAGGAGCAGCAGGAGCCCGAGTCGACTGACTCGAGTCGCCAGCTTAAGCCGCGGCGAGTATCTGACCTCAGCACCGGGGCTGGGGAGAGCACCGAGGAAGGCGAGGAGTCGGGGGAGGAAAAGATCTCGTCCGCCGTGTTCTTGCCGCATCAGGCTCCTGAGGAGTCGCCGGAACATTCACCAATGCCCGGCATCCCCCAGAGAATTGTGCCCTCAAGGAGGCACTCGCGAAACGGTGATTTCCACCCTTGGCTTGTCAAAGCTGACGAGCCCGAGGTGGATCGCCAGCGGGAGAGCCTTGAATTTAAGAGCGAGATCGGGCTGGAAGCTGCCGAATACCCCAGTGTAGCTCCAGAGGTAGCCTCCAGGCAGGTTGATGAATCCGCCCCTGTTGATCAACGTGAATCTGCTGTCCTCTCGCCCCGCCTGTCTCGTCCGGTCTCGCAGTATCATGAGGATGCCGTCCACGAACACCAGTTGTCGCCGAAGCAGCCGCTGGACGCCATTGAGCTGATTCCTTACAAGCATCAAGTCGGCGGCCATACCACTCTGTGGAGGTTCTCGCGCCGTGCTGTCTGCAAGCAGTTGAACAATCGTGAAAACGAATTCTACGAAAAGATCGAGAAATACCATCGCGATTTGCTGGCCTTTCTGCCCAGGTAAGTCGGCCAATTCAGTGGGTTTGTGTGTGACGGTGTCGCTGACGAAATTTTGTCTAGATACATTGGGGTGCTGAATGTCACTTTCCAGAGACAGCCGCGCCGCAAGTCTACCATGAAGCGTGACGATGCTGCCGCACTGGAGCGCTCCCAAATAGCACTGAATGGGTCTGCTGCGGACTCGAGGAATGGGTCGACGAACCAGCAACCGTCGGGGACGCAGACGTCGGAGGCGCCCCGGGTAATCAGCCAGTCGATCCAGCGGTCTTCGGGCCAGATCCCCACCGTGACCTTCGCGGACAACCAGCACATCCTACCGCGGAGCCTCCTTCAACCGACCGCCAGCTCCCCCAGCTTCCTCGGGCGCTTTAGGAGCGCGTCCGCGTCTTTCCAGGGAGTCGTGTGCGCCGGACAGGATGGGCGTCCCGACAGGAGCCCGGCAGACGCATCGCGTCCGAGCCTCCACGACCGTCACGCCAACAGCTGGGGCGCCACGACGGTGAACAAGAAATTGCGCAACGAAGTCTTCAACGACGCGTTCCTGAAGCAGCCGATCGCCATCCATCGCCATCGCAAGGGGCACCAGCGCGTGGCGCGCCGGACGCTGCAGCAGTCGCTCCGGCCGTCTGGGTCCGACCCGAGTCTGATAGAATCACACGAGAAGCGGGCCCAGTCGGCCGGGCCCGCGCGCGAGCCGCCCGCCACGTTCAGCGGCGGGTCTCACGCGCACACCCAGAGCGACCTCGGCGAGGCGCCCGGGTTCTGCGATGACGACGAGGCGGTCCCCAAGGACGTGACCGGGACTAGTGCCCCCGAGCCCGAGATCCTGGGCGAGGCGTCGCCCGCCGCCCAGAAGAAGAAGCGCCGCTACTCGGGCAGCGGTCTGCGTAGGAAGCCGAACGATGTCCGAGACGGCCGCGGCGATCTGCGGTACTTTGAGGAGGCCGACGATGCGAGCTACAAGGGCGGCGGCCGCGGGGGTCCCGCGCCAGTCGAGGAGATTGCGCAAACCGAGGATCCCGCGCCGATGGAGGTGTTCCAGGCGTCGCCCGAGCGGGAGCCCGTCCGCGAAGGCGGGCCAGTCGACGACTACGCCCTCATCCCCGCTCCGCCCGTCGGGCCCCTCGAATTCAACAAGATCCCCCGCCCCGTCAACCCCAAGGAAGCCCAAACCCAGCGCGACTCCCGCGTCGAGTACTTCCTCCTCCTCGAAGACCTCACGGCGGGCATGAAGCGGCCCTGCATCATGGACCTCAAGATGGGCACGCGCCAGTACGGCGTCGACGCCAACCCAAAAAAACAAAAGTCGCAGCAGGGCAAGTGCGCCAAGACAACCTCGCGCGAGTTGGGAGTCCGCGTCTGCGGGTTGCAGGTCTGGGACGCGCGCACGCAGAGCTACATCTTCAAGGACAAGTACTACGGGCGCTCCCTGAAAAAGGGCGCCGAGTTCCAGTCGGCGCTGGCCGCGTTTTTGTACGACGGCGTCGACCGCGCCAGCATCCTGCGGCACATCCCCACGGTGCTGCAGAAGCTCGACGAGCTCGAGGTCATCATCGAGCGGCTGCGCGGGTACCGGTTTTATGCGGCGAGCCTGCTGATGTTTTACGACGCCGACGTTTCGTCTGACTCTAATAACAATAATAATGGTAATAATCATCACTACGTCGAGGACTCGACCACCGACTTCGCCACCGACACCGAGGAGGCGCTGCTGCCGGCCTCCCGGCGCGCGCGCAAGAACCCGCGCGAGATTGATTTCAAGATGGCCGACTTTGCGAACTGTGTTACGGCGGGGGACCTGTCGGCGCGCGACAGGCCGTGTCCGCCGCGGTATCCGGACGAGCCGGATCGTGGGTTCTTGAGGGGGCTGAGGAGTCTGAGGAGGTACTTTTTGAGGATTCAGAAGGATACCAGGGCGGAAATGGGGCTTGCTTGTTTGGTGCGGAATGGGGGTGGGAGTGGTGGTGAGGGGGAGATGGAGGAGGAGGAGGAGGGGTTTGTTAGTGAGTGAGTGAGTGCGTGGGTGTTGTCTCTGAAGGAGTGAGTGATGGTATATTATTGTTGCAGGTTCGCTTCTCAAGTTTGCTTTGCTACTTAGGGATGGGCGTGGGGGGGCTACCGGTATGGGGGTGTACTGGCGTTGGCATGCTTTATTCATGGTCGAGTAGGTCAGACATACCCTGCATGGTCTTTAAGCGGCGTATTCAGTTTGCAGTTTTCGCTTTTGTTTCCCTAGCGCAGAGATTGTTCCGTGCGAGCGCATATTACTTTGGTTCGGGGTGGCGGGTCGGTTTCTTAGGGTGTTTTGTCGGACTTGATGTGTCTGGGCGGCTGGGTATGGATGGATGGTAGAAGTAGGTAGACAAAATTAGGTTCGTGTAGTCACTCTGCTGCATTGGGTGCTTGTGGTTGTGACTGTAATCCGGAGTGTTCTGATGGAACTAGGAACAGTGGGTAGACCTAGCAACAAGACGAGATGTGGAATCACGGCTCAACGCAAAAGACGGACGCTTAGTTATCTACAACACTACATACCGGTACACACACACCCCTACCTACAACTTGGCCCCCCCCTCCCCCCTCAACCCGGCCACCCTCCTCCCACCCTCCTCCCTCCTCCTCTCATCCCCCTCCGCCAGCGCCCGATCCCTCACCTCCCCTTCCTCATACCCCTCCCGGCTCAGCAGCGCCACGCTCTCCCGGTACATCTCGGCCTTGAGCAGCCCATAAATCCCCGTCTTGGCCTTGCCCGTCAGTTTCCTCTCCTGCACCAGCGCCAGCACGGCCTCGATCCCGCCCAGGCGGTCGGCAATCCCGGCCTCGACGGCCTCGGCCCCGCCGAACCGGTGCGCTTCCAGCACCAGCGCGCGGTACGTCGCGGCGGGGACTTTCAAGCGAAAAATGCTGCTCATGGGGGCTTTCAGGGGCACGCCAAAGTCGAGCTCGTTGATGCACGCGAACCCTTTCGTGGGGTTCATGACGCGGTAGTCGTGGTGCATGGCCAGCATGAGGCCGCCGGCGAAGGCGTGGCCTGGGAGGAGGGCTATTGTGGGCATGGGGTATCTTGTCCATTTCACACGCCGTTAGTTCAAGGAGTAGGTGGAGGGGAGGTGAAGGGGGAAGACGTACGTAAGGAACCTGTTGAAGAGTTTGTACAGCACCCCCGGCAGGAACCCCTCGGTCCCGAGCGCGTGCTCGAGGTCCAGCCCGTTGGAGTAGAACTTGTCGATGCCGCTCGTCGTGACGACCACGCCGGGCGTGTAGCCGCCAAACTCGACGCGGTCGAGCGCGTCGAGCATGGCGGTGCACGAGGCCGTCGTCAGGCGGTTGTCGGGCGGCGACGTGATGGTGAGCAGGTAGACGGCGGGCGCGGGCTCGGTGGCCACGATGGCGCCGCCCGGGTGGGCGCCCAGCGGCGGGATTGGGATGGTGAAGAGGGGGGTGCTCGTCATATTTTATTGTATTTTATTTTATTTTATTCTTGGTGTTGTGTGGTTTTGGGTATCAAAATTAAGACGTTGAAATGAGATGACATGAGATGGAATGTGGTGTGCAGCTGTAGCTCGAAAGTACGAAGGTACCCTGACGGCTCAAAGACCGACGGCGTGGATGGATGCCGTGTTCCAGGTTTCGGTGTCCGGTTTACCTCGGCTACATTGGGAGCCACTCGCTCCCGCTGCTCCCCACGTCCCTCCCGACGCGACGCCTCCGTGGAGTCCGATGCCCAGTTTTCGCTCGGGAATTCAGCCTCACGGAATGACCCGAGAACACATCCTGGGCCATCCGCTTGCTCGGCAACTGGTGCAGCCACGGTTCGAATTTGGCATCCACCGGCATGTGACAGTCAGCCCCGGATGCTCCACCACGACTCGGAGACGGGGCCGGCGAACTACCCGGTGCATGTACATGTACCTAAAAGGGCCACGCTGTATCCATATACGCTACAGTTACTGATACAAAAACCCAGTCGATGGCACTGCAGCAACAGACAAGACCAAACGCCCCGAGCAACCATGACCATGCCATGTCCGACCAGCGCCACCATCCAACTCGACCAACTCGAACCCCCTGACAGCTAACTGTCCTCCCGGCCGACCCAAGAGTCATCAGAAGAGGACGAACTCCCATGAGGCCCGCCATCCCCGCCCTGCCCATACCAGCCTCCCCGGGGCCACCCGCCGCCCTCCTAGACGGCCGAGTACCCGCCCCTGCTGCCCGTGCTCTGCAGCGTGTTGAGCGCCCGGCGGACGAGGTCCCGCAGCAGGTAGGGCACGTCGCGGAGCGTGTCGCCGTGCGGGAGCAGGTCCAGGCCGCGCGCCCCGTACCGGTTGTAGTTGAGCCACGACCCGAAGATGAGGTAGGACGCCGTGGCGAGGAAGACCCTTGCGCTGTCAGTCAGGGTTGCTAGAGATGAAGAGATAAAAAAAAAAAAGACTCACAGAATGACCACCCAGGTAAAGACCCCCCAGTGCTTGCTCTCGGCCACGGGCTCGTCCACGGCCGCATCGCACGCGTGCTTGGTGTACCACGTCAGGTACAGCGTGTCCATGTCCCCGCCATCGGCGTCCTTCTCGCGCTTGTAGCCCTCCCACACGAGCGCCGCCCCGTCCTTCTTGAGCTGCTTCTCGGGCGTGCTCTCGTCCTCCTTGCCGTCCTTTTTGTCGTCGTCCTTCTTGTCGTCATCCTTCTTCTCCCGCCGCGCATTCTTCTTGTCCCCCGGCACGTACTCGTCCACACTCTCCCATTCGCCCTCGGTCCCCTCCAGGTCGGGGTTACACCTGAACTCGACGACCGTCCGCTGCGCCCGCTGCTGGTAGGTCGTGCCCCCCTGCAGCGTCAGCCGCAAGCCCTCCTTCTTTCCGTCTTTTTGCGTGGTGTCATCGCCCGGCAGCCGCTTCGCCTCCCACGTTATCCCCTTGTCGTCGCCGACCACGATGGGGATGACCTGGTCGATGCCCGCCGACTTGCCGGCTTTGGGGTCCCAGCGGTGTTTGATTGCGCAGACTAACACAGCCATCGTTAGCCACCGTCAAGACCACCCCGCCATATCGTCCCCATCCACCCCCCAGCCTGAAAAAGAAAAGAGAATAGAGAAGAGAGTGAGAACATACCCCGCGTCCCCTCAGGACACCCCTCCCCCTCGGGCACCTCCCCCTTCCTCTTCAACACCCCGCACACATCCACCGCATACGTCGTATTATGCCACGTCGGCCGCGTATACTCGTGCGTCACGGCCACGTGCGGCCCCGCCAGCGCCCGCAGGTTGTACGTGTGCCCGCCGTCGACGGGGACGGCGTCGCATGCTAGCGGACTACTGCTCATAGTCCCTATTGTGGATGGTGCTGCTGTTGCGGTCGCGGTTGCTATCGGGGTGAGGGACAGGAGGAGGGTGGCTGTCTCGAGGGCGGAGGGCCACCGCCGCCAGGTGGATGGTGTCTTCATGGTGATTATTAATGTGTGGTTGTCCACCAAAGTGTGGTTGTAATCGGAACGGATGAATGATCGGTTCGAGGAAATGGATGACGGGATTAGGGGGGTTGCTTCCAGATTAGTTAGCCCGATGCTGTCGCGTGTCTCAGTTGCGACGGCACGGGTGCGGCAAGGACGGAAGATGCGAGGGTGGTTGGAACGGAAAAGAAAAAAGAGGTAGGTATAAACGACGGCAGGAGAGCCAAAGGAGAGCAGACGGCTATCCCTATGCTCTGGTGCAGTGCAGTGCTGGGGAGTGCAAATATTGAGATGGCAGCTCGATGTTCGGTTCGGGAAGTTCCAGTTCAGGAGGAAAGCTGCCCTGCTGGAACCAGGCCTCTGAGAGCTCTCCAGCAGCCTTGGCCGATTCCGTCATCAGGCTTCGGGCCTTGCCATGGCCCGTGCGTTTTCCGTTCTCCGAGATCCTGTGACGCGTCACGTGGATCCTCAAGCCCGACCACTTCTCTGGGTACCTTGTGATACACACCCACACTCGAAATCCGTGATCAACAATCTCGTTCACGCCACTGCCTGAAAATCATAAATAAAGTACGCTCGTGTTGCAATCACTGTCCGAATACCATATGCTTGATCATACACACAACAAAGCAACACACCGCTCCCGAGGTGCAAATACACATATACATGCATACATGCAGCAACCGCAAAACAAGACCCCCAAGCAAGCAAGCCAGACGCTTAAACCCCACCGACGAACCCAGGCACCCAGGGTATATATAGGTGTATGAGGAAAGGAAAAGAAAAAAAAAGGAGCAACTTGACCCCCCCCGTAGCTAGCTACCCCGTGTAGCTGAGAGCAAAAAAAGGCCAAAAACGTCAACCATTCCCGTCCCGTTCGTTTCATCACCATGCTCCCAACCAGCCCGAATTTGAACTCCAGCCCTGGCGCCGCAAGAACCCAAAAAAGACATCCCTCTCTTGTACCACCCCAACTTCCCTTCTTCAAAGTCATCCCAATCAACCATCCCCATCCCCAACACCCCCCAACCACTCCCAAACCCAATCCACCTGCTCCCCAATGCCGTCCAAGCCAGCACCACACCCAAGAAAACCCTACATCCCCTGCCCCCCCATCTGCTGCTGCTGGGCCTGGGCCTGAGCTTGAGCCTGGGCCTGAGCCTGCTGCTGCATGGCGGCCACCTGCTGGGCCTGGGCCTGGGCCATGCGGCTCTGCTGCATCTGCGCGAGCACGTGGTTGCGCGCCTGCAGGTGGCAGCCGCGCTTGAACTGCGTGAGGTCGTCGTCGGGGATCTGCATGTTGTTGGCGGTGAAGCGCGCCTGGAACTGCGGCAGGTTCTTGGCGATGAGCGCGCCCGCCAGGTTGCGTATCTGTGCCTGCACGTTCGGGTTGTTCAGCGCCATCAGCTGCGCCTGCTGCAGCTGCGACGGCTGGCCTTGGTGTTGCTGCTGTTGGCCTTGTTGCGGGTGGTGTTGCTGCTGTTGTTGTTGCTGATGTTGCTGCTGTTGTTGTTGCTGATGTTGCTGCTGCTGCTGCTGCTGCTGCTGATGTTGTTGTTGTTGCTGGGCAGCGGCGGCGGCGGCTTGTTGCTGTTGTTGCTGTTGGGCGAGTTGGAGCTGCTGCATGGCTGCCATCTGGGCTGGCGTCATGCCGCCCATGGCCATCTGGTTTCGAGCGGCTTGTTGTTGGGCAGCAAGGAACTGTCTCTGGGCGGCCTGCTGCATCGGGTTCATCTGGCCCATCTGGGCGGCCTGCTGCTGCATGTTGCTGAGCTGCTGCGAGTACTGCGCCGCCAGTTGGGCTTGCGACGGCTGGTTCATCATCTGGCCTCCTCTCTGTTGTTGCATTAACAATTGCTGCTGGTGCTGCATCAGCCGTTGCTGCATCTGGTGCTGGGCGGCAGGCACGCCGTTGATCATGCCGTTTTGTTGCATCTGGAGCATCTGCTGCTGCTGCTGCATCATACGCTGCTGCTGCGCGATCTGAGCCGCGCTGAGCCCCACGTTCGGCACTTGCACCATCCCCTGCGGCGTCATCATCATGGTATGCCCGAGTTGAGCGCCTCCCATCATGCCTGGAGGCGGGCTGGCTTGTGTCATGCGCGGCGTCGGCACAACCTGGGGCCGCGAGATGGGCGTGGCGTGTGCCATGTTCGGCGTCGCGCTGGGCATTCTCGGTGTCCCCGCGTGGCTCTGCTGGCTTCCGCGCGCAGACATGTTGGGCGCCATGGGCGCCGCCATCGGATGGTTCTGAACCACCGAGGGCGGCCTCGCCGGGCTCCCTACCTGCCCCATGCTCGAGTTGGAGTGCTGCATCGCCACTCCTGCCATGCCCATGGGGGACGACGCCGTCTGCGGTGTGTTCTGCCGGATGATGGGCGATGACACCTGCGGTTGCGAGACCTGAGGGAACCGTTGTTGGGCTTGAGCCATGTTGACCGGCATTCCACCAGTCATGCCTGCCGGCAATGGGCTGTGATGCGGGTGTGAGTGAGGAGTGCCCATGGCCGAGGCGTTCGCGTTCTGCTGCGCTTGTGCCTGGGCCTGAGCTTGTGCCTGCGCGTGTGCCTGGGCTTGTGCCTGGGCCTGAGCCTGGGCTTGGGCTTGGGCCTGGGCCTGGGCTTGGGCAGCCTGTGCTTGAGCAGCCTGCATCCGTCTCTGTGTCTCCGCCTGCCGTTGCTGCTCGCGAATGGCCTGCTCCTTGCGCTGGCGCTCGGCGTCGGCTTGCCTTGCGGCCAGCATGGCCGCCTCCTGTTGCTGTTGCTGCTGCTGTTTCTGCAGCTGGAGCTTCCGCTCGTTCTCGGCCTGCTTGGCCTTCTCGAGTTCCTTCTTCTCGGCGTGTTCTCGCTTGATATCGGCAATGAGTTTGAAGCGCTCAAACCTCGGCTCCCAGGCCGCCGCTCCAGCCTGGCCGTCCCCATCTGGGCCATTGCCGGCGGCCTGTGCGCCCGCCGACTTGGCAGACAAACGCTCGTCCATAGTGAGCATGAACCGCTCCTGGCCGGCAGCCTGGGCCTCGTCAGCCGCCATTTCGGCAACCGTCCTCTTCCGCGTCTTGGGTTCGGGCGGCTTCTGCGAGTGGTCTGGATGCGCCTGCTTCTCGAGCAAGGCTATTGTTTCCTCAAAATTCTTGGTTGGCTCCAGATCCAGCGGGGCCGTGGTCGCGAGCAGGATCTGGGCTTCCGCCTCGTAGATGTTGGTGGCGTCGAGCTCCATCCGTTCCCGCTTCTGCTTTTTGGCGGGCGGCGGCATGGTCGCGGCAGTCGGCGTCGGCGGGACGGCAGCGTGAGGCGTCGGCGGAGGGACAGTGCCATCGGCGCGGGCATCAGACGCCCCACGAGGCGTAGTGGCCTTGATGGAGAGATCGGTCTGCAGGCTCTGCGGCGTGGGATGGAGCACGATGGTGAATATCTTGGGCTTGGGGCTACCCTTGCCCTTCTGCGCGTCCGCAGGTGCGCTGGGCGCCGGCATGTTCTCCTTGTCCTTCTCCTCGGCCGTCTTCTCTGCGGCCGGGCCGGGGGTGCCACTCGCCGGGAGGTTCTCCTTGGGGTAGGGGACGTAGGGCGAAGGAGTGATGTATTGGTTGTAGTTGTGGACCGAGAAGGGGACCGCCTTGCTCGAGGCCGATGTGGGTCTCGCAACATCTTGGGCCTGGGCAGCCGACTTGTGGTCGTAGACCTGGACGATCAGACACCCGTCGTAAAAGGGTACACCCCATGCGGTGAAGTATTCGAGCATGTCGTGGGGCACTGTCCGGGTCTTGAGATGTTCTAGAAATAACCGCATGGGCGAGTGGTATGGAAACATGCCCTCCTGCTTGTCGAAACGGAAGTGGGTTTGATGCAGGTGGACGATTAGGGACGGCGGATTCCCGACGAATTTCTTGAGGATGTGAAGACCGGTAACCACTGATCTCGGGGTTAGCCGTCTCTCGGGCGCCATGGTCAGGGGATACGAACCGTAGGGAGGCGGTTCGGTTGAATGGGATGAGGAATGATCCGGCGCGATGCTGGCGGACCTAAGGCCCGCGCCTCTCTGGCCCCTGCCCAAGACATGTCCCGAAACGTCCCTGCGCTGCCGGTTGGGCGGGCGGGCGGATGCGGGCGCCGTGCCGTTCGCGGTCGGGGGATTCGAGGGCTGGCGGGTGGCCGAAGGGGGGGCGCGCTTGGCCGACATGGAGGGCGATGGCGACGAGCGCGAGGTGGTGACGCCGTTGGTTTGGATGCCCGGGGGGATGGGGCGTTTGATCTTGGTCAGGGCGGGGGCCGCCGGCGTGGCGACGGCAGTGGGCGCCATTGATGGATGGGCCAGCTGCCGCCGAGGGCAGCAACGCGGGTTCCTTCCACCAGACTCGGGCTTCGTAAAGTGCGGCGGTGGTACCTAGGCAGGCGTCGGCCGGGGTGAGGTCGGGTTCGTGATGGCAGTTGCGGCGCGGGTTCGAGTCCGGGAGTGAAGATGGGCCGTCGTTGCGGGTGCTGGGAATCGATGCGCGCGGATGGTTCGCGGCAGCCAGGGGTGGTGCGCCAAGTCGAGCGGCAGACAAGAAATGCCCAGTTTTCGGCGGCGCGCGAGAATGAGATTGGTCGGGTCGAGGGTGCGCGGCAAGAAATGCGCAGCGGAGTCAATTGCCGGTGGGCGTCGCAGAAGTGCCGGACGTGGTTATCGCAGCGCTGCTATCGACGCGATGATCGCTTGTTGTCTTGGTCGGTCGCTTGATGACGGTCGGCGCTTTGTGTGGGGTGCTTCCTTTGGCGATCCGATCCCTGTCGAATGGGCCCTGGCGTTAGCGACGAGGCGTCTTGGCAGAGAGCCGCATCACGTGCCGGGGGCAGTATTGAATACCGATTAAATGCAGGGTTCGGGTTCTGGGGACAGGAGATGATTGATCATGGATGGATGGTTGTTGAAAAATGCGGATGGTGGGTGGCAGAAGAGAGATGGGGGAAGGCCAGGAAACTGATGCAGAAGCGGGCATTATATGCTCGGGGCAGGTACATGTAGATAGGGCGGCATGTGACGAGTCCGACTTTCTGGGTGCAGCGTAACCACTACCTCCCAAGTAAAGGATGCACATGCAAAAAGGACGTCTTTCTTGATGGGTCTGACTTTCATTGTCCTACCGACACTATATAGCAGGACACAGAACCAAGGAGATACACCACACCAGGGGAATCAATCATTACCAGAACATGCTCGTAATCTTCACATCATATCCGCCGTCACTTACTCCTTGCCCAGCACCCTCCGCGCCCAGTCGTCCTGCACCCGCATGCCGTCCACCACCACCACGCCGCGGCCCCGGCCGACGCGGTCCTCTCTGTGCCACCACACGTCCTTCTCCTTGCCCGGCTGCTCGGCCTCCGACTCGCTGTCTGCGAGCCCGCCGTGGCCGCTCTCGGCGCCCACCACCAGGATCACGTCGTGCCGCAGCCAGGTCTGCAGGTTGGTGACGGCACTGCCGTTGTCGCCCGAGAGCGACTCCTGCAGGTAGATGACCTCGGGCTGGATGTGGCGCAGGATGTGCGAGTGGCCGTTGGGCGACGTGAAGGTCAGGATCATGCTGTCCTTCTCGACGAGTGCCTGCGCCTGCGAGTAGATGGCGTTGAAGGCAGGGTCTGAGGACGATGCGCCGACTCTGTAAGGTCGGTGGCTTAGCAAAGTAATTACGGATCTGATGGAACAAACAGAACTTACAAGGGGCTCCGAGCCTCCTCGGACACCTGCGCCTGGGCATGGTCGATGTTTGAAAAGGACGAGCTCAGCGACGGGGGCGGGAGGTTGCTGGCGGCATCCAAGTTGGCGTCTTTCAGGTTCGGCGCGTAGATGAGCACGTAGAGCTTGATCTTGGAGTGATCGAGCTGGAGGGGGATGTGGGACAGGATGGACTGTGTCTGGTGTTAGCGTACGGCGCAACATGAACTAGCCTCTCACACTCACAGCATGCTCATGGAACCCGTCGGCATCCATGTCGTCCAGGTGGTTGTCGGCCGAGATGACAATGGCAACCTTCTTGCGGCGCTTGTTGGCATCCTTGCTGCTCTGGGACGGCCCGGCAGCCCTGTCCTGCTTGGCATCCGCCTCCTCGGACCACGTCTCGTGGTCGGCATACGCCGTCTTGTCCTCCTCCCTGATGGCCGCCAGCGCGCTTCCCACGGCCGCGCCGGCGGCAGTCACTCCGGCGGCGACCGTCCTCCTGGCGCTGTCGAAGAATTGTTGGGGGCTTGGGCTGCGGCGCAATGCCGCCCACCCGGAGCTCGACGACTCCACCGCATCGCCCGAGCGAGGCTGCGCGCCGCCCGATGTCGGGGCTTTCGGGTCGGCGCCGTCTTTGCTTGCGCCGTAGGCGGGATTGTCGCCATAGTCGGCGTTATCGTAGTCGAGGTCTTGGTATGCGGCGGGCTGCTCGGTGTCCTGGTGGTCCTCATCCTTGCGCAAGCTCCATGCCCAGGCGGCGACACCCACTGTCGCAACCGTCACGGTCACGGCGAGGGGCACCCAGTGGCTCCATACCCCGCGGCGGCGGGACGACTCATACGGCGGCGACATTGGCGGCGCAGCGATCGATCATTGCGCTGCCGCTGCCGGCAGGATGGGAGGTGCACGAGGCGTGTTTCTGGGCAGGCGAGTACGAAGTATCGGACAGGTGCGTGTGCGGGTACGGAGTATCACCGTTGGCCAGTCTTGGTTTGGTTCGTCGAATCGCAAAGTTCAAGCCTCCGGCAAAGTGCGACAGAATCTCGGAATCATGTGGCTGGGGTCGGCGGTTAGATGGCTGGGGATCGGCGTGTTGATGCACCCCCAGCTCTCCACGAGCCGAGCTCCATTTCCGGGCCAAAACCGAGGCAGGTGGTTGGCCGGGCGAGGAAAACAGAAGCAGAGCTCATGCCAAGAGAACACAGCAAGGGGGGCCAGGGCTGGGGTGCCCCGTTTTGCTGCAACCCGCCCCGCTTTGCCCAGGGCAGCTCTCTTCGAGAAACGCAGGCGACGCACGGGCCATTCATCCCTCTGAAAGTGGGATGTGGATTTCTCTTGGGGACCCTTTCAGTGAGTCAGTCACGAAAACCACAGCTTCAAAGAGCAACACCTCCGACAAGCAACACCAATTACGCCAGCCGACGGCCTCACTCCAACCAGCGGCCCGGTGTATAACGGCATTCTGGAATCCGGCCTTTTTTTGCGTCGAAATCCACTGAAACCACCGTCAATTCCTCGATTGCGGGGCAAAATCCGTCTTCACGATGCCCCACGCAGTCAGCATCGCGACCCCGGGCCTCCAGGCCGTCATCCTCTGCGGCCCGGGAAGCTCGTTCCCAACCTTTACAGCCAACCCTGATGAGAACCCCAAGGCCCTCCTCCCGATTGCCAACAGGCCCATGGTCTGGTACCCGCTCGAGTTTTGCTACCGCGCAGGGATCACAAGTGAGTGACTTGGGCATGCCATTCAATTCAGGGGTGATATACCAGTTGGACACTGTTATATCCCATCCCCTTCATTCGACTAGACATCAACATTGGCTACCCTGGACTAACATTTTGTAGACATCACACTGGTCTGCCCGCCATCAGCCGCAGAGGCCATCACCACTGCTCTGAAGACAAACCCCTTTCTAACCAGTCTCCCCTTCCCACGGCCCGATCTCCTGGCGCCAAAGGACCTGGACCAGAACACAGGGACAGCCGAGATCCTCCGCCTCCCCGAGCTGCAGGCCGTGGTCACCTCGGACTTCTTGGTGCTTCCTTGCGACCTCGTCTGCGAGCTGGGCGCCGATAAGTTGCTCCAGGCATGGATGGTCAAGTCGGCCACCCTCGAGGACCTCGTTGGCGATTCGCGATCGCAAAGCCCGCGTAGCGGCGGGCTGGGTGTTTACTACCAGACCAAGACAGCCACGCCCATCAAGGGCGAGGAGACGGACTTTGTGGCGACAATTCCCCTCCCGTCGACCTCGGTCCTGCCCTCAAAGGGCTCCCTGTTCCCCGACATGGCGAAGGTGGTCTACGCGATGCCAACAGACTCTCTTAAGGATCTCATGGAAGAAAAGAAGGGCTTCCCTGTCCGCCACGGGCTCCTCCGGCAACATCCCCGCGTCAGGATGTTGACCACCCACCGCGACGCCCACATCTACATCTTCCCGCACTGGGTCATGCAATTCATCAAGGAGAACGAGCGGCTCGAAACCATCGGCGAGGACGTCATCGGGTGGTGGGCCAAGGCCGGCTGGCAAAAGGGGCTCTCCACCAAGCTCGGACTAGACAGCATCCTCCAGCGGCCAGACAGCGGCAGCGCAGACGGGCACGCAAGCCTGGGCGGACACCACCCCACCAACACGCGCAAACTCGGCGTCGACTCCCGCGCCACCGACGCGCCCAACACCGTCGTCTCGGTCAAAAGCAGCAGCAACGACGACAGCCACTCAGACCACAGCGGCGACACTCCCTCCCGGGAAGAAACCGTGGCCCCCGTCCCGCCCATGCTCGCCTACATCCACCCGACCACGCCCACCGCCCCTCTCATCCGGCGCGTCGACACGACCCAGCTCCTCCTGCAAATCTCCCTCCAGCTCGCCAAGCTCCCCTCCCTCGAAGAGACAGGGCCCGACGCGCCCGCCTCCCCCTTCGCCCACGCCCGCAAGGTAGCCTACCCGGAGGGCGTGAAATCCCGCACGACCATCACCAAGCAGGACAGCCTCGTGGCGGACAACGTGACGGTGCAAGAAAAGACGTCCATCAAGGAGTGCGTCGTGGGCGCCAACTGCCAGATTGGCGAGGGCGCCAAGCTGTCGCAGTGCCTGCTCATGGACGGCGTCGTCGTCGGCCGCAACTGCAAGCTGACCAAGTGCATCCTGGGCCGGCGCAGCGAGCTCGGCGAGGGCTGCGTGTTGACAGAGTGCGAGGTGCAGGAGAATTTGCTGGTGGAGGCGAAGAGTGAGTTCACTTTTCTTGCATGTTTTATGGATCTGCAATGTCCGTAGCAGATACGCTAACAATACTTGTGTACCACAGCCGAAGCAAAAGACGAAAAGTTCATGTCCTCCTCCGGTCTCGAGGCAACCCAGCAGGAGCTGGACGCCTTCGGGGACGACAACGGGATAGACGACGAGGGTGATGACGACGACGAGGATTCCGACGAGTAGACAAACTAACAAGCTAGAGTCTAGTCTAGTACATCTATTGTTAGATGACCTGAAACATATCCGGCCCCCGTCGTCAGTCGTCATGTTTGTAAACAAACTCAGCCAGTCTAGTCGGTCCGAACCCGCCGTTGGAAACTGCGGTGGGGGTTTGGAGGTTGGGGGTTGTTTGACGTTCAGCAGCTTAAGCTCAGCAGACGAGAGTCCCACTTTTGAGGCTGTACGTGTATTTATGTACCTACCTTACATGCATGCAGCAACCCCTGGCAGACGACGGGTACGGCTTCAGTCGCCACGCCCAAAATAGGCCGGCCGGCCTTTCCGCTCTTGCAGCGCGCGGCTGCGGCGTTGTTTGGAGGAACTGAAACTGTGGGATATCAGTCGCATACTAGGTATGTAGAGAAATGTAAGCGGTCTGTTGATGAAAAGTGAGTTAGTCGCATTGGGTGCGGTTTGCGACGCTTGAGTTTTGTTGTCATGTGCTTGCTTAGTTCAGCTCCATGGAGATGATGTACCTTCCGCCGTGGTCCGGATACACATACGTGAGAAGAAAACATGGCAAACCATAGACAGTCACCAGTATCACACCTGACAGACCATGCCGCCCACCTCCTCGGCATTGGGCGGGAGTCATGGGGCTCACGATCCCGCCACGGTCGAGCAAGAGGCTCAAAGTTCCCCTTGCTCCTGACCCTGGCCCGTCCTCCTCAGGCTGAGTGAGGGCAGGTGATGCGCTTGAATGGTGGTGGTGGTAACTGACGAAGCCCGGCAATAAGCGGTCAACGTTACTCACGTGCGGAGCCGGCCGCGCCGACATGTGTCCAGGACGGCAGGTTGCGGCTCGCATAAGGTTAGGTTGTATTGCCCAGGTAGTAGTAACGAGGCATGGCGCGTAGTCGTCTCACTGCAGAGCCGCGGCCTGGTTAGGAGTGTCGGTCCGCTCAAGCCTTTTCGCATGCGCAGACAACGCTTTCCCCCCATCGTCGGTGTCGTTTCGTCGTCGTTCACCACAGCGAACACTGTCTGCCCGCCCTACCGAATGCGGTGGTTCAAATCACCCAAGTTGGCGAGTTGAGGTGGGATAGCGCGGTAAACTGCGGGGGGCGGCAACGAGGCAATCATCGACGCTGTCCCCTGTCCCGAGCCTGACTGGCCCCCGTTGGTGCCACCCACCACATGGACGAGCGCGCCGAGTTCGGATCGTGGCTTTTTCTGCGCTTTCCACACCTCTCGGCTTTCCCGTCCACTACCCCTGAAGGCAAGAAGCATTACCGATCCGTGGCAAGAGGGCAACTCGATGAAAATCCGCAATTCGCTGCCGCGTTTGACAGAAACTGAACCATGACATCGATTGGTAGGATCCAGAGTCAGTATCGGAAGCAAAAACGGCTTCGACATGGGGTTCAAAGGGGGCACTGTGCCAGGGACGCCCACCGGTGAGGGGTGCACGGAAACGCCGCCTTTCTAGGCACCGCGGCCCCCTGTTTGCTTCGCGAAGTACCGCGCCAGAGCAGTCGAAGTCGGCGCAAATCAGTTGCGGCTCAAGAGCTGGCGGGCGAAGCTTCCAGGAATAGAGCGGCGCATGCTCTCTGCGGACGGCCTGGTTGGACTGCGATGAAGAGTTTGTCAAGGCCATTGTGCGCCTAAGATGGGGAAACGTGGTCCTTGTGTAACAGCGGCGGCGAGGCCGGCGCCTTGCAGCAGCACGGGCATACAAGGAGATTTCGGGGCCGGGAGGTCGCCGGGCTGGCTCGGAGGCAGACCGGGGGTAAGCTGCGCCTGCTTCTCGCCTTGTCCTGGGGGAACAAGGAGTCCTCGTGGAGGGGTGGAGCGGAAAGGTGGCCGCTGAGATCCAAGGCCCAATGGGTGTTTGCAACGCACTTGCAAGGCTTTCCATCGATCCCCAAAGAGGAGCCCGACACCTGCTTGACACCGGAGACCAACGGCGCAGGCGCGGGGTGTGATATCGAATCATGAAGACGACGCCATCGCCGATGCATCCGGGAAACTGCCAAGAGCCCAATAAACAGTCGAAGCTGGTGCGCCAGTTCTTCGGTGGCGCCCTGTTGAGGTCATCTCAAGAAAAGAACGGCGATGAGCACAATGAGGCGCCGTTCAAGTGCGGGGAACTGGGAGCTGCCTCGATGCGAGATCGGAGAGTTGAAGGCCCCCTTTCAAAGTGCTTGTCGGACTCGTGCAGCTGACAGGTTCCAGGGAGGGCGCACAGATGCGATGGACAGTTTCAACTTTGATGAGTTCGAGACAGACGAGGGAGAGACAGCCAAGGCAGGGTTGTTAAATTACCGTACCTACCTTACCAACGCGCACAGAGGAAATCCGAGAAAAAGCACGGCAGGGCAGCAAGACACATGCGAGGGTGGCCGCTGCGCCAGATCTCTCCCGCCGCGATGATGCCAGTGATGGAACGAGATCACTGTCTTTTGTTTGCTTCGTCCATGCATCGCACCCCGGCTCGAGGCTGGCCCTTCCTGGCCTCCATGTGAGTGGAAGTATGGCGAGCGCCAGGGCAGCGACTGGACGGCGAGTGCCGTGCCCGAGGCGTGGTCCCTTGAAAAAACCACTGCAGGTTGGACAGTGTCAAGTCGGCTCGACGTTGAGATAAGGTTCCATGGGTCAATCGTACCGTCGTACCACAAACGTTGCACCGGGCGCCCGCTTTGTGTTAGCGGCAACCAGGCAGCCCTGTCCCAGCCCACCCAACATCGGACTGAATTGGGATGTTGGGATGGGTGGTTCCTCCACACCTGGCCGGCTGATTGGGCTTGGAAATGGTCAGGTTGACTTTATTTCCGGCCCTGACCTGACTCCTGGTATCAACACCGCTCTCAAGGGCCGTGTCGTCGCGGAGCAAAGTGCCGTCTTTGACTCGGGAACCGGCACTTAGCGGATGGCCAGCTAGCCGTGGTGAGGTGAGTCTAGGCCAACCCCGCCTTGACAAGCCACCTGGGCCAGAGACCACTATCCGTAACTCCGAGTGGCCCAATGCCCGTGAGACAGCAGAAGCAGGCGTCGTCGTAAGAGGTAACGCAGCTGCATGAGTTGGAGAAGATGAGAATGACCCGGAGGATATTCTCCTGGCAGGACCAAGTATCGACCCCGCACGTCGGGTCTATCGGCCCTTCGTGGAGGGGAAGAATTTCCATGGTCGAAGATGGAATTTTGGAAAGTGACAGCTCTTGAATGTGATAAAACGATTGTGATTGGGCCACTTCCAAGTTGCACAGTGGCCAGGCTGCCGGCTACGGTCGGTTGTTGACCTCGGCCACCACGGTGTCGCTCAAACGGGGCGCTAGTTAGGTAACCTTAACTCCGAGACCCCTCGTGCGTTTGCATTTATCGGGGGACGAACCCCAGGAGCTGCAGGCCCAGGGCACCGCCAAGCCTGGATCGACGAACACCCCCTCCTCCACTTTCCCACTGCCAAGGTTCCCACTCTCCGTGAGACATGGCAACGACAGTGCATCGCTCAACGGCGACCGTCCGGGTGCGACCCCAGCTGGCCTGACACGCGATTCGAGTCGCACATAATGGCTCTGGCCCGATACGCTGCCGGCCCGAACGCACTCTGCCCGATTCCGCCGCCGGTGCAGCCACGAACCGATGCGGCAGTTGTGCTGCACCGCCCATGAACGGTGAACCACTTGTGTGCGTCTCGGGCCCTCAGACGCCTGCGCCATGGAGCACACCGGACGCATCGCAGACAGCAACGGCCTTGTGGCTGACCTGCCGTCCTACCAAGATGCCACCACGCGCCCGGACTGGCTCGCCCTCGTGGCGCCGTACCTTTCCGTCCGGGAATATGCGCGCCTCTGCCTCGTCTCGCGGCGCTTCTACGACGAGTTCGCCCCGCGTCTCTGGAATGACCCGTTCGCTGTCATCTGCCTGATCAATCCAGACTGCGGCTAGTGGCCCCGACTTTGCTCACTCATTTCTATCGTGCATGTGCGCCGTCTGACCGTCGTGTAGATCCCAAGTGGCTCCTTCGCTTCGTCGAGCATGCCGCAGGCGTCCGGACAGCCACCCGTAGCAACTTTGTCCGCTCCTGCGACACGCGCCCTTTCTTCGCCGGCGCAGACGACGCCGTCTCCCAGCACGCTGGCGCTGGCGGCACCATTGCCCTCTCGGCTGTGCTGTTCTCCATCACCTGCAACTTTCGCCGCTTGAGGTGCATTTTCCTCGATGGCCATCCCCACCTCGAGCCCGAACCCATCGTGAGCTCTCTGACCTCGGACCGGCTGCCGCCCTTCGAGCCGCCGTTGCTCTTGAGCATTGCGCGGTGCCAGGTCGACCTGCCGTCGTCGTTCTTTGCGACCCCGTATCTCAGGAACCTCGTGTATCTGGACGTGTCTGATATGCCGGGCTCGCTGAAGTATGCCCTGGCCCAGCGGACTCTAAGTCCAGCGAACCTGCCCGCACTGCGTATCCTGAAGGCCCAAGGGCGGGAGATGGATACGGTGACCGCGACCCTTCTCTTCAAGGCCTTCTGGGAGCAGCTGTGGAGCGTTGACTTGAGCCAAAACAAGTTCACTGATGACGTGCTCAATGACATGCATCAGTTTTCTTTCCCATCGTTGACTTCAAGAGGAGACTATTTTGCTATCGAGGGCCGACTTTCGTATTGCGAAGGGGGTAGCACCTCGTTTGGCAAGTTCTATGCCGTCAGCGACTCTGAATGGAGCGCTACTTTTAGCCATCCTCACAGACATGCTGCCGATGCGCCTCCTTACTTCCCCCCTGCCGAGGACGGATCTCGTCCGACCATCACCCCCCGCCTGAATGGCCGTGTGAAGATACGCTCCGACTCGCCAGATGCGATCAAGGCCATCTTCTCTGGTAACGCGGGCTCTCACGGCCCCTCGCTGGAATCCGTGCAGGGGCTGGACATCTGTCGGGGCCATCAAGGCATCACCCACCTGTATCTGAACGGCAATAACATCTCTGCTGCAGGCCTCGCCAGGATGATCCGGTCGTCCCCAGGGCAGCTGCAGCGCCTCGAGTGCGATTCCATATCATTCAAACTCCCCGAAGCCGCCCCTCCCTCCTGGCTCTCCAGGGCGAGACTGTCAGGCACCCTCGGCTGGGCCCACGTGTTCCGCCCCGTGTTCTCGGCCAACCTGCAGGTGCTGCGCATCCACCACTCGCTCGTCACACAGCTGCTGTCCCTGGAGCTCGACGGCCTGTCGCCCCTGGCGAACCTGTGGGTGGCTGAGACACAGCTCCTCCCGCGGGCGGAGCTCGCATATCCCGAGGCATTTGTCCCAGACATGAACCCCCGCCTGCAGTCGCTCGTCCTGACGCGGATCCCCCGGTACTCTGCGGGGCCGCTGGTTGACAAGCTGATCGGGTTCCTGAAGCTCGCGTCGGTGCAGGAGCGCGCGATTCAGGATGTCAGGACCGCCGGCCGGCATGGCCCGGTGACGCTGCTGGGGCTGCGGCATATCCGCCTCGAGTTTGAGCCTGATCCGCGGGAGGAACTCGGGAATGACTCGGATTCTGGGTTTGACTTTGACGCTGCCGCCGTCATGGACGATGCCGCCGGGGGGTTCAGCTTCTTTGGCGAGTCGGCCTGGTCATCGTTAAACTCGACTGCTGCCAAGCCATCATCAGCAGCAGCAGCAGCTGTAGAGAAGCTTACTCTCGTTCCTGCTCCCCACAACGTCTCACGGCCAGGGCTAGAACAACAACCAGACCCAGAGCCCAGCAACAGCAACACGAGCAGTAGCAGCACCAGCAGCACCACCCCCCAGTCGGCCCGACCGCCACCGCAGTCGCCACACCCCCCTGCCTACTCCCACGCCAACCCCACCCCCTCGACTGAAACACCCGCCTCCCCGGGCGAAACAGAAACACAGCCAGACACAGAAGCGAGACAGCACCACACCTGGACCTGGAATGCCCTCCAGCAGTCCGCACAGGTCTGGATCGGCTCCTGCTCTGCTGCGGACTCTACAAGCTCTACCAGTTCTACTGACTCTACGGACTCTGCCCGTAGTGGAAAGGGAAAGAGGACGGCGCAGGGGAAGGAGATTAGCAACAGCAACGAGACGTCGGCTGCTGCCGCCGCCGCCACCGTCGTGCAAGAATACACCCGGCTCGTGCGCACCTATCCGCGGTTATGCAGTGACCCCGTGCCGGCCTCGCCGTGCCATGTTGCCGCGGGCGTGCCGCGGGGCGAGTATCTCTTTTCTGCGGCGTGGGGGAGCATCCTCTGTCCTCCTCCCGTTTCCGGAGCGGCGGATACTCGCAACAATAGCTTCGGTGGGAGTAGTAGTGGCCATGGTAGTAAGAATAGTAGAACTGGGCTGAGGAAGCCTACCCGGACAGAGCTGAGGGGCATGCGCGACGTGGTGGCTGCCATCAAGGCGTATAGGAAGCAGACTCGGGGGGCGTATGATGCGGCGAAAAAGGAGGCACAGGATAAGGGGGAAGAGGTAAAGCTGGGTGAGCCGCATTTTCATTGGGGCGGTAGGTTGGAGGTGGAGGTGGATGGGGGAGGGGTTTATCACCAGTCGAGGTATTGGCGGTAGTGGTTAGTCTTGCGGATATCGGGCTGTTGGGATGGGGAGGTGGAAGGGTTTGGACATCGGGACTTGTTGACTTTCTCTTCGTGTTGTGTTGATAGAGCTGGATACCCATCTGACAAAGTTATTCAACCTGTTCGACAGGCTACATATGCGGGAGTAATGCAAGATCTGACGTAGGGAGGGATTATTGGTTCCTAGGAATTGTGAACGCGCATACTGAACCGCCTCTGACGGTTATCATGAAGAAACCCCCTTGTGGCCCGTCTGATTTCGGCCAGAGAAAGACCTGTCCCGGTCACGGACCTTTCTTATTCCCATCCCTTACGCAGTACTCGCCGCCGGCCGTTGAGATGTTTGATGAGATGAGCAAGGGAGACTGTTGTACTGCCCCTAACCGGACCAAAGCTGCCGGTCAAGAGACCTGGCAACCTCGTCCTAGAGGCCGAGTCAAAGAGAAGGGATATAATACTCTATCTACTAAAAGTGGTCTAGCTCCCATAAACAAAGCGATTGACGAAAACCCCTCGCTCGCTGATCAAAGGTAATGCGCCGCTGTGCCCGAGCCACAAGGCAATCCCGAACAGCAACCAGACGAGAATCTATTATCCATCCACCCGCCCGGCCGTCGCTGCATTGAGAGTTCGTCTTGTCCCCCACAACGCCGAAAACAAGATTCCGTTCCGGACCATACGCTTGTGATGTTACTGTACACGGGGCCGCGTCGGCGTGCCCTCATCATCCCCCCATATTTACTGCCGCCCGCCCGCGCTCGTCGCTCATTTCTTAAACGCCGCGTCGAACGCGGGGATCAGCGTCTGCGCCAGCCAGAAGGAGAAGACCAGCTTGGGACCCGTCATCAGGAGCTACATGCGTGTGTCAGTGACCATTCTCCCGCTTCACCTGATGACAGATTACTAACCTTGGGAACCAGGCCCTTGAAGAAGGCCCCCGCCCCCTCGTTCTTGGCCATGTTGGTCAGGATGCGGAAGCCGCTCTCGGGGTTGTCGAAGTTGCGGTTCTGGATGCGCGTCTTGATGACGTCGAGGGGAGCCGACACGACGAGCGAGGCCGACGCGCCGGCGATGGAGGCGACAAAGTTCTGGAACCACGTCGCCTTGTTGTAGTCTTGCAGCCCGAAGAGGAACTCCTTGGCGAACGCCGAGCCACCGAAGAGCTGTGCCGGGTCAGTATGCATATCATCAAGGGCCGCTCAGGTGGGTGACCGGCAGGAAAAGACATACCGCGAACGACCCGGGAGCGTTTCTCGCCGCTGTCCAGCCCCATCCCCTGTACAAGCCAAACCCCTCATCCTTGACGATGGTGAAAACACCACGACCGCGGAAAGCCTCGGGGTTGGTCTGGCGCTTGATCTTGAGCACGTCAAGCGGCAGGAGGACGATCTCGCCGATACCGATCAGACTGTATACCGCCAGTCATTTGTCAGCCCCTTTCTCAACATCCCCCCAATCCCACCACCGCCCAAGACTGAATCTCACCTTCCCGCAGTCGAGTGCATGATGGCCTTGCCCGTCTTCTTGCCAAACGCGCCCTCAAAGTCCTTGCCGTAGTGCGTGTTGAGGTAGTCGCGGGCCACGGGCTGGCCGCCGTACTTGTACACGCGCTGCAGCACCTTGTAGCCGGCGGCGTACCCGAGGCCGGGGAACAGCGAGACGAACTTCCTCCCGAGCGGCGCGCCGGCCTTGTCCTTGAAGATGACCGTGTTGAGCTGCGTCATGTTGCTGACCTATCCGCCACAGTCAGTCCCCCGTCCCTTTTCCAAGCAGTCGCTCCCCCAGGGGGGATGGGATGGGGAGTAGAGAGAGTCGCGCACCTTCCCCTCGTTGCTCATGAGCCGCTTCGCAATGGTATCGACCTATTCCGCCGCATGTCCGTCAGCCCCATAAATCTCTCATCCACCGCAACACCATAACCATAGCCATCCGAGTTCCGGAATCGCAATCGTCGGGAGAACGCACGGGATGGAAGATAGCCAGCTCGGCGATACCAGCAGAACCTGCACACACACAGAGAAAGTCAACAACAATCCTATTGACCTCAAGCCAACCTCCAGGAGAGCAACGTACCCGACCCCAGCAACCTCGCCAGGTTGGACTCCTTCTCCCGCGCGGCAGCCATCGGAGGAGACATCTTGTCTGTTGTTTTTTGGTGTGTATAGATCGGAGGAGAAGAAAAAACGGAACGGAACTCCCAAGGCAAAACCAACACGTTCGAATTGACGTAGCGAGAGAAGACCGACGGGGGTGAAAGGAAGGGCTTGTAGTGGATGTTCAACTCAAGCAAGCAAGTGCAAAAACAACCGCGCAAGGACTCCGTTCGACTTATTCTCGGTCAGTCACCGCCCGGCCCGTCAAAAAAAAAATTCGAGAGCCCGCTAATCCCAGCTCCGACAGCGGGGGCCTGGCGCGAGTCGCGCGACAAGACCCCTGGCGGATGCAGGTCCCTGGAGCTTATCGCTTATCAAGCGGCTGGGGTCCAGGGGTCCAATGCATCCCATCGAGACACAAGTGCGCATGATGATCAGATGAACAACCCAGATTCTGGCTGTAGAAACCGTCCAATTTCTATCCGGTACATCGTACAAAACAGCAAAAAGCACCCGGCATGCCCGGGAGCAGTCCGTCCGTCTCACCACCTCGAAAAGCTTCACTGAGCCCCTGAGACAATAGGTACCCAGAAAGCAAAGAACCCTCCGGGAAACGCCAGCCAAATGCAATGAACAAGCCCACATTTTGGTCCCCTCCAAGCCAGACGCCGCCAATGCAATGTGACGTGATGTCTATGAATCACAACGGACAAAGACAAGAGTCTCCGCCAGATAGATAGATATGCCCCCTAGAAATCCCTCAGCACCGAAACGAGATCGTCGACGCGCATGACCTGCGCAAACAGCGTGCGCTCGCACTCCAGGAAGCGCGAGTAGCGCTCATAGTACGACTTGCGCATGGTGTCCTTCTCGCGGCCCCGGACGTCAGTCCGCTTGGTCGTCTCGAGCACGTCCCGCTCCTTCTGCCGCAGCGCCTCCAGCACCTGGATGCAGTGCACCATGGTCGTGTAGCTGGTGTCGAGCAGCCGGCTGAGCGAGCGGTCGACGTCGCAGAACCAGAGGAAGAAGGACTTCTTGACGTCGGCCTTGAGGTCGCGCGGCACCTCCTGCACCGAGACGAACCCCGCCGTCTGCATCTCGAGCATCTTTTGCTGCAACTCGGGCTTGCGCATCAGCGCCACGTTGGGCAGCGCCTTCTCGTCGAGCTTGCCCTTGGCCCGCAGGATGCGCACCAGCCGGAGGCCCTGGCGGCCGCATGTGCGCTCGATCACTGAGTCGAGCTCGACCTCGCGCAGCGAGTTCATCACGGGGACGAAGTCGACCGTCCACTCGTCCGGCCCGCAATGCCGCACGAAGCGCTGCGTGCTTTCCGACAGGATAAGGAGATGTTGTCGAAGCTGGCCGGGCCGGTCTAGCCGCCGCTCCTTGGGGGCTGCCGACTCGTCGAACTTGACCTTGGTGCCATTCGTGCCGTTGACACCGTTCGTTCCGTTGGCTCCGTTCGTGGCTGGCGCTTTGTAATCCGAGTCGTATTCCGACTCCTCGCTGGACTCATTGTCGCCTTCGTCCTCGTCCGCGCTAGCTTCGCCGTCTACCTCGGCCTCCTCGATCAATACTCTCTTCTTTGGCGGGTACAGCTCGATCTTCTCGGCAGCTGTGGAAGAGACCTGCCGTCTCTCTGCTTTCCCTATCCCCAGAGAGAGGTCGACGGATGTCTTGAGGTTGTCGAGAATTTGCTCTGTTGTGACGCACACGGTGCCCTTTTCGCTCTCGTCCTTCTCATCCCCTGCATCCATCACGGGGTTTGCGCGGCAGCGGGGCAGGTCCTTGGTGAGCAGCTTCAGCAGAACGCCGTACACATATGCCGTGGTCTCTCCGATCATGTCGGTTGCGTACTGGGCAAGCCGACGGTTGCGCAGATCGACGAGGCACTTCTCGTAGTTTATCCTGATGACTTGTCTCGGCTGGAAAGGGTCAGCATTGCAGCCCTGAGGTACCGGAGCTAATCAGTTTCACTTACGTCCAGAGCCGGGTCCATATCCTCGTCCTGGACACCGTTCGCCCCACCGAGCCCGGCCACGAGCTTTCGTCTTTTCGCCGCCGAACCGCCGTTCTGCTCGAGCTTGCGCTTGAGTGACTTGGACTCGCCGCGAACCTTGCGCAGACCCTCGGCGATCCTCTCTTGCAGCTCGATCTTGGCTTTGTTTCCCTTGACGCCAGCGGGGAAATGCTTGTCCATGACCTCCTTCTCGACCGTCTTTAGCACATCTTCTGGGCTCTCAAAGGACTTGGAGTGAACGACATCGATCAATTCGGCCTCGACGAGCCGGCAGATGAGCGTGTTCAAGTGGGCGGTGCTTTTGACCAGCGGCCCTGGCTTCTTGGCTGGCTGGGAATCCCCGTTTACGCCGTTCGTCTCGGCGCCGAAATCATCGTCATCCCCGATGATAGCCGCTGTTTGATTCGCCTGCTCAATCTTCTCCCGGTACGCTGCGACCAAATCCGATATCCTGGTCTGGCCCGAGAGGAGGAGGCTCTGCATGACGTCTTTTGCCGCAGGGCCAAACGAGGTATCGACCATTTCGAGGATCTTGCCGGTGCGGACTAGGTTGTAGGCGTGGTCGGCATTTGCCTCGTAGGAAGCGAACTCGGCGCTGGGATCGACGTGGTAGAAGAGTAGGTTGTGCTGCTGGAGAACGGCGAGGCCGTGGCGAACCTGGCGCGGCGTCATCGCGGTGTACTGGGCGAGCTGGGTGAGGTTCGAGCGGCCTTTGCTGAGGAGGATTGCAAAGATCCTCTGTTGAGTTGGTCAGTCTTGTGAGTCGAGGCGTAGCCCCATCGCGAGAGAGGATACGTACGGAGGGGAGTTCGCCATGGAGCTCATCAATGAGCAGAGCGCATAGCTCTGCGACCGGTTTCGTCTGGAAACCAGGTTAGTTGGATCATTGAGTCGGCGTAGACTAGTCGGATGGTCGGTGTGCGCTTGCGACGTGCGACATGCGACCCTCAACGCGGGGAGACGACTTACCACCAACATGATGGCGGCGCTGGAAATGTCGTGGATTGGCGAGGTTTAGCGTCTAGAGATGCTCTCACTATCTCTAGAGCTGTCGCAATTGCTACCGGAGACTCATTGAAGGATCCCGACGGTGATGCAAGGTGCAGCGCCGGAAGAGAATGGTTGTCTGGTGGGGGACTGGAGCAGGCGAGTTTGATATTTTTTGTCGCAGCCGCAGGCGGCCGGAGAGAGTCTCACAGTCACGGCAAATTTGGGGCGGCGGGCGCGGGGCAGCTCCAAAAAGCGACGCTGGCCAATCGCCGCCCGCGGTTCGGTGCTGACACCTGCTGGGTTCCCCCGAGCCAACTGAGAGCCACAGTCCACTGCGCCAGCCTTCGAGCCGGGAGCACGGTCTCGGCACAGCCAATTTTTCCGCCGTACCGGGAACCCCCCAGGGAATTTTCGGAACCAGTGCTCAGGTTGAGAAGAGCTCCCTCACGCAGCGCGCTGTCACCTACCCGACCTGTCAATTGACGACAAACGGCCCCTCCAACCATGATCTGCAGACCGGCTCTGTCGAGGGGCAGCCAGCTGGCTCTCCGCCGCCAGGGAGCTGCGAAGCTTGCGCAGCGCGGATTTGCGGCCGTTGCATCGCCCAAGGCGTCATACGAGCCGACCTCGATCGCCGGCGTCAAGGTCGCCTCCCGAGACGACAATGGCCCGACCACCCGCCTCGCCGTCGTCGCCAAGGCCGGCACCCGCTACGAGCCTCTCCCGGGCCTGACGGTCGGATTGGAGGAGTTCGCCTTCAAGGCAAGTCTTCCTTGGTTGCTAGCTCGGGCGTTGGCGGAGCAGCAGACGGCCGTGTTGGCGCATCAACAACAGATGAGCTAATTTGCTTCTCGCCGGCAGAACACCCAAAAACGCTCCGCTCTCCGCATCACCCGCGAGGCCGAGCTCCTCGGCGGCCAATTGAACGCGTACCACACCCGGGAAGCCCTCGTGCTGCAGGCCAACTTCCTCCGCGAGGACCTCCCCTACTTCACCGAGCTCCTTGCCGAGGTGCTGTCGCAGACGCGGTACACCAGTGCGTCATAAAGCCCCCGTTGTGTTTTTGTGTTGTATGGAGGACAAGCTGTGCTCATCGTTGCGAATAATAGCCCACGAATACCACGAGGAGGTTGTCGACGTCATCCACCAGAAGCAGGCCAAGGTGGACGCCGCCGCCATCGCGCTCGATGCCGCCCACTCGGTCGCCTTCCACACCGGCCTCGGCGCCCCTCTCTACCCGACCCCCAGCACACCCATCGCCTCCTACCTGAACGAGAACTCGGTCGCTTCCTTTGCCGAGGCCGCCTTCACCAAGGGCAACATCGCCGTGGTTGCCGACGGCGCCAGCGAGGCCGGTCTCTCCAAGTGGATCGAGCCCTTCTTCAAGGCCGTGCCCGCCCAGTCCCCGTCCTCCCTGTCGGCCGCCGCCTCCAAGTACTACGGCGGTGAGCAGCGGATCGCCAAGACCAGCGGCAACTCGATGGTTATTGCCTTTCCCGGCGCCGCCCTTGGCGCCAGCCAGCCCGAGACGGCCGTCCTCGTCGGCCTGCTCGGCGGCGAGTCCACCATCAAGTGGTCGCCCGGCTTCTCGCTCCTGTCTAACGCCACCGTTGCCGCCCCCGGCGCCGCTGCCAAGGCCACCAACTTCGCCTACTCGGACGCCGGTCTCCTGACCATCCAGATCAACGGCCCTGCCGCTGCGGTCCGCAAGGCCGCCGAGGAGTCGGTCAAGGCCCTTAAGAGCGTCGTGGAGGGCGGTGTCTCGCAGGAGAACCTGGTCAAGGCCATCGCCAAGGCCAAGTTCAACCTGCTCTCGGGCAGCGAGGTTAGCGGCACCGGCCTGGTGCACGCCGGCGCCAACCTGATCCACGGCGGCCAGCCGCTGCAGGTGGCCGAGACGATCAAGGCTCTGGAGGGCGTGAACGCCGAGAAGCTCAAGGCTGTAGGTGTTCGCGTATTATTACTCGAAGAGATAGTTGCTGACAAGCTTTTACAGGCGGCCAAGACACTATTAGAGGGCAAGGCGTCGGTGGCGGCGGTGGGCGACCTGCACGTATTGCCGTTCGCCGAGGAGCTTGGGCTCAAGGTATAGACGGGGCGTTTGGAGACCGGGGAACGGGAAAGAGGAAAATGTACCAACAGCCCTCCGCCGTCGTAGACTCGCGGATCGTCCACCACATTGTGCATATAGTGATTCTAGACCTAACTCACTTTCCTATGTCTGTGACCGAGCGAGGGGCTTAGAAGGGGGTAGGAGTCGTGTGAGAGCTTGCGGAAGTGTATCATGAAGTTATCTATTTCTGCTCAACTGCTTAAACTGGCCTGACTGCCAATTATCCCGTGAATCGACATCTTTTGTAATCCACTACCAAATATCTTCCAGGCGGTTTGTCGTGGCAGTCGGGAGATAGCGGGAAGCAAAGCTCTCATTATTGATTGAGCGAGCTGTCCAGTCACGTGACGCGGAGCTGGGCTGGCGGAGCTTGTCGGTTGCGCGAGCCTTTTCTCGCCAGAACCGGCTCCCGAATCCCAGCAAGACACACCAAGTCACCGTCCAGCCAAACCGCCAAAATGACGTTCGCGTGGAAAGCCGCCGGCCTTACGTGAGTCAATTGCCTTTTTCGCCCATTCTCAGCGGGATTACGATATTGTGGAGGGAGCGGAGGGACGATTGGGAGCGATCCGACACGGAAGAAGACCAAACACTAAACTCTTTGCGACTCCCACAGCTACAACCGCTACCTCGCCGTCGCCGCCCGCGTCGTGCGCCGCAGCCTGAAGGAGGATAAGAGACTCGTGGCTGAGCGCCGGGGCCAGCAGGAGCTGCGTTTCGCGAAGTGGTCGGTAAGTGTGGGAATCGACTCCTCCGGGAAAGGAACCTCGGACGAAGGGAACAATCAGGGCTGATCAACGGTTTTTGTTCGCACAGAACGGCAAGCAGGGCGATCTGAAGAACCTTGCTGAGGCCAACGCCCAGGCGGCTGTCGAGAGCGCTGCGACCGGTGGTACCCATTAAGTTTGGGAGATGACGACGTCGGGCTGAGGGAGGAGGTAGAGGTGGGGAGGGGGCCCGATACGGACTGTATAACTGGGCGGACAAAGCACAACAGAAGCCCGTTGTTTCTGGCGTCTGCGCGCGTTGGGACTGTATCATATTGGGGGTGACTCAATAGAGGACTCGGACTTTGACAAGGACTGGCTGCTGGACCCGAGGTCAATCCATTGCTGTGGGAGTCGCACAAAACAGTGTCCCGGGCCGTGCCCAACTTCTTGGACGCCAGCTTCCTCCTCTGGATGTAATATCGAAGCTGTCCACGCCCAAGGGCCCATCCCATTTATCTCGGAACCCCAGACTAGTGTCAACAATTCCATCTCGCCAATACTACAGCAATCAATGCACCGTAGCTGCTTTTCCAGTAGCTGGAACATACAACTTCTAACTCTACCTTGACTAATCGGAAGGCTGCAGGCGAACATTTGTTTCCAGGTTCTATCCTATGTTACGGTGCAGACCTTCCCTCTCGCCGTCTGACTCCTGCTTTTGTCATTCATATAAAAATAAAAAAGAGAGGAAATGAATGAGGTGAAAACATGAAAAACGAACAAAGTAAGAAAATTAAAACATAAAAGGATCTGTCTTGTAGTCAGTCCTTTGAGCGAAATCTGACCTAGGTGTTGTTGGACCGCAGCGCATTGCCTTACCCACTCGAGGCTTCTCGTGACAGTGCTTAATCACCAGGCTAACAATGGAACCTGAGCAACAAACGGCCGTCTTCCGCCAGGCTGCACCGCATCCCGCACAGAAAAAACATGAAATAAATCCACATTTCTCATCTCTCATCAACAATGAACATAGCTCATGACGACGAGGCAGTCTTGTCTAGGGGTATGTAAAAGTCGTCCATTTGCACTCGACACTTTGGAGAAGTTGTATTTGTCTGCTAACAATTCAGCGCTGATGGACCTCAGCATCAACAACCCCAACCCCGGGCCGCACTTCGACGCCTTCGAAGACCCCCCGCCGCCCATGCTGTCTAGCGAGGGCATTGTGGCCCAGGACATTACCCAGAAATTCCTAGCCGCTGCTGCCAGTAAGCTCAGTTGAACTCTCCCTCTTCAGCTTCTCTCTCCCTCCCGGCTTCGACTCGGGTTGACGACAACCACCTGCAACAGCGCTAGAACCCGGCGAGCTCGTCAAGGATGGCTACTTTACGCTATTTGAGGCCGTTAGCGCCCTCGAGGTTCGTCTTTCCGGAGCTGCCGTACTCTAGGCCCCCCTCCCCCAGCCTAACTAGATGCCAGGTCATGGACCCTAAGATGGACAGCGGCTGTCTAGCCCCTGGCGAGTCCCTTGACGACGACTATGACGTGACACGGCCACTGTTGCCGAGCGAGGTGGTGGGCATCATCGACCAGCTGCTCTCCCTAGAGGTTGGTCGTCTTCTTTCTTGAAGCGTCACACCGAGGGGAAGTCTAACACCGTACCCAGATGGCATGGCACCTCGGCTACCCCCTTTCCCAGACGCTATTCACAAGTGTCTACGTCGAGAAGATGCTGCAGCCTGCGCCACGGACGGCCCAGGACGCCGACTTTATCAGGGACCGCCCCGCCGAGTCTCCGCGAGATCCGATGCATGCCGCCCTGAGAGCCTACTGTCTCGGCCTGCTCAAGTCGTGTTACTACGTCAACGAGCGTATCAAGGACGAGCACTCTTACGAGGTAAGTGTTTTCTTCACAACTTACTCTGACAGTACTGATGCCCGGCAGGAGGAGGACTTTGTGACAAATCCATACAACCGGTCGCTCTTGGAGACCATCGACCGATATGAGATCCGCGACGAGATCATGGAGGCCCGGAAGACCATCCACGATATCAGCCACACGCTCACCGACGAGATGGCGCACGCGCTGGGCTTCCGTCTCGAGCTGAGAACCGCCTTCCTGCGAGCAATAGAGTTGTCTGAGCTGCGCAGTGACCCGGAGTCGCTGAGCCTGCCGTGGTCACAGATGCAGGCGGTCTGGGAGGTCGTCAACAAGACCCGCCACTTGGGAAAGGCGGTCCCTGAGGCGTTCAGCACCAAGATACAACGGCGGCTTGCTAGCACCATGCCCCCGCGCCCCATCGTGCAGCCCAGCCCCGAGGAGACGCACGAGCACTTCAAGAAGCTGATCGCCGACGGCATCAAAGTGCTCAACGCCCTCAACTATGCCGACTCGCAGAGTCTCCTGGTAGGTCTGGTGTTTCTGGGTGGTGTGAAGTCTAGTACTGACCCTGGAACAGAACTTCGTCTTGACTTTCCAGGCCCAAAAGCCCCAACCGCTGGTGTACATCCGGGCCATCCTGCAGAACTTCCTCTTCCACGACATGGTGATTCTCGGCCGCCTCAGCATCCGCCAGGTCCTCGACGACGACCTGTCCATCGTCGTCCTGCCGAGCAGCCTCCTCCTCGACCCGGCCAACGACGCCGTCGAAGCGCCGCACCACCCGCGCTACGCAATCGCGCACCAGATGGAGCTTTTCCGCCAGCGGGCCGCGCAGTCGTACCTCGACATCTTCCGCGCCTTCTGCCAAAACCGCTGCCGTGTCCGCCGGACCCTCTTCCACTCGCTCCAGGACTGGGAGATGGTGCAGGCCGACGCCGAAGAAATCGACCAGCTGCTCCAGCTCCAGACAGAGGAGAAACCGCTCGTCTACCCGCCCTCGGGCGGCGTGGCCAGCCACTCGCTCCCCCTCTCGTCCTGGGCCTACCACTACAAGCTCCGCCTGATGGAGTGGACCGTCCAGCTGGGCTTCGAGCTCGAAGTCTACCAGCCCGACGAGCTGGCCGGCATGTACTGGTACCTCAGCCACCTGTCCAAGACGCGCGCCCAACACCTCGAGCGCATCAAGTTCTTTTCCACGCACCGCCTCGAAACACCCCCTACCACCACAAACAAACCCACCCCAACTCCCCCAACAACCGCTCAACAAACCCGCTCCAAATCCCACCTCCACCTCGCCACCCTCGAAGCAGCAATCACCTCGGAGCTCGCCGACGCCCTCAGCACCCTCTACACCGCCCTCCACCGCCTGCAGCTCCTCACCCCCCCGCCCCGCCCCTACAGCACCGACGCGCTCCGCTACGAAGTCCGCATGAAACCCTTCGCGGCCATCGGCCTGCCCGAGCTGCCCCCCTTTGACACTTTTACGCAGTCAGTCGCGCGGCCGGGGACGGACACGCTCGCGCTGCTGGACGGGGCGGCGCGCGCGGTGGGGAATGCCAGGGCCGGGCTGGAGGCTTTGGGGCGGATGAGTGAGGGGGAGGCGTTTGCCGTGGGGTCGTTTGAGAGGTGGGCGGGAGGGGTGCGGGATTGGAGTCGGGCGGCGATTGCGGTGGGGGTTGCGGTTGGGACGGTGAGGAGGGCGGTTGTTGATTCTGGTCCTGGGGATGGGGATGATAAGGGCGGGGTTGTGGCAAGGTTGAGTGTGGAGGTGGTTAAGCCTGAGAAGGGGTATCATGAGTGGTGGATTGTGCCGAGGGTCGTGGAGAGGAAGTTGTAGGGGGAGGACGGGGTCGTTGAAGGGGTAAGAGACGGGGAATATTTTGGAGGAAGTGGGAGGTGGGTGGTGATGAGAGAAAAAAAAAGAAATGATATTCTGCCCAAACCCTCTATCTCGGCGAAAGCCGTCAGTTAACCATACATTGTTTGGTTTAATATACAGTATTGTGTTCATCGCCGGTCTTTGAGCAGCACATTGACTGCCCATCCTCAACACCCCCTTTCGCCGTCTCCTTCCCGTACGTTTAGCTCCCGCCTCGCGTCGAGGCATGGCCACCGCATTACAATCTCTCCAATGCCGTGAGAGCACAGTTACCTAGCCGCGTCTCCGGTCTCGTATAAACTCGGGTGTGGCCCGGAGGGTATGTATATCTCGTTCCCGAGAAAATTTTTCGCCTGCCGTTTAAGCAGCGATGGCCTTCTTGGCCACAGACCCCCGCAACCGGACCGAGTGCTCGTAGAGCACGTCCTTGAAGGCAAACAGGAAGGCGGCCGTCAGCACGCTCTGCGTGACCTTGGGGCCGATGCCTACAGAACAGCAAGTCAGTTACTATCCGCGCTGTCAAGATAAAAAAGGAAAAGGGGGAAATACCCTTGTACAGCCCCGCATACCCCTCCTCCCTGACGACGCGGCGGATGGCCTCGATGACGCCCTCCTTCCTGTCGCCCGCCTTGGCGACGTGCATCTGGCTCTTGACCGTGATATAGGGGTACGTGACCGACGTGGCGAACAGCTTGCCGAGGGCGCCCAGGAAAAAGGCGACCGTGGGCGTCACGCGGTGGCGCCGCCGCTCGACGGCGTTCTTCATCTGCTCAAACAGCGTGTACTGCAGGATCGGGTTGATGACGAGCACCAGGGCGGGCACGACGCCGGCGAACAGCGCCTGCGGGCCCTCGGTGCGCAGCAGGCTGAGCAGCGTGCCGATGGTGCTCGGCTTCTTTTCCTTTTTGGGTGCGCCGCCCGGGAGGGTGTCCTTCTCCCCCTCGCCGCCGTCGCCCTCGCTGGTGTTCTTGCGCGCCGTCATGCGCGTGTTGACGACCCAGATGGGGTTGGTGAGGATGACGGTGGCGGAGCCGGCGATGGCCCCCGCGATCATGCTCTCGACCGTCGTCAGCTTCTTGGAGGCGCGCCCCGCCTTGGCGGCGGCCGTCTCGAAGAAGGCGCGCGTCCACTCGTACCAGTAGTAGTAGACAAAGTTGGTCACGCTGATGCCGAAGAGGGCCGACGACAGGCCCGAGTAGAGGCCGACCACGCCCTCGCGCGCGATGATGTTTTGCACGGCGGCCAGGAAGGCCGTCTCGGCGCGCTTGGACTCGACCTGGGCGCGGGTCGAGAGGGTGATGAGGGGGTAGCTGGCACGGGTGTTAGTTACCGTGGGGGGATTTGGGGAGTACAGCGGAAGGAGGATATACGTCAGGGCCATGGACAGCACGCCGCCACCCGCGCCGGCGAGGGCGTGGGCGACATTGTCATTTTGTGGAAGCACGGGCTTGGATTGAGACATGGCGGGCGGTTTGGAGTGGACTGATGCGGTTGGATGCGATGGTAGGCGGGCGGTATCAAAGGTCGCGCTGGCGGGGTTGGACCATTGAATGTGCCGAGGTCAGAGTCTGGGGAAAGATCAAGAGGGTCGGGATGGAATGGAAGTTATTTGTACAAGTACAGGAACAATCCGGGTATCAGACTGCCGAAGAGAGTTTGATATAACGCCCGCTCCATTCCATGCGACTCCTGGATCTCGGAGAGGTTGCTGTTGCGATGTTGGTGCCGCTGCCGAGGTCCGATGGCTGCGGGACCCCATGAAATGACAGGGGATTGGCACCCGGGAGCCGGCGACGTCACTGGCTCTGCCGCGTGCCAGGCGGCTTGTCGCGGCAGTTGCCATCATGTGAAAGCGTTTGGAGATGGGGACCGGCGGAGTTGCTTTTGCAACTGCTGTAGATAAATTACAGACCAGGAATTAGGGGTATTTAGCTGCACCAACATCATGCATTCGATCTTGAAAGTTGATTGAGTCAGACGAGATGCAACTCTATCTTGACCAGCCGCCCTCGTGGCAACCCCTACCCGGCAGCGCCACGCAGTTGCAGTTACAAAACACGTGGTGCTTGCACCCTTCAACCGGCCAAGTCAGTTACTGCCTGGTACCGTTGTTTGGTTGATTTGGCACAGGTTGTCCCGAGCACCAAAGATGGCGACACTGCGGTTTTTCTCGAAGGGGAGATTTGAAACAACGGAGGGTCGAGGGCTGCATGTGACCGTCGAGGCTCGATCGAGCGAGGGCAGCCAAGTCACAGTGCATAGTTAACACAGTGCGCGCCACCGTTCTCCCCCGTTCTTGGCAGTCTATTTTTGGCCCCTTCCCCAACCCCCGGGCACACTGCAGATGCCTGGACGCGGCCCAGACAATTCTCGAAGGAAAGATGCACAGCATGGCTGCTCTCTCGCCCGCTTCATCTCATCGATCCAGCCTGGCCCATCGTCAGACACGATCGGCGAGATTATCTTGTGAGAGGAGACGAGATAAGCAGCCTTGATCGCCAGGTTCTGGCGAGACATTTTGGAATTGCCTGGTCCCGCGACGTCGCTTACTCTTTGGTTCATCTCATCCCCAACTGCGAGACGAATGCCGGCAGCTCGACCACAGCACGCGATTTTTTTGAATTGAGACGGCCGGCTAGCCTTGGAATCCGGCATATCGAATTCTCACCCGGAGCACGAGGCAGGGAGAGGGGGGAAGTTGAAGGTGGAAGAAGCTCGACCAGATATGGGCAGGCCGTTCGCTCCAACGACCCTCGACTCCCGCTCTCAGCACCGGTGCAGCTCGGATGACTGAGAATGGCCGCCATGCAGCACGCGCCGCAGCCCGTCTTCACGGCCTCGCCAACAACCATCCAACCTCCCACGCAGCCCTCATCCGCAGGGCGGGCACTGCCCGACAGAAACGTGAATGCTGCCTCGATAGACGACGCCTATGTGTCATTCATCCTCTATTGCAACCCAGGAGTGCCCATCGAGACTGACTCGGCCGCCCTGCGCGAGGCCTTCCGCACGCCTCCCAAGAGCGGAGGCAAGACCTTCAGCACATACACCCTGTTCGAGCTGATCAAGAAGCTCGAGACGAAAGAGCTCAAGACATGGGCCGAGTTGGCCCTGAAGCTGGGCGTGGAGCCGCCGGACCAGGAGAAGGGCGAGAGCTCTCAAAAGATCCAGCAGTACGCCGTTCGACTCAAGGTACGCATCATGTCCTCGCTGAGCTATTTTGTGGTCAGGGTTCGCTAACGCAGAAGCCAGAGATGGATGCATTCCATGCATGTCGATGCCTTTTTTGAGTATCTTGTTGGTCGCCCATCACCGTATTGGGCCGAGATCCCCTCTGAGCATATCCCGGTCGCTGAGCTGGAGCGGGATGGCGTCGCCGCAGAGGACGACATGGCCTTGCGCGCCCTCCTGCCTCAGATCAAACCGCGGAGGGGCAAGAGGAAACCCGACGACGACGAGACGGGCAAGCCGCCTTCCCAGCGTCCATCGCCGCAAGCAGATGAGTATGGCGGAGGAGGACAAGCCAGCACAGCAGAACCATGGACGGCGCAACCCGATGGCCGAGGCAGCGTCTTCCTATTCCCACCCGTACCCGACCCCTCAAGGCTCAATCCATCTGCGCCCTCATGGGCAAACGACATGGTCCAAACGCCAATGACAGCCTATCCGATCCCGCAGTCTGCGATTACGCCCTCGACTAGGAATGCCTTCTGGGCAGACGAGCCCAAATCGGCCATCACACCTTCGAAACCTAGGTCCGCAACCAGGCGGCACGGGGCCAAGGTGGTGTCGTCTGCTTGGAAAGGAATTGGCGCAAGCGGCAAGACACGGGGCCGGCCGCCTATCAACCGCGGAGCCAACAATGAAGGGCCATTTTCTGCCTTTCCAACATCAGACGGGCCTGTTTTCAGGTTTCCATCCCCCACTCCTGACAAGACTCCTACGGCCAACAGCTCTGGGGCCGCGCCGACAAGCAATCCCATCCCGGTAACGTCAACGCCCGTTGCCGATGGCAATGCAGCTCCCCCGGCCCCCCCACCCCAGCCTGCACAGAACCCAAGTCATCTCTCGCCAATTCAGGAGTCGGCGCCCGCCCGGCCAGCCAAGAGACGAATGCTGTCGTTGCAGGTGCCGGAAAGAAAAGGAGGCGAAGTCCGGCTCGCCACTCCTCCGCTGCCCGAGCCGGCAGCGACACCAGTAGTAATGGTAAATGGACACGCAGCCGAGCCCCATGGCCAGCAGTCCGCACCCAGGCCGTCGGGCGCCAGCCATGTCGATGCCGTATTTACCCAACTCCCAGAAGCCATCGCCGGTGCTTCCCTCCCGGGAACTGCCACTGCCCCCGGGGAACAGCAACATGTCTTCTCCCAGGACCCGGCAGACCGTACCCACATGGACGAACTCGAAGCCCATTTCGTATCGACTATCTTGAGCGCCGACTGGTACGACGCAAGCCAAAACCGGACCCCCCCTTGCGGCGTCGACGAGGCATTAGCCTTCAGCCACGCCGTCGTCGACACGCTGCGCAAGTCGGCACCCACCCCCGAGGCATTCCTCATCAACCTCGCGTCCCTGGCCGGCGGCAAGATCCTGATGCACAGGGGCAGCCTGCGCATCACCCGCTTTGAGGAGCTGCCGGACCGGACGCGGTACACGGCCGCCTACCAGCTGAGGTTTGGGGATGTCGTCGGGAGCTGGGCCATGGAGGAGACGGTGATGCACGACAAGTGGAAGAGGCCGAAACGGAATGATGAGGGTGCCGGCGGCCCGGGTTCGGCAGCTCCTCCTAATGGGACCGACGGGCCGCAGGCGGAGCATTGGGAGAGGAAGTACAAGGAGCTGGCGGACATGCTGAAGCGGCGCGATGAGGAGATGCTGCGGCTCAAGTCCAAGATTATTGAGTCGGTCAAGGATTATTGAGTTGGTTAGGCAGAGCTGAGCGCTGCAGCTCGGGCGTCAGCAAGGCGTATGGGGTGTATGTAGTCTGGGTTTGGCGGGCTGAACGCGTGGATGCCCATGTGGAATTGAGCAAAGCAAGCAGAAAAATCCTCTTTGTCCTCCCCCCTCTATCGGCAGTGAGTTCAATGTGAGAATGTAGTGGCGCTTGTAGGCCCTTCTCACTCCCTCAACCCGTGCATATCATCCCCTGTTGCACTGCTCTCCACCACATACGACCATACCTGCTAGAAAACACGGGATCCCGTCCGCTCTCCCCTAGTTAAACTGGCAAGGGCCGGATCAGTAGTTGGGTCGGTGACGACCAGCGAATCCCCGGTGTTGTATGTTTTTGCTCCCCTTTTGCTCCATCGCGAGTCTTGGCAGCTGTTTTTGACCCATCATCAATTCCCCTGGTTTGTTTGTTAGTGCGGGACTCTTCACATTTATTTACCCTTGACGTTAAAGTTAGAAAAGAAGAAAAAGGAAGAAAAGGAAAAAGGAAAGTGATAGAAAATAATGGGATGAAAATAAATCTCTCCCTCGTTTTTATTCTTTATAAAAAAGAAGGTTACCTTATCGTTCTAACTATTCGAACCTTGAGCGACGGTAGATCCCCTTTCTCCCAAGGTCAGGTGCTAACGAACAAACATGGGGGGACTGTATATATATAGATACTTAGGTAGTCTGTCTGGGGTTGATGAGCTCGATAGCGTGGACACCTAGGTACCCCGGTGGAATCAAGCAACGCAAACAGACTGCAATCGCCGGGACAGTACGGCATAAAACAACAGCGAGGCCTCAATCCACAGAGTACATAATCAGGGCGTTCCCTCGCCCCCATTCTTTCTCACCATGGCCGGCACTGAAGCCCAGGCAGTGCCCAGAGAGGGCGCTCATCGCCGGCCAAAGAACCAAAGGTACACGGACCTACCAGATACTTACCTTGGGCATCATTTTACGGCGCTGGAAGGCATTTTGCGCCAACAGTTGAAATGGGAAAGAGACACAAGGGCATCCGGTTGCGCGAAAGCGCGCCTCAGAGCACAGGGCAACGCGCAGGGAGGTGAAGGCGCTACGGACGACGAGCATCATCGCGTCATCGGCGAACGAAGCAAGGGCCGAGCATACCTAGCTGTTCATGAATAGAGCAACCGAGTCGGTGAGGAGGTGCCTTTCTTCCCAGACCGTCAGCGGTGAGTCCCGCGACTTTCCTCGCAGGTTTACCCCCCCAACCAGAGGACATCAAGAGTCCTCCTGCTGGCGGATTTCAAACATCAGCGCTTCTGCCATGTGCGCCTCGCTCTCCGTCCAAGGACTCCCCCATCCCACTTCGCACCGATCTTGCGTGTGGGCCTGGGCAGCAGGAGCGTTTTCCGCGAAAAGATCATCATCGCCGTGAACCGGGCCAAGGTCAAAGGCCTGGCCAGCACCCGAGACGCCGAATTCCGCCCAGCTCGGCTCCTCTAGCAGCGGCGCAGGCACATAGTTTTCTTCATTAGCGTGTCCCAGGTGATAAAGCGGCGCCTCAGGTTCAGGCTCCTCCTCGTGATGCGGATGAGTGGTGCTGGGCCTAGCAGCTGCGACAGAACCGTGCTGTCCACGATGCTTGCTGCGTCTTGCGCTCGACGAAGACGACTGCGGCGGCGGCCGAGTCGATCGTTTCCGCGTCGCCCTGGGTGAAGGCCCAGAGTCTTCCCGAGGCGGTTCTTCGGTTTGGGCAGCCCAGCTGCTTGAACCGATCGTGTCCTGTCCCAATGCTCCGAGAACGGACCCGCCGCCCAGGGGGTGGAGCGCGTTTTGCAGCCAACTCTTGTGGAAGCTCCCTTGTCCCGCGGCGGATGCCGACGCGTGGGAATCGGGAGGAGCGGGCGAAGCAGCCTCAGCGTACAAGAACGCAAACGGAGATTGGCAGCAGCCCACTCTAGGGTGGTTGCGGCGAAAGAGTCTTGGAAGCCGATCAAACGACGACACGTCCTCATCGGCGAGTTTATGCGAGGGATCCACGAATACCTGTTGGCGAAGGACGACGTGTACCGCCAGGGCGCTCTGCTGCGATGGATTCTGGAGCAGGTCCCTCTGGTCGAAGCAGAGCTGAACGAAACCAAGGTGGCAGCCCCAAAGCGCACAGCAAACACAGCTCCGTCAACTCGACTAGCGGACGACGCTACCCGCAAAACTCGCGGCGGTCGAATCGCAAAGAATGCGCCACCAAGACCACCAGACCGAAGGCGTGGCCCATCTAAACCTGATGTACTCGGGGGCATGGGCGACGGCACAATAACAGCACGCCAACCGCGCAACAGACAGCGCAAGACGTATGAGAAGGAGCGAGCAAGCCGGAGGCTCGCGGGAAAGACGCCCGAGTTTGCGGGCCTAGGCGAAGCACCGCCAACCCCCGACGCCTCTTTGCAACAGGCATCGGAGACGGGCACACCCCCAGTCCCCCGCAGCAGTAGCAGCAGGCGGTCGAGGAAGCCGGCGGCAATCAAGGGCGGGAAACCTCAAGGGATCTCGAAGTCCAAGGCAGGTAGGGCGAAGCCCCGGCACATCCCCCGGTCCGCGGCAGCTTGAACAACCACCTATCTGCTTCTGCGGCGGCTGAGCTGGTGACGGCCAGTGATGAGCGAATCCCCGTGTTGTGTGCTTTTGCTCCCCTTTTGCTTCGTCACGAATCTTGGCAAGTGTTTTGAGCGTGCACACTGCATCGACAATACCCTAACCCTCCCTGACTGAGACACGGCTGTGGGGCTGATCGACGGCCCCTGTCAAATCTTTTGATGGCGCGTCATCTGGCGCTTTCTTATCGATTGGTGCTTCGTGCCATCCAATTGCTCCCAAGTCCAAGCCACCCAAGTTCCCCCAATTGAGCAAACCGAACTCGCAATTCCGAATTCCGCTTCGACCTCTCCTGACCACCTCAGCCAGAAGCACTGAGAAGGCCGGCAGCCAGCTAGGCAGTCAAGTGTTTCTAGAATTTAACATAATGCTTTGATTACCTTGCATTTCACTGTTCGACCAAACCTCCCCTCGTTCATTCCCCGTCCTGTTCCGTCTTCGGCCTCGATGACCCCGAGTCACTGTCCCTCCCCGCCAGCCCTAGCTTGATTCGACGACTCGATACCTCGACCAAACCCACGACCTCCCCGTATCTCGTGTCTAACCCGACCTCTACACAATGCCGAAGCAGTACGTCGTTTGCGGGCGGCCGGTGCCCCGGCTCGGCACCCGCCGCATCTCGCTCCTCCTCGTCTGCCTCGCCCTGTTCGCCGTCTTCAGCCTGCTCTTCACCCTGCCCGGCGCCATCCCCGCGAGCCCGAGCCTGCGAGCCGCCGGCAACCGCTTCTCCATCCCCAAGTCGTTCAAGAGTCCCTGGATGAGCAAGCTCAACCCGTTCAAGCAGCCGTCGCACCCGCCCCGCCTCCAGAAGAGCGACACGGACGGCGACTCGGTGTGGTACGCCGCTGTCGACTGGCTGCTGATGCCCTTCAGCAGCTCCATCACCCTCGACGAGAACCGCGCCCTGCTGCCCGTGCTCAAGGACCGCACCCCGATCTACTGCTACTACGACAACACCGAGGACAAGGACCGCTCGAGCAAGGACGCTGAGAGCGACCTGCTGCTGGTCTGGCGCCGCGCATGGTGGGCCCAGGGCTTCAGGCCCGTCATCCTCAGCCCCGCCGAGGCCACCAACAACCCGCTGTACGAGGAGCTGCAGAAGCTGGAAGGCGTGACGCCCGAGCTCAAGACGGATTTGATGCGCTGGCTGGCCTGGGAGAATATGGGCGACGGCGTGCTTGCCCACCACCTGCTCTTTCCCATGGGTCCGCACGACGACCCCTTGTTGGCCTACCTCCGCCGCGGCGAGTTCCCCCAGTTGACGCGATTCAAGGGCTTGGATGAGGCGCTATTCGTGGGATCCAGGGCCGATGTCACTGCTGCCATCAAGGCTGTTATGGACAGCCCTGATATAAAAAAGGCCGAAGGCATCGTGGCCGCCATGGAGTCAACCAAGAAGGAGAATCCGTTTACTGTTGATGACACACCCAAGTCCCTGGCCTACTACTCGGCGCGTCAGATCGAGAAGCTGTACGCAAAGGTTGGCGAGGCCATCACGGCCTCCCACGCGGCGGGGTTGAAGAGCCTCACGCAGCTCATCAGCGCCCACCTGCACCTCACCTGGCAGAGCCTCTTCACTGACGGCATTGCCGTGGTCAAGCCGCTGCCGCACCACACCACCCACCTCATCACCCCCGCCTACGAGCTCGGCCAAAGGCTAGCCCACTGCCCTGAAAGCCCCCTCCCCAACACCTGCCCGCCCAACCGTCCCAACTGCCGGCTCTGCGACGACTCTAAACCGATGAAGCTCACCACTCCGTCTTCCTACTCCGACGCCAGCGCGCTGTACACGATCGGCACCGTCCCGCACCCTTACACCTCGTCCACCCTCAACTACCTCAAAACCCAGCTCACGATCCCCTGGATCCGCCGTGACTCCCCGCGCGACGCCTGGATAACATCCCTCACCTCGTCCCTCTTCGCCGACTCCATCTCCACCACCTCCCGCCTCATCCGCTTCAAAGAAGCCGTCGCCTCGGACGAGGACAGCACCACCGAAGCCAAAGGCAAAGGCAAAGGAACCAAAGGCGGCGCCTACCGCTCCCTCTGGCTGCCCGCCGAGCAACCCATCCCCGAGGACCTAGACTGGCACTTTGGCTTCGCCCTCCCCGACCGCGCCACCTACGCAACCGACACCACCGACACCACCACCACCGCCGGCAGCAATATCCCCTTACACTCCTCAAAAGACGGACCCCACCCAACAAAGGAAGACCTCGCCCTCGAACCGGCCCTCTTCGCCCGCGCCCAGAGCGTCGTACTATCCAGCAGCGACGGCAGCACCTCGCGCATCACACTCAAGACCCCCAAGGCCAACGCCAACACCAAAGCCAGCCGCGAAGACCTCGCCCTCCGCGACGCCGTCGAGGCCTGGAACCTAGCCGACACCGAAGCCTGGCGCTTCGCGCGCGCCTACCTCGCGCGAAAGTCTGTCGAGCGCAAGAAGTGGGAGGAGGAAGAGGCGCGGTATGCGGGCGGCGTCGGCGCCGAGAAAGCACAGGGGGCGCGCGGGGGGAAGGGCGATGATGAAAAGCAGGGCAAGGAAGGGGCCAAGGGCAAGGGTGGCAAGGGGAAGAAGGTGTGGGATCGGTGGTTGGATCGGGATTGATTTCTCTTGCACTTGTGTTTTTCAATGCCATGCGAGGAGAGCGGTGTACAAGCCAAGTCAACTTGTTAAGTTTGTAAGATCGGGGGGTCGGACGGGTCGGAGTTGGAGTCGGAGTTGTGCGGGCTGGGAAAAGGCTTGCAAGGCGTTAGATATGTACCAGGTACTACTACTGTACCTGTGTTTTTTGTGTTCCCCATGTATCACATCACATACATGGTTGGCGTTTTTGAGTTAATTCATTCATGGGTCCATCTATCTATCAACAGATAAATCACTAGATCTTTTGCTGGGAGGTGCCGTCACACGTACAAACGTCAGTCATTGTCCTATTTTGAAGTACTGGCCGAGAATCTATTACATTTACTTACACTCACCCTTTTACAACTCCCACGGAGCTCTGACACGGAAAAGCCGGTCGAGAGAAGACAGCAGGCCATAAACAACCCAAACGATCCCCTCCAGCAATAGTTGAAATTTGGTCAGGGTGGCGCAAGTTGCCTTGCCTTCCGACAGCTTCCTCCTGGTTCTCGAGTAGTAGAGGAATTAAGGGATTTGGTCAAATCACGACGCACCATGTCAAACGTATACACCTTCTGTTTTATGAAAGCCCTATTCTACATCATCTAGTAGTAAGCTGCCCGCGGTATAACATGCTGCCGGTCCTCAAAAGATCCCCCAGACAACCATCCATCATTAAGCCGGCAGAGCGCCTGAAGGTAACGACATATCGATGAGAGAAAGACCCTAACACTGACACCCCGTCCTTTTCCACAGTGTCATAAACATGTCATGATGCTGACACCTGCCAACAACTCCATCACTAGCATCCACACCTCACATGCCAAAGGCCGAAGTCAGGTCGCGCCGGCCGGCAACATCGGCAGTGAGGTGCTTGAACTGGTCCTCCAGGGAGCTCACGCCGCCAGGAGGGCAGTTCTCCCCGCGCTTCTCCGGAGCATTCGAGAGGAGGGCGCCGCCATTCTCGCTCAGATCGTGCACGTCGGCAAACTTGCCCGCAGAAATGTCCCGGGTAGACGACTGCTGGTTCGTGCTAAGCGACGGGGTCAAGGATGCCGCGGCATTGCCTGTGTAGTGCGGCAAAAAGCCTTGAGCCGTGGTCGACGACAGTGCGCTGCTGGTCGGTCCCTTCTTCAGCATCGCCTGCCAAAGCTTCGCGCTGTGTTCATTGTCAGCATCTTGCTACGATACCTGTCAGTGTTGGGATCATACCCTGTGTTCTCGGGGCGCCGGTCAGTCGCGTTGGCACCCACGCCGTCCTCGTACTTGAGAGGTGCACCACCGGTGAAGTCCTCAGAGCCGCCGTTGACCTGAGTCTCGAACGAGATGCTCCTGGTATGCCTACCCACGGTGCAATTATCCTCGCTAGCCGACACGCCTTTGGTATCAGCCCGCGGCACCGGGGTCATGGGGCGGAAGGGGTCGCAGTCCGAGTCGGTCGTGCGGTAGTCAGACTCCTGAGCAAGCTCAACAGAACGCTCCTTGACCGGGGAGGGTGGGTAGAAGTGCTTCCCGTCATACTTGGGCAGGCCCTTGACGGCAGACTTGGGTGCCTTCCCCCAATACAAAAAGCGGGCGCGGCGCTCCTCCTCGGTCAGCGGGCGTTTGTACAAGTAGTCCTGGTCCCTGGCGGTACGGGGATTGACGCCCTTGGGAAGCGTGCCAAGCAAGTACGGCACGCCGAAATTGGCTTGCTGCTTGGTACCATTGCTGCCAGGGCGAACCGAGTCGTCCGAGGCTTTGGGGTTGCCATCGGTTTGCGCCGCCTGAGCCGTGGACGCCGAGAAGGGCTGGGAGACGGACCGCTGCTCGCTCGCGTGGAGGTGCTCCAAACTCTTGGACTCGGCTGCGAGGAGCCGCTTCTCTGCCTCTTCATAGGCCTTCATCTCCCTGGCATACTTACTGCCTGTCCAGGTCGAAGCATAACCACGAGGCTGAAAGATGGGAGCCATGGCTGCATCGCTCGGGAGGCCTGCGTTCGGTAAGCCGTTGATTCCTGGGAATGCCGGCTCCATGTGGCTCCGAAACATGGCCTTGCCGCCCTCGCCGATGTTGGTGTTGAGACCGTAGGTAGCAAGAGCAATCCGCCGATTGATCGCCTCATCCAGTTCCGTCTTGGTGGCCGGGGCTTTATATCCGGGCGGCGCGGTCGGTGCAGGCGGCTGGGACGGGGCTTTGGTTTCCTCGTCAGCCGTGACGGGTTGAGACGGTGCCTTGTCCTCCTTGCCCTGAGCGGCCTTGAGATGCGCCTCCTCGTACTCCAGCTGGGTCCTCAGCGTCGTCTCGAATTTCTGAATGTGGCCCTTGATGATTAGGATTTTCTGCTCCATGTCCTTTTCGTCAATCTGGTGCCGATTGTACTGCAGCTGATCCTCATGGTACTTGAGGCTTTGCTTAAACGAAGCAATCTGCTTCTTGGTGATGTCGCTGGGTCTGATTGACGAGATCGGCGGCGCTGCGGCCGCATTGAAGTTGGCATTAGCTGGAACAATGTGGTTGACAACGGGTGGAAGTCCAGAGAGACTTTGGTTGGAGGGCGCGTAAGACGAGGCCGCGGCCGCCGAGCTGGTCTGAGGAGGCTGCGGTTGCATGTATTGAGCGGGAAGCTGCGGCACAACGCCATGGGGAATGCCAACCATGTGGACGGGGACCATTGGGTTGCCCAGAGATCCCGGGAACGCCCCAACAGGATACATGATCTGACCATTGTAGAATAATGGCTCGGGCAGCGCAGTCTTGGCCTTGCCCTGCTTGTCGTCCTCCGCTGTCTTTGTGTTGTGCATGTCCTTCAGGGCATTGCCTGGCGCAAGCGGTGCCATGGATGCAGGATTGACAGCACCCTGAGGGAAAGAGAAGCCCGGGGGTAGGTGGGTTCCCAGTGCCATGGGCACAAAGGAGACCGGAGTCTGAAGCGGCTGGAACCCAGGGGGGTATCCAGTGACGAGATGGGGCAAGACGGGGACCGGCTGACCGAGACCGACCGGGCCGACCAGCGGCTTGCTCGCCGCTGCTTTATCGGGCGCGCCCTGACTGTCCATCACAGAGTTGTCGCTGGCTCGCTTGGCGGTAGGGGACGGGGGGCCGCGGGTATTGGGGACGATGCGACCGCCAGCAGTGACGCGGACATGGGTGGGAGAAACCACGGCCTTGTAGAAACGCTGGAAGCCTTCGTCTCGCTGGGCTGGAACACCAGTAGGCGCGGGAATAGGTTCAGTGGTTGGGGCCTCTGTCTCGCTCCGTCCACGGTATTTCCACTCCATCGGACGCGAGGGGTCATGAGCAGGCTCCTGGGCAATGTCTCGGACAGGTTCGCGCGGAGGCTCCCTGGTAGGAGCGCGCATGGAGTTCTGAGAAGCTTCGCGGGCAAACTCGCGACCCATGCGACGGCTCACGGTGCCTTTGAACACGAGTTCGTCGGACGTCACGGACGAATCGTCCTTGTGCCTGATGGCCGGGGGTCGGCAACTGGCGGAAGAAGCAGAAGACGACTCGCTTCCAGAGCGACGAACAATATCGGCTGGTCTCGCTGTTAGCTAGGCCCAACAAACGCAAGAAGACAGGCGCAAGACGTACCGATCTCGGGGTTTCCCGCCATGGCTAGGATTTCACCCGGAACTTGACTCGTACGAAGACCCATCAGCTCGGTGAGAGTGTAGGTGCGGCGAGCCATGTTGTGATTGATGTGGGCGAAGACGTAGTATGTCCGATGGCGCGGCGCGTAGTACCAGCGGAACAAGGTGGGATACAACTTGTCGCTGCCGGAGGCCGATGGCAGTGACTGAATGACAAAGGCGACAACGGGCGGCACTGGAACTCTCTCACTGCCGTGGTCTGTCAGTTTCTGCTCCTCAAGCTGCGACACAATGAACTTTGGCAGAAGAGGGCGGTAGGAATCGAAGGGGTAGTTTGCTGCCAGAGAGTCGATTTTGACCTCGATGAACTTGCAGCGGTTGTTGAGTTGGAGGAGGTGCTTGATCGCAAAGATGGTAGAGGGGGTGATTGTGCTGTCTTCCTCCTGCAGGTCCTTCAAATGTTGGAGCAGGCGCCGAGCACGCTTGCGAAGAGAAGGTTGTTTCATTGTGCTGTAGAAAACAAAACAACAGACTACTTTTGCAAGATTGTGGTGTGCAGTCGGCAGCAGAATGTGTTGTGGTGTCTGTGTTTTGGGAGGGAGGATGAGAGTGAATGGGGGGCGTGGGAATCACTTACCGGGCGCTGGGAGACGAGAGAGCGTGCTGGAGGTCGGTGTTGGATGGATGGAGGATTTCTTTGGTGCACGAGACTGGAGAGCACCGATGAGAGTAGCTCCAGACGGGTTGAGCGGAGGACGGGACGAAGAGAAGAACGAGAAAAACGCGGCAAGGTGATCGAGCCCAAAAAGCAAAATTTGCCAAAAGGACGGGAAGAGGGTGTAGCAAAGCGATAGGTCGCGTTGCCGGGTCCTGAAATGAGAGTTGAGAACAAGAGGGGGACGATGCAAAATGGCACGGCGAGGCGGTCGAGAGAAGAAGAGAGCAGGCCAGGCAGAAATTCGTGGAAGCCTCGGGCTGAGAGCACAGGTCAAAGGGCCACAGGCAGGGGCCGGGGTGAGCCAGGAAGGCGCGAATAATGGCCACTGGTCAAGTTCGCGATGCGGGAAGGAACGCGGTCGTTGATGTGGAAAGGGGGTTTCAGATCAGACCAGATCGAAGTCACCATCAGATGGCTAGGAAAGAGCACCCAAGGACAACTTGAAATGACAGCCAGGCAAAGAGAAGGAAGGATTACTGACTTCATCTCTCAGAGGTCTGCAGTGGTCGATCTTATTTGTTAATCTACGTGAAAAAGGGATTCAGTTGCTGTTAGTGAGTCGTCCCCATTTTGCATAATTCAGGGGGTGTAAACATACAAGACCTGCTGATTGCACCAGTAACCACCGCTCGATTACCCAAAACTGCCTCATCACAGCCGTCAAGCTTCACACATTGTCGGAGGAGCGGTATCATAAAAAAAAGGTATGGGTTGGCAGTAAAGGGGATACCACACCTTGATTCTACTACACCGACCTTGTCCCGAGCCACATCCACCTGAATATCCCCTGCTCAATTAGCCCCCCACACCCCCAGCGTCCAGGCCGACCCAGCTGCAGACCCTCTCATCAACCCACCAGCCCCCAAACTCTGCCTCTGTGTGGCCTTGTGATCGACATCGCTGGCCCTGCTTGCCCCGGCAGCACCGTGTTGCAACCAAAGCTCGCGATCAACGGTGGCGATAGCCGGCGCCTTGAGATGCGTGACCAAGCTCGCCCCGCTCCAGGCGCCCAGCGACTCGATGGCCCTCATCTCGCCCTGGACTCGGGGTCTCCTGTCGGTCCCTCTCTTGAGCTGCTCCTCGATGGCGTCTGCCTCGGGGACCGTGTTGGCTGCGTCGTGCCAAACGCCATCTTGTTCTTCGCCCTCGGGTAGAGTGTCGGCGGCGTCGTGCCAGATGCCGTCTTGTTCTTCGCCCTCGGGCTGTGATGCGGCGCCGGGTGATGTATTGCCTGCCTGGCGAGCCGCTCTCCTTTTCAACTTTGAGTTGGCCCGTAACTGTTCCACGGCCTTGCCTTGGACGGGGTCCCACCCCCTCTCCTGAACGAGGTGGGATACCTCATCAAAAATGCGGCCGCGCAGGCCGAGGACATTGGAGCAGCCCCCGGTGAAAATGATGCCAGACATGCAAAGCGCACGGACATCCACCGGTAACTGGAGGAGACTGCGGTACACCAGCAGATGTAAAGGTAGCTCGTGGTCGTCGAAGCTGGTGGGTGAATATTGTGAGTCGAAGAAGGCGTTCTCGCACGGCTCTGCGAGGGCGTCGAAGGGAAGTTCCAGCGTCGCTGGTGATAGACAGGACCTCAAGGGTATCGTGACCGAACCAGTCCTCTTAGATGTTGTGTGATCCCCAGACTCGCCCTCATCCTGCTCCTGGACGGTAGCTAAAGTGTCCGAGGTGGGTCGGCTGGGGCCAGAAACCTGGCGTGTCTTGCACCAGACCATGCGGGTGGTGATGTCGCTGCATTCTTCAAAGCTAAGGACATGCTCCTGGTTATCGTCAGGCCCCTTTTGAGTTTCAGGAAGATGTTTGGCGAGTAGGTTGTGCGTTTGCTCAACAAGCGTCCTACCGCCACGGATGCTCCTCTTGGAGTCTACCTCGCGGTACTCGTAAACACTCGTCACCACCGTCTCACTCCAGCCGAGATCCACAACAAGTGCTGAGCGTACACCAGCACCCACGGCCAGGGCAAGAGGAGATGCGAGCAGCGAGACGGTCGGCGGCTGGAACCGGCCGAAGATGCTGTCCAGGGCTGCCGAGAGTAGGGGGATGGGCAGGGAGGAAGGGAGGATCCAGACCATCCTCCGTGGGCGTGAGTCGATGAGTAGGTATCTAGCACCTGGTCAGCAACATAGTCCCACGCAAGCCGAGGGCGTTGTGCCTACTTTGAAAATGCCTCCCTCAACGCCCTCTCGATCTTGTCCCCCACCAGACCAAGGTCAGCACCCCGGACATCGTACCGCCACAGTTCATGATCCTTGCCCCATAATCCGCTGGCAGCTGCCGCCCTCCAATCGTAGCGGTAATCCGTCTGCCAGTCCCTGAAGTCGCCCGCCCTGCGCTGTTGGTCCGGGCCAAACCAAACGCATCCTCTGGGGGCTGGATCCCCTGAAAAGCCAACCTGCAGCTTCCGGGTGCCAAACTCGACGATGATGATCTCCTCATCGGCGCGGAGACTGGAAGGCGACCCAAAGTTGGCCGGGATCGGCCGATGTGGTGTTGACGGTCCGCTGCGGTGACCGGCTCCGGGAGGTGATCGGATGTTAGCGACCGACCGGTGCGGAAGCGGTGCTGAACCCGCGGACGCCGACATTGTGGGTGGGGGGGAAGTCTCAAATTGACATGATTGGAGTGACAACTGGAATGGAATTTATCAGGAGAGAAGAGAGGGCTTCTCCTTTTTTTGCTCTTGTTCTCGGGTTAATCTTTCAATCAACACTCGAAGTCGATGTTAACAAACGCATCCACGCGTTTGGCCAGTCGCGGCAGGGTAGCCTGTTACATGCATAACTGGCTGCAGCTGCACTGCATATGCAGCTAACCATAGTTGCTCTCGTGCCTGTGACAACCTCCCGAAAACGGAATAACGTCAACAAAGCCATCATCTCGACTCGCAACCTCCATCGCCATTTCGCTCCTCCCCTTTGCACCCCTGGAAATCCAGCAAGGAATTGCTCACTCGCTTAGCTTACCATGAATCGGTAACCAGCTGCTTATTTTTATTTTTGGAGAAGCAACGGAGAACCGCCAAGATGGGCATCAAAGGGTAGGGACAGGCAATTATTGCGCAGTCGAGCTGGCCATCGAGGTACTGATTGTCGGAACGCAGAATCTACAAGGAAATCGTCCCCGCCAAACGCATATCCCTCTGCAAGCTCGCCGTCGACACGCTCGAGGAGACCGGCCGACCGCTGCGGCTGGCCGTTGATTTTTCGATATGGCAATACCAAGTCCAGGCAGCTAAGGGTGCGTTTTCTTCCCCCACCCCTTCACTCTCTGCTCCTTCCCCATGTCCATATCTAATTTGCTTGACATCTAGGCGGCGCCAACCCCGCGATCCGGACCCTCTTCTACCGCCTCGTCCGCCTGCTCGGCCACGCCATCGATCCCATCTTCGTCTTCGACGGCCCGAACAAGCCCGCGTTCAAGCGCAACAAGCGCTCCTCTGGCCGCGGCGACGCCGTGGCCACCGCCATGGCGAAGCGCCTCATCCGCCTCTTCGGCTTCACCATCCACGACGCCCCCGGCGAGGCCGAGGCCGAGTGCGCGCTGCTCGAGCAGCAGGGCATCGTCGACGCCGTGCTGAGCGAGGATGTGGACACCATCATGTTCGGCTGTCGGAGGACCTTGAGAAACTGGACTGCTGAGGGGTCCAAGGGGTCCAAGACGCCGACGCATGTGTCCATGTATGACGCCGCCGCGGTGGCTGCGGGTCCGCCTGGGTCAGGGCCCGGGCTAGACAGACAGGGGATGGTGCTCGTCGCGCTGATGAGCGGCGGCGACTACCTCCCCGAGGGCGTGCCCGGGTGCGGCGTCAAGGTCGCCTGCGAGGCGGCCAAGGCGGGATTCGGGCGAGACCTGTGCCGGATTAAGAGGGCGGACAGGGACGGTCTGGCGGCGTGGAAGCAGCGGCTGCTGCATGAGCTGCGGACGAACGAGAGCCGGTACTTCCGAACAAGACATAAAGCGTTGGAGATACCCGAGAGCTTTCCGGATATGGAGATTCTGAGGTATTATACCCATCCGGTCGTGTCGCGGGATGCTACCATCGAGCGGTTAAAGGCCGAGTTTCCTCCGGCGAGCACCGTCGACATCGCTGGGCTGCGGGAGTTTACCCGCGAGACGTTCGATTGGGACTTCCGGAACGGTGCCGTCAAGCTTATCCGTGTCTTGGCTCCGAGTCTCTTGGTTCAGAAGTTCCTCAAGAGATCCGCGTGTGCGGAGGGTCACCATGACGACCTCGATCTTAAGCAAAGAGAGGAGTCCGCGCTCGTGAGAGCGATTTCAAATAATAAAAGGACGCACTTCAGCACCGATGCTACGCCCGAGCTACGGATATCGTTTGTCCCAGCTGATATCGTCAAGTTGGATCTTGGCAAAGAACTGGAAGAAGAGGTCGAAGCTTTTGGGCGTAGCGGCATCGCATTGAACAGCGACGACGAGTTCGACGAAGAAGCTGCGGAAGAACTGGGCGATGAGCAACCTAAATCCAGCGGCAGGAAGCCGTTTGATCCGCTACAACCAGACCTGGCCTGGATTCCGGAGACCGTTGCAAAGCTGGGAGTTCCCCTGACCGTGGAAGACTGGGAAGCGAGGCAGCGGGCCAAGGATCAACGAGCTGCTGCAAAGGCTACTAGGAAGACGAGGGCAAAAAAGACCGACATGCCGGTTGGGGCCCTAGACAAGTACGTCAAGGTGACCAAGAACGTGGCTAGCACAGCGAAAGACGTTCCGCGTCTAGAGCTCGCTCCATCACCTCCGAGGATCAGCAGCCAGCTCAACCCGCCCGCGCCAAGGGGAAGAAGTAAGCAGTTCAAGAAGACCTCCACCTCTTCCCAGGCCAAGCCATCCGCCGACATCAACCCTTGGACGCTCGCAAGCTCACAAGCCAGTCCCAGGGCCGCCAAGTCTTTTCCATCTGCCGCCTCACAGACTCAGTCCAAGCCCAGCTCTGCCCGGGAGGCAATTCTTATCTCGTCTAGCCCAGTCGTCCCTGCGTCACCTGCGGCCCCTAGCGCGAGTGTGAGGTGCACCCAGACGACACCGACAAAGACGAAGCGGGTGAGTCCTCCAGCGGAGGATGTTCCCCCGCCACCGCCATTATTCAGTCCATCTCCAAGCCCGAGGAAGCAGCGGTTCCCGGTCTCTGAGGAGCCAGCTGAAGAGGAGCAGAGTGCTAAAAAAACACAGCCGGCGAGGAAAGCAAGGCCGTTCAAGAGGGTCAAGAGCGGCGCAGACGGCACGGCGAACATCTCGTCAACACAAACATCGATCAAAGACTTTGGCCGAGTGCTGAGGAACACGAGCTCTTCGCAAGTCACTAAGCCCGATGTCTTCAACACGCAGCCGATCGAGCTCCTCTCAGACGATGATGACGACTTCCCGTCGCCTCCGTTCAAGCAACCGCCGGCGACGAGCAGATTTAGTCGCAAAACCACACCTTCCATAAGTGATAGCTTCAATGTCGTCAGGGACGACGACCCGTTCGCCTCGCCACTTCCACCTCGCCCCACCGCATCCTCTCGCCCCGGGCCAGTACACACAGACTCCCCGGCCTCACAGACAAAGAGCAAGCCAGGCCAACGCCAACCCGAGGTCGACGGCCTAGACATAGCGAAGGACGATAAAACTACCACCGCCGCCCAAGCATCCGTGGCCGCAGCAACCGCAGCAGCAGTCACAACGACTACAAAAAGTGGAACAACAAAGCTTTACATCCCACGTACAAGCCTCGACGGAGAAGGCTACGTCAGGGCCATCGAAGTCAACCGAGACGAGGCTGACAAGATCCTGGCTACCCACAACGAGAGGGCCGGACAGGGCAAGGCACAGAGTAGACGGGCATGGCGGCGGAGCGAGATTCCCGTTTTGGACTTGACTGGGGAGGATTGAGCATAAACTTTCTAGGTTTGGGGGTCGTTGAGCATAATTTTTAGGTTTGGGAGGATTGAGCATAGACTTTCTAGGTTTGGGGGGCGTCGAGCATATGATTTCTAGGTTCTGATGGCATTTATAGACATGATGCATGGGATGGATTGGGAGATAATTACGGCATGAATGATGATACCCTTGGATATGACAAGTCGACGGTTTCACACACATTCTCCCATGCTCACACACTATACTCGCACAAGTGATACACCGCATGTTCCGAGTCCTTCATAACAGTCCGATATCACAGCCGACCACCTGCCGCCCAAGTTCAAGTACACTACCAACCAGGAAGGGGGAAAAAGTTGATAACGCCGCCCTCTCATCTTCCCAAAAATGAAAACGCCCCTATACACCCACTCACCCACCCACCCACCCCAACTAACCAACCAACACCCGCTTCCAGTCTATCACCCCCTCACCGGCTGCTTCGCCAACAGCACATTGACACTCTCCCTCGCATTCGTCGTAGCCCACACACTATCCCTTCCGCCCCTGCGCCACTCATCGCCCGTGGCGTCCTCGCCGCCACCCCTCGTCGCCTCGCCCATGATGACCTCGAGATCGCGCGTCTGCGAGCTCAGCCACCCCCGGACAAACCCCACGGGGTCGCGCGCCATGGACGTCAAGAAAGTGTGCTTGGCCTTGGAGTGGGCGACGGCCTGGACCAGCGTGGCCAGCTGCTCGTCCATGCCGGCCACCTCCTTGAGCATGGCGGCGTACTGCGGGTTCTTGATGAAGGGCAGGAGGCGGGCGCGGAGCGGGTCGTCGACGGCGACGCGCACGTCGTAGACGGTCGGCTGCGGAGGCTGTCCGTCCTTGTTGTGGAAGGCCTCGTCGACGCGGATCGTGTAGGCTAGTTTGACCGGGGGCAGGGCGCGCAGGTGCGGGGTGAGGTAGTCGTTGAGGTGGGGGATGTAGCCCGTTTCGCGGGGGATTATCTAACGGGTGGGCGTGAGTAAATAAAACGGTGGATGGTATGAAATGGAAAGGGAAAGGGGGACGAACCCTTTGCAGCAGGTCGTCGCAGCGGAAATTGCGCTTTTCCTCGTCCTCTTGCAGGTTCATCAGCTTGATGTACTCCCACAGCGCCATGACGGTCTCCTGGCGTGTCGCCTCGCGCATGTCGATGATGTCGGCCAGCGCCGGGGTCAGCTCGAAGCGCTCGGGGTCTTCGTGCCGGTACAGGTTGATGGTGATGTTCATGTTCTCGTCGCCGTTGCGCTTGAAGGTGAACTCGTCAAAGTCGGCCATGGCGGGCAGGTTGCCGGCCCCCGCTGGTGTCCTGTCGGGCTTCTTCCACTCCACGCTGGTGTCGGCGCCCTGGCGGCCCGCCTTTTGGCGGTCAAAGTCGACTGTGAGGGCCTTGAAAAAATGCGACAGCCGCGGCCGCTTGGCGGGCGCAGGCTTGGGCTTGGCCTTGCTGGGCGTGTCCGTCTCCATCTTGTCGGCCTCCGCCTCGTTGTCGCCGTCCTTGTTGCCCTCCTCCTCGTCGGTTTCCACTTCATCTTCGTCATCGAGCAGGCGGCCCTCAATCTTGACGCGGTAGGAGGACTCGAGGTTGGACGAAAAGTCAAACGTGTCGACGTTGAGGCCGTTGTTCTGCCAAAATTGGTCCTCCACCGTGTTGCTGATCCAGATGCGCAACGTCTTGTACCGCTGTTCCACCCAGTGTCAACCACTGTCGCCCCGCGTCGGCCCTACCCCAGTTCGACGGACGTACCTTTGCGTTGCGACTGAGCGAATCGACAATGTCCAGCCTCTTGCGCGTCATGGTGGCATCGAGGCGGCGCTCCAGGTCGCGGAGCTGCCGGTAGCAGGTGCCGACGTCGCTCTCGGCAGACAGCGCTTCCTCGACGCCGTCGGGCAGGTTCTTGTCGGTCGGCTTGCGGCTCCTCAGCTTGGCGAGGTGGTTGGCCTGCTGCTGCTGGTGGTGCTGCTGGTTGATCTGCGCCTGCGTCATGGGCACCGAGTGGTGCGGCCCGGCTGACATCATGGGGCCTGCGAGGAGGGTAGACGTTAGGGACTGCGGCTTCATTGATGGATGGGATGCTGGTGCCGCGGCGCTTGGCGACTTGGGCTGTTGCAGGATCGATGCGATTCGCGATGCGCCAGGGTTCAGAATCTGGAGTTCTGGAGCGCAGCGGTCTGAGAATCACAAGCACAGAGCTCCACCGGCCTAAACGGATGCCCGGGAGGGGCCGGTGGCGAGGAAAAGCGGAGCGCGTCGGGGCCAGCAAGCCGGGGGCAGGGAGGGTCGAGAGCACAATCGGACGAAGTCAAGTGGTTCCAGGTTCACGTACCGATGCCGCCTCGGCGTTGTGGGACATGTTGTCCTCCGGGTCCTGCCCTCGGGGGCCCATGTTGCGGTGCGTATCCACGGTACTGCGGCTGCATTTCGTCTCAGTCGGGCTGTTGGCGCCTGCAGGGATTGGATCAATGGCCGGGGGAGGAGCGCGGGATCGATGGTTTTCGTGTGTGCTGGCAGTCGGGTCCGGCGGTCCGGGTTTCGCTGAACAGGCGCGTCGATCGCGTCGTGGTTTCCAAACTGGTGGAGTTTCGCAAGCGAAGGTGCTGCACGCCCCACAAGAGCGGGCTCTTGGCAAAAAGTCTAAACTGACTCGGTTGGCGCTACAGAAAAAGGACCAGAAACAACACGACAAATACTCTTGCAACCCTCCATATCCTGCAATCGAAAGCTGTCAAGGTATTTCAATGCGAAAATATGTTCCAGGGTAATTTTCTATATCATGGCTAATATTCCGACCATGATGGCCAAATGATTGGAATCAGCTACAGGAACCCTTTGCTCGATTATTTTGTTGGAGACCATGTCTGGTCATGTGATACCCCTGACGATCAACAAGCCAGACCGCCCCTCAATACCTCAGCAGCCCTTGGTGGCCCATTGAAAACGGCAACTAGGGACACAAGTAAACACGACAGCGGCAATAAAGCCCCGGGGGTTGCAAATATCCTCCACGCTCAATATACATGTACAAGACAAGACAGGACGAAGAAGCACTGGAATCAGTGGCCAGAAGATGCGGGTAGAGCCTACGCCACGCTGCCAAAATGCCCATTAAAGGTAGTAGTAGTTGCAGATGAAAATGCTATGCCATCCTCCTAGACCCGCCGGGGACTCTCCCCAGATCGCCGCCCCATGCATGCCCATTTCCAAGTCCTCCAATCCTCCAGTCCTCCCGTCCCACGCATGGCCGCAGTCCCTCGTTCGTATACTAGAGGGAGACTGTGCCCATACCCGCAGCCTCGGAGCGCGTTGTTGAATCAAAAAGCCGGCCCCAGCCCGTTCTTGGACTGCCGTTTGCTGAAGCGGTTGCGCTTCACATTGACCTCCTCCAGGCTCACTTGGCTCTTGCTGAGCTGGTTGCGGCCCGACCTGTCGCTGATGCTGTATCCCCCCTCAGTGAAATTCGTCCTCGCCCCCATGGTGCTTTCCGGACTCGACATGGACGACGACATGTCGCCGAATCCGTTGTCGCTGGTGTAGGAGCCGATCAGATTCTGCGATATGGCTAAATCCTTGGCCCGCTCCAGCGACTCGATCCAGTCGTCGACCGAGAACTTGACCTCACTGTTTTGCGACGACTTGGGTTCCTCGAAAATGTAGTGCGTGCCGTTCTGAAGATGTCTTAGCGCTTGTCTCGCAAGGTGTCGGGGTCAAGGAGAAAGTACTCACCGTGTCGACACACCACACTGCCTGTCCCTTGGCGTCCATTTGGGTTTTCCACACGCAATCAGACCCTAGCAACGAGATCTCCTGCTTGGCCCGTTTCTCCTCCCCACCAGCCGGGGCGAGCACGATGCGTCCGCTAGACGTAACCATGACAAGCCGCTGCCGCTTTTTGGTCGTGCTGCCGCCAAAGAAGCGGGACAGTTTCTTGTGGCCATCGCCGTCGCCTCGCCCGTGGGGGCTGTTTGGGATTGGGGATGATATTACCATCAGGTCGCCAAGCTTCAATATCCGCTCGTTGTTCCTCGTCAGAACTGGCGACCATTCAATGTCTAATTGCGTTGGCGGCGGGAGTTCGGTGATGATTCTGGCCGGTCTTGAGCCGCCGTTCGGTGGCCCATGAGCGCCTCGAGATGTGGGGGGCTTTGGCGGACTCGATCCTCCGCCGTTCAGCTGGATGATGTGCGGCTCTTGTGTGGGAGGCACGTAAGGGCGCAAGCGCGGCGCTTTTGTCCGCCACAGCTCCTTGCCAAACTGCTGCCCGTCGAAGAACTCGTGGTTCTTGATGTGCTCCACGGTCAGACGCCGCGCCGGGTCCAGCACCAAGCACCGCTCGACAAGGTCCTGTGCCGCAGGGGGGAAACCGGCGGGGAACTCGTACTCCAGACCGACAATCTTCTGGAAGGTCAAGTACTCTGTCCCAGCCTTGAACGGTGGTCGGCCGACGAGAAGTTGATAGATGATGCACCCGAATGCCCAGAGGTCGCTCGGCTTGCCCACGGCCTTGTCCGTCAAGAGCTCGGGGCTCACATACTCTGCGGTGCCAACAAAGGATGCGTTCCTCTTTTCATCCTGCGGGTTGTTTTGTGCTGAGGTGTCCTCCGGCGGTCTCGGGTCTCGCGGGTCCGGCAACAGCTTGGCAGTGCCAAAGTCGGTGATCTTGATGTGCATCTGGTCGTCTAGGAGCACGTTCTCGGGTTTGAGGTCGCGGTGAATGACACCCCGTGAGTGCATGTAGGCAATCGAGTCCAGGATCTGGGCCCCATAGAATCTTGCGCACTCGACGTCAAAGGTCCCGGTCTTTTTCAAAACGCCCAGAAGCTCCCCGCCGTTGCAGAGATCCAGAACATAGTAAAGGGAGGCCTCGTCCTGGAACGTGTAGTACAGCCGAACGATGCCCGGGTGGTCCGTGAGACGATTCAAGGTGTTCTTCTCGATGTTGACGTATTTGATCTTCTTCTCCTTGATGATGTGCTTCTTCTCGAGCACCTTGACGGCGTACTCTCGCAGAGTCTGGCGGTCGGTGGCGAGGAAGACGGTGCTGTAGGAGCCCTCCCCTAGTATCCGCCCGAACGAAAAGTCTCGAACCCCCTTCTTGACCGACCTGACGACCGTCTTCCCCTCGGCATCGACCTCTCTTTTCAAGCTGACGGCCGCGCCCCGGTCTTTCCACTCCTCGCTGCTTGCGAGCATTGGCATCTCCGGCCCATAACTACCAGGTGGCGCCTGCGGAACGCCCGGGATCGTGGCATATCCTCCTGCCACCGCCTTCGAGCTTCTCCTAGGTGGTGGCATGCCATTGAGAGCATTTCCTGGTTGGGACGGGCCTGGGCGGCCGGAGTGGTGCGACCGACTCCCTTCACGAGACGGGACCTGCGACGGGTTGGGCTGGTCGAATCTCGGGTCGCTCCTCATCCCATATACCGAAGACCGTGACTGCTCGTTCCTCGGACCCGCATACGGCCCGCCTTGCGGGTCATGCTCGACGACGCGACTCGGGCCGGGCAAGGGCGCCGGGCTCGGCGTCTGGCCCTCGTCTGCCGACTGGTATGCGCCATACTGTGCTGCCTGGTGGGGGTCGCTGGAGCCCGTGGAAGTCGGGAGGCCGCGTGCAGCGTTCAGGCTGTTCTGCGCGTTCTTCAGGATAGCCGCGGCCGATTCGTATGTGTGGGGCTGTCGGGGAGGGGCATCGTGAGACGCTGATCGAGGCTCGATACTCTGAGAAGCCCTGAGAGTGCTGCCCTCTCTGGAATCGGTCGTGGTGTTGGGCTGGGTTGTGCGGCTATCGTCCAGACTTGTCGAGGTGTCTTGTGAGAGGTTCGGGGAGTCGTCGGGGTTGGCGATGCGCAGGCCGCCAAGCGCCCGAGAGAGACTGAGGTCGCCGTTCATGGTGGTTGAGTTCAGGCCTCTCCGAAGACCGGGCCGACGTCACTGCTAGGCACAGGGAGCGGGTAACGGTCGGGGGACAGTGGGTGACGCTGTGTGATCGGGGTGGGCATGCGGCCTGGCTGAACGCGTGGCCGGGGACCAAAGCCAGGGACCGAGAGGCGGCGAATGGGAGACCAGTGGAGTGGAGGATGTCGGTGCGGGCCGTGAAGGTCTGGTCGGCGCCGTGGGTCTCTGGAAATCAGTCTCGTATCGAGGAGCAGCAGGTGGACGCCTCTTGCTCGTGGCAGACCCGGCCCGTGAATTTACCGAGAGTCGGGCATCGAGATTCGAAGCACCGCAGCTCACCGTCTCCGACTGAGGCACCGGAAATACGCGGGTGCGTCGTCGGGCTGCCCTCTGAAGAAGAAAAAACGATTGAAAAACGGCGCGAGAAGCCGTGCGGGCACGGGCGGTGTTGATGACGGAGGGTCGTGGGGAATTGTGCAGCACTCTCATGGCATGTTCGGTCGGTTGCTGCATTGCGTGGAGGACTGGCTCAGGGTCTCGGGTACCGTGTGCATGTGGGTGTGCACCGTGCAGATACACGGACCAGCATCAGGAGGGCATCGTCCTTGTCATTTTGGTGGTTGAGACAGAGTATTAATTGGATTGTTTGTTGTGGCTATAGGAAAGGGCGTGAAAAAAAGAGAGGTTCAATGATATCTATTTTAGACTGGGTGGCTTCCAGGCTTTTTAGGTAGGTATGTTGCAAGTTGTGTCTCTTTGAAGCATACAACTGCTCGCTCTGTTGAAGACGGATGCCGCCTTTGCTGTTAGTAGAGAGTTTGCCGCTGTGGGACGACACAAACGCTGTATCCTATGTGCAATCTCTGGCCTCCCGGGCGCCAAAAAAGAGACCTCGCGTTCTACGATCAGTGCGCAAGGTTTTATTCGGGGGGAAGGGTGGTTCGCAGGCCACGCACGGAACTTGGAAGTTAAAAGATGGTGAGACGGAACGTAACTTGAGAGCTGGAATATGCACTCTGCGAGCTTAACGTTGAAGTTATCTCCACATGCTGTCTGAGTAAAATGGAAATGGAAATGGAAGGGGTGCCATGATTGAGGTGCTTTGCTCCCAGCCACATGCTAAGAAGCACATGCTAAAAAGTCAGGCTCTTGTTGCTCTTGTTCAAGGCTCCTTCCGGTTCCCTGAACGTGGTGCTGTGGTTGTAGTATCCTGGGCTGAGATGCTCGTGCCGTCTGACATGTAGCGCTCCTTCGCCGTTGCCTCAACTCCCAGCCTGGTCTTCCGTGCGTTGGTGGCTGCTTCTCCGAAGCCAACATGCCAAATGCCCAACATGGAGTGTCGCCCGTTTCGCCTCTCTGTGTTCTCCAGTCTGCCGGCATGGCTATCAGCCCACACCCAGCATCGAATTGCTGGCAATATGCTGCGTCCTAGGCCGACAGTTATCTCGCTGACCCGTACCGATGTCACCGAGGTTGTCCACCGCCGCCGATTTCGCAGGTTTCTCGAGTGCGACGATGATGTCTGCATTGCCTTCACCCCGGCCGAGACCGAGACAATGGGCAAGCCAAGCCGGCACAAGCCCTCGTCGTCGCGGCCCGTCGAGCGCATGAAGACGCCAGCAATGTACGGCGCCACAGGGGGCAGTTCTCCTCCTGCTGTGTACAGCCGCGTGCGCCCCCTGGTAGCGGATTTGCCACTTCACCTGCCCCCTGGTAAGGGTAGAGAGCAAGACATCTCCCCGCCGTCTGATACATCTAGCAATCGTGCACATCAGTCGAAAGCTGGAGGCGGCCAACAGCAAGGTGCCGTTTGGACACCGCAACTCTGCCTGCGGCCCAAGCCTAGCGTACCCCTTGCAACGACCGCCAACCTGGACGTCGACTCGGACGGTTCGGCGGAATCACACGGCTCGCTCGAAAATCCCAGGGAGGAATCGCCCGTTGATGAGCAAAAGACAGAACGGGGCGGTGTTATAGCCGCCCGCGATCCAGCATCATCATTGTGGGTGTCGGACCTGGCCTCGCCGAGTATCGTAGAGGGCGTGTCATCCCATCCGAGAGCTGCTCGGCGGGTAAGTCTCTCATCACCGGTTCTAGGAGTTTATATCTAACCGCCGATACTAGGCCCAACTCCCGGAAGACAGGTCAGCTATGGGAGTGAAGAGCGAGGCAGGCCCCTCCACTCCTCGTCGTAGGTCGTCCTCGGAATCACCTGGCAGCCCCCCGACCTGTCCTGTAATGTCTGCCCAGGTTTGTCCAGTCTGGTCCAGATCCCATGCGCAAGGTTTGCTGATTTGGTGACAGGCCTTTGACGACTCGGACTTCTGCCGAAACGAGGCAAGTTAGAATGCCCTTGTCGAGTCGACCAAACTGACTCCAGGATTTAGGAGAGCCCGTCCGAGGTTTCGTCATCGGCGCCCACGCTCAAGACACCGCGCCGAGGGCTCCGGGTCTACAACGACTTCCTGCCGGCTTCATCGCAGCCCCAAACGCCACAGAACCTGCCCGAAGCCCGTTATCAGAGTCGTCTGCAAGGGTCATACACGGCGCCAGCCCGCCGTATCTCCCCGCAACCTGCCTGGACCCCGACCATGACCCGTCCCCGGCGGGGCGTTGGAAGGAGGAGGGAACTCAGCCCGCTGGGACTACAGACGCCAGGTTTCAGGGGCCTGTACGGCGGCGCGGAGAACATGGACGACGCGGCCTTGGTTGAGGATATGGCGGACGAGATGGCGCGGAGTTGGGCAAGCACAACTCGGCCCGGCAGCTCAGCATAAGTTTCGAGGGAGGCTTGCGACAGGTGGAGGACGGAGACATCCAGGATTGCCAACACCAACCGCAAGTATTGTTAGGCATACTGGCGAGCTCTCTGCAGGGTATGTAGCTTTACAGAGCTCAAGCTTGATTATCCGTACTCCCTACCTATGTAGTTATCTCACTGCGGCCCGCTGGATGAAAGGGAGGAAACCTGCATGCAGTGCGTGAGACTGAGGGTGAGACCGGAGCGAGCCCCAGCCGCCCCGATTCGCAAGCGTCCGTTTGCGCACGTGAGGGCGGCGTCGTCGCGATGGAACTGGAACCGAGCGAGGGCTGCGCCGAGACCGATTGGACAGAACGAGCAGCCTCGTGCAGCTCAGGGCGCACCAGGAACGGCGGGAACGGATTGGTGGATTTGCCGGCAGCCCGAGCGGCACAGAACACGGATCACCCCACAGAGGAGGAAGCACGGAGCGGGGGCGGGAGAGAGGCTGACACCAGCGACAACCAGGGGGCAACAGCCGATCTAACTAACCTCTTGCGGGGCCCTGGAGTGTTCCGCCTAGTTCCGCCGCCCTCAAGACCGCTGCAGGAGCGGTTGGCGAATCAGAAGGGAGGCTATGGGTCAGGACCCCACCCGGTACCGAAGCCAATGGGACGCAGCGAGGCCCTTTCCAGGTCACGGTTCCTCTGCCGGGCACCCACAGCTCCAGCTCTCTGACGCCTTTTCGTCTGCCTCGCCCAGATCTTGCAGGTTCTCGCATGCCGGGCCCTTCCTCTGCCTCTGCCTCACTGTCTTTTCGCCGCCCTCCCTTCTTCCCCTTCTTCCAATTCTTTTCCTCCTCCACCTCACTCTCTCCCACACCTCTTCGGCCACCCATCCGCTTACCCTCTCGACTTCCACATTGGGTATCTTCCATCACCTATTGGTACCTTGAAGCCATCCCGGCTTACACGACACCCGGTCTCGTTGCGCGCCAAGTCTGCGCCTCGCCATACCAACGCGCACTTCATCCTCACACCCGACGCACCTCGCCATCGTCAATCATCAAACGCACCGACTCGCGATACTCTGCCGTTCCCCTCTTTTGGCCAATTGCATTCTACCCTTCCGGCCACCTTCTACTCAGCCTTGTTTTCCCTGACCCGCCAACACCAATCTACACTACACTGCACCTACACCTACACCTGGGTTCTTGACACGTCTGAACTAACCACTGCCACTCCCCACATCTAACAACCACTTCTCCCACTCATCTAGCACTGAACAGGTCTTCAAGATGCCGTCGTTCGATCGTTTCTACGCTTCGTCGCCGATTCTCGCCATGCCGCCACAGGCAGCTCATCAGGTCTCGCTTGGCAAGTCCTTCCTGCAGCACCAAATCCTACCACCCTTCAGTCAACCAACCTCATGGCGCCCGCAGCTGGTCCGCACCTGCACGGCCGCCGGCCGCAAACGGTCCAGAGACGAGGCGGCGGTCAACCTCGACCCTCCGGAGAAGTTGGTTGAGGCTCCCGTCAACAAGGAACCCGAGGATGAATGGGTCTACGGCCCGGGCATGACACTCATCAAGAAGTCCGCCGGCTACGTCGCCGACGCCGGCAGCCAGTCCGGTACCTGGGTCGAAGAACGCGCGGCCGCAGAAGACGCGCGAAAGACAGAAGCCGCCTTGCTTGCACAAGAACAATTGGCGCAGTCGCGGCCCTCTCTGAGGAGCCACAAATCTCAGCGGCTCGACATGACGACACCACCCACCACCGCAGACGAGAGGTTCCCAAGCCGCCGTTCCAGCCCCACCCGCGAAGCAATCAACCCAATAACCGCATCCTCGGACTCACTTGCGCAGCCAATCGTGGACGACTTCACGCTTCATCTCGGCATCGGCTGGAGCCGAATCAGCGACGACGGACACATTCAGGCCGCCGCTCGCGGCTGGGCCCGCTACATCGAAAACCATTACCCCGTCACCAACGTCAAGATCCTGTTGGAAAGCCGCGGCCTCCAGTCGTACCTGGTCGAAGCAGCCGAGGGATACTTTCTCTTCGCCGAAAACCTCCGCCAAGGCCGACTCGTCAGCGCAACTCCGGACGGCGCTCTCAACAACCTCAAGATCTCGCCGCCCGTGTTTGACGGACCCACCATCATGGATGCGTCCGAGTCAGCCAAGCCTCTGGACTCGACCGCGGCCACCACCTCAACCGATATGGACATGAGCTGAATGACTTTGGGGTTTGGACTTGGCGTTACGGGAAGGTGCTTGTTTTGGGCGCAGCCTTTTGAGCAGCCAGTGCGTGGTATGGCGTTGAATCGGCAGCGTCGACACGGCTGGACTTCGCTCGTCTTTGGGACAGGAGTTTTCATGGGCAAAAGGTAACCTGGCTTTGGGGTTTCGGAATTGGCAGGACTTGCGCGGTGATAGTGTAAGAGTAGAATCAATCAGCGATCCATTACATCCTTAACCTCGCAAGTCCGTGGTGCATCTTGTGGGCTTTTTGCCAGGGAGCGTATACCGACCTACCAGATATCCGCCCGCAGGACTGTTCTCGGAAAGGCAAAAAACCGACAGTTAACAATCCATTCCTGCTGATAACCCTGGCCTTCTCGCCTCGCTTTATACGCAACAAGGCAATGGAACAAACAGCGAGAGAGATGGTGTAGTAAGACAAGTCAGGCCGCCAGCCAGTCAGGGTCAGCTGCTGCCAGTTGGCAAGCCAGGACCAACTGAGCCACGCCTCTCTGCGCCCGCTTCTTCCAAAGAAGTCTCATTCCTGGCACTGACAGCTCAAAGACTTCGACGCTATACACAGTAAGCAGGGGCGTGGATGCGGCCAGTTTGCTGGCATTGCCCTCCAAGCCCCTCGTTGCCCATTTCTGCCGGAAGCGACACTGCTTGGGCGGGGAAAGCCAATCGATCCGAGTCGGATCGAGGAACTGAATCCGGCACCCGTTACACAGACCACAAAGAAAAACCGGATCTGTGGCCAGGACGCGAAGACGCGCCCCGGGAGCGCGCTAGGAAGTAACATGCAGGCTGCGTGCGGTCCGTTTCCATGGTAGAATATTTTGGTGAACTATGGCCCTGTTTTCTTTCAACTTGTCAAGCCGTTAGCTTTTCCCTTTTGTTTCACCTTCGGCCCCCCCGCTATTCCATCGCTGCCGCCTATGGTGGTTCACCAGGTCCCGTCTTCTGCAACGCAAACCCGGGCCTTCGTCGCCAATCGTTGTCGGCAGGGGAGCCGACAAATGCCCTGGTCTGCCGAGCTCCTATTGAGTGGCGAAACCACGGCAGCTGCTTCTTGTTCGCCGTCAACAGCCGCGACACAGCCTCGCCCGAGTCACAGCCTCGACATTCTTTCTCTTTGAACCGGAAACGATTTCACTGCTGGGCCACTGCCTCGGATTTTGCAGAGCGCTGTCTTTGTTGATATTCGACACATAATATTTGGCCCGATTTTGGACGACTTGTTTGGAGATGCGCTGACCCCTCTTCGTGCGACAATCAGCTTGCCAGTCCGCAACCAGCTGTCAGCGTGCGCGTGCCAGCCGAGAACCGTCAAGCAGGAGGCAGCCGGTCGCGACATCACGTCCTTGCGACGAGAGAAGCGCGGAGAAACGATCACACGATAACAACCGGTCCTGGGCGGGCGCGGCGGCCGAACCACGCGCATTCATGGTGTCGCATCACAGCGACGGCGTCACCTCGTTGATGGTGCGGGGGCCCTCGTCGGTGGTCGGGACCAGCTCCAGCGGCCGGGGGACGGGGTTACACAGTTCGTCGCGATCCCGACGGTACAACCGCTCCCACACCGGCGGCACCTCGTTCATACCGCAGAATGAGTTTCCGATATTCAGCCACAGCGGCGACGTCGAGATCGTTGTGCGCGTAGCCACCGGGCACGAGAACCGCTACCTCCTCCATCGACACATCCTTACCCGCTGCTCCGGCTTCTTCGAGGCCAGCACAAGCAACGAATGGTCGCGCGCGCAAGCAGTGCCCGAGCTACCGGCGCCCGGGGCAGCTCGCGCGATCGAGGCGGGGGGCGCAAGTGGTGGGGAGTTGGCGCGCATAGACGACCGAGGGGGCAGCAGTGATGAGGGCGGCAACCCTGGGTCGACGGCGTTGGCGCAGACCAAAAAGAGGTGGAGGTACGAGCTTGACTACGGGTCAGACGACAACGACATACCAATGCTGGTGCAGAAGGAGGAGAGCAGCAACCCGCCGCCGGTAACCAACTCAATATTCGGGGGCTCGACACCCAGTCACTCTTCAAGTCGGCCTTCCCACCGCAAGTCTGGGTCGCACTCCTTCTTCAGATCCGTCGCCAACCTGAGCCTCTCCTCAACACACACTCCCACCCTGCCGCCGCCCACACCAGAAGAGCAGGACCTGTTGCGAGACTACGACAACCTCTTCCGCATCATGTACAACTACCCGCCGTGCCTCGACGCAGTCAACATTGCCGACGGGTACGTCCAGTGCAAGTCGCTGCTCCACCTCGCAGACCAGTACGACGCCCTCGCTGTCGTCGGCCCCCGGGTCGACCACCACATGCTGCAATTCCAGTCGCGCCTGTGGAAGCAAATCGCCAAATACCCCATCAGCTACCTCCGCCTGGGCTACCTCGCGCGGTCCAAGGTCATCTTCCAAGAAGCGCTCATCCACGTCGTCGGCCAGTGGCCGGCAGGCGAGCGCTCCATCCGCGCGGCCCTCCCCGAGACGGTCGTCGACATCATCGAGGACAAGGTCGACGAGCTCGAGGAGACAGTCAGCCGCATCGAGGCCCGCCTCTTCCGCCTCACGCTGACCACCCGCGCCGGCGAGCGCATCACCCCGGCCAACGGCTATCTCGAGTGGCTGGCCGTCAGCCTCTTCCGCCAGTGGCTGGCGGACAACACCTCGCCGCCCATGCCGCCCGTGCCCGAGCGCACAAACGGCAACGGCAGCGGCAACGCCCGCAACGGGGCCGCCCCGAGAGGGAGGTTGGGCAGTCACAGCAGCGGAAGCGGCGTCAGCGCGGCGAACGGCCGGTCGGGGAGCCGCGGCGGCGGCGGCGGCGGCGGGAATCACGCCACCAACAGCAACTTGCAAGTCGCCCCTCCGCCGCCGATACCGACGCTCGCCTCGTTGGGGCGCACGTACCGCCTGCTCGGCGCCGCCGGACCAGGGCCATCGGAGAAGGGCGGGTACTTGGGCCACGACGAGTGCAAGCGGTTTCTGAAGCTCACGCCAGAGCTGTACACGCGGGACAACCTGCGCAAGTTTGAGAAGCGCATCGACGAGCTGAAAGCTATGGCGAGGGAGGTGGTGCACCCGCTCATGGGCAGCGGGCTGGAGCTGGAGATGATCCATGGCGCCGGGGCCGCCGGGATCGGGTATCTGACTTGTACTACCGTGCGGGATCGGGATTTGCCGTGGGGGTATGACTGATTAATGGTGTGATGATGGGTGTGATGATGGATGATGGAGATCGGTTCTAGACGGTTTCTTTCAGCGGGCGGGGATGGGACTACAGGATCTATGGGTGAAGGCGGGTGGAAGTCAGGGGCCTGGTGTCCCGCGATATTCTGTTTGCTTGGATGGTGGGATGGATGTTGACTGTGGTTGATGCCACGGCCGCGCGAGCGAGCAATGGTTTCCTTACGATATATATGATGACCGATGTAACGAACGGAACGGATGGGCGTGTTATCGAGAATACCCGTTGCTGGATAGGATTGCAATTTACGGTGGTTTTTGTTCGGCTCTCGGAATTTGGGGGGTGAGAGGTCTCTTGGATATGCTGGCTCCTCATGTAATACTTCAACCCTGGATATGTGGAGGAGAAACGGCAACACTACGAGTTTTGACTCTGGGACTATGCTCTGTTACATTTCACTCACTCAAGCTGCAACAAGGGCCACCACCGGGACAAGGTATCGGGATTTTGAGATGGCGGTTGGTATGGATATCCTGGATAACTACTGCCCAGTCCGAAAGGGCAGACGAGGAATGCGCAATCGATGGTTGTATAGATTTGAAGGGAAATGCTCGAGTCGGACGAGTCCAGTCGCCCGACCACGGTACTTTGGCAGACACACCAACCATGAACACAGACTACATCAGCCACGCTTTCTCCCTTGCCTTGTACATACGACCATATCCACAAGAAAATTCGGGATCCCGTCCGCTCTCCCCTAGACAAACTTGTGAGAGCGAGATCAGTAGTTAGGTCGGTGACGACTAGCGAATCCCTCGTGTTGTATGTATTTGGAGTTTCTCTTTTGTCACCTACAACTCCACAGCTTTTTTTTGTGGCAGACTGATAGGCAATGCCGTGACTCCAAGGGCAGGCTTCCGACTTGCTGTTGGAGTTGGCTCGGAAGGGATTCCGCGGTGTGCTATCTACAGTTCTCAAATATGGAATGGCTGAAGGAGAAGGGAGTGAAGAAAGCGGCAAAGGTTGGTGTTTTGCCGAGTTGAGTGTTCTCAGTTCGAGTGCTCTTGCGGGCCTGCATCGAGAGCTAACAGACAGGGGTCGGGCTGTAACAATTAAGAAGTTGGATGGAAATTTCAGATACGACTGGTACAAGCAATACATGTAATGTGCTTGGTACCAATACGCCGGATCTTCCGCGGGTCTGTGCACCTAGGCGGTGAGCGATCTGGCCGTTTCAGACGGCAGATGGTAATATTACAATACACCCCGCAACCCCGCTACCCCTCCAGATTGACAGCGCCGGGAGTTGCATCGAGTCACACCTGCTGAAATTTATTACTTCCAGCTTTGGGAGGTGTGACGGGTGACTCAAGTTCAGCCCAACTCTTGCCAAGCATACAAACCGCCCGTTGTCCTCGAGGATCCCGGTCTCGACAACAACGCTTCATCGTCCCCACCAAGTCGAGTTTTCCCGCACGAATTGGCCAGCATGTCGATCGACTTTCCGAAGGAGGAGGAGGCCATCATCGCGCGCTGGCGCGAGATCAAGGCGTTCGAGCGGCAGGTACGCATGTATACCACTTACACGACGGCGTGGTCGCATGCCCAAATGCTGATCTTGGAACCAGGTCGAGCTCTCCCAAGGGAATCCCAACTACACCTTCTATGATGGCCCGCCGTTCGCGACTGGCCTCCCTCATTACGGCCATCTCCTTGCGTCCACCATCAAAGACATCATCCCGAGGTATTGGTCCATGAAGGGCTTCCACGTTGAGCGCCGGTTCGGCTGGGACACCCACGGCCTGCCCATTGAACATGAGATCGACAAGAAGCTCGGTATCTCGGGCAAGGCTGCCGTCATGGAGATGGGCTTGGAGAAGTACAACGCCGAGTGCCGGGCCATTGTCATGAGGTACCGCGACGAGTGGCGGCACACGGTTGAACGGCTGGGCCGCTGGATCGACTTTGACAACGACTATAAGGTGGGTTACTCGGGGAGGCTGGATATCAGCACAGAACACTGACAGTGACAGACCATGGACGCCACGTTCATGGAATCCGAGTGGTGGGTGTTCAAGCAGCTCTTCGACAAGGGCCAGGTGTACCAGGGATACCGGGTGATGCCGTATTCTACGGCCCTCACGACCGCCCTGAGCAATTTCGAGGCGAACCAGAACTACCAAGACGTGACCGACCCCGCTGTCGTGGTCTCGTTCCCGCTCAATGACGACCCCGAAACGAGCCTCCTCGCCTGGACCACGACGCCATGGACGATGCCCTCCCATCTGGGCCTGGCTGCCCACCCGGATTTCGAATACGTCAAGATCCACGACGAAAAGTCTGGGAAGAACTACATTCTGTTGGAAAAGCTGCTTGGGACACTGTACAAGGATCCCAAGAAGGCCAAGTTCAAGGTGCTCCAGAAGCTCAAGGGCAAGGAGATGCTCGGCTGGAAGTATCAGCCGCCGTTCAACTACTTCTACGACGAGTACAAGGATGTCGCCTTTAAGGTTCTCAACGCCACCTATGTCACCGACGACAGCGGTACCGGTATCGTCCACCAAGCCCCGGCCTTCGGTGAGGACGATTACAACGTCGCCATTGAGAACGGCATCGTAACCGAGAAGCGCCCGCCCCCCGATCCGGTAGATGACTCTGGCCGCTTTACCAGCAAGGTGTCCGACTTCGCCGGGATGCACGTCAAGGAGGCCGACAAGCACATCATCAAGCACCTGAAGAATTCGGGGAGGTTGGTGGTGGAGTCGCAGCTCAAGCACTCGTACCCCATGTGCTACCGCTCCGATACCCCCCTGATCTACAAGGCGGTCCCGTCGTGGTTCGTGCGCATCCCAGAGATCATCCCCAAGATGCTGGACAACATTGAGGGGTCCCACTGGGTCCCGTCTTTCGTCAAGGAGAAGCGCTTCGCCAGCTGGATTTCCAATGCCCGCGACTGGAACGTCTCCCGGAACCGGTACTGGGGTACTCCCATCCCGCTCTGGGTGAGCGACGACTTGGAGGAGCGCGTCTGCATCGGCAGCATCGAAGAGCTCAAGGAGCTCAGTGGGTACGAGGGCGAGATCACCGATCTCCACCGCGACAAAATCGACCACATTACCATCCCCAGCAAGAAGGGCAAAGGTACTCTGAGGCGAGTGGAGGAGGTCTTTGACTGCTGGTTCGAGTCGGGAAGCATGCCCTACGCCAGCAAACACTATCCTTTCGAGAACCGCGAACAGTTTGAGAAGTCGTTCCCAGGCGACTTCATCGCCGAAGGTCTCGACCAGACCAGAGGGTGGTTCTACACTCTGTTGGTTCTTGGCACGCACCTCTTTGGCGTCTCTCCGTTCAAGAACTGCGTCGTCAACGGCATCGTGCTGGCCGAGGACGGCAAGAAGATGTCGAAGCGCCTGAAGAACTACCCAGACCCGAACATTGTCATGGCCAAGTACGGGTCTGATGCTCTTCGTCTGTACCTCATCAACTCGCCCGTGGTGCGCGCCGAGCCTCTCCGGTTCAAGGAGACGGGTGTCAAGGAGGTCGTCGCCAAGGTCCTCCTCCCTCTCTGGAACAGTTACAAGTTCTTCGAGGGTCAGGTCGCCCTGCTGAAAAAGGTGGAGAACGTCGACTACACGTTTGACCCGAGTATGGAGTCCTCGAATACCAACGTGATGGACAAGTGGATCCTGGCCAGCTGCCAGAGCCTGCTCAAGTTTGTCAACGAGGAGATGGCAGGTTAGTCGACCCCGGGACATTGGCGTGGAGCCTGCAGATGCTGACTAGAACCACAGCCTACCGCTTGTACACGGTCGTTCCCAAGATGCTCGAACTGATCGACAACACGACAAACTGGTACATCCGGTTCAACCGAAAGCGCCTCAAGGGCGAGAACGGGCGTGACGATACCCTCCATGCCCTGAACACGCTTTTCGAGGTCCTGTTCACCCTGTGCCGCGGCCTCGCGCCATTCACACCCTTCCTTACGGATACTATCTACCTGCGTCTCCTTCCTCATATTCCCGAGAAACTTCGGGGCGAAGATGCCCGTAGCATCCATTTCCTGCCCTTCCCCGAAGTCCGGCAGGAGCTTTTCAACGTCGACATCGAGCGCCGGGTGCAGCGGATGCAGAAGGTCATTGAGCTGGCAAGATACTCCCGCGAGAGGCGCACCATTGGCCTCAAGCAGCCGTTGAGGACGCTCATTGTCATCCACCATGACCCCCAATATCTGGAGGATGTCGAGTCGCTGAAGGGATACATCACCGAGGAGCTGAATGTCCGCGACTTGGTGTTGACGTCGGACGAGGCCTCGCACGGGGTCCAGTACAGTGTCACGGCTGATTGGCCGGTACTCGGCAAGAAGCTCAAGAAGGATATGGCCCGCGTCAAGAAGGCCCTCCCGAACGTCACCAGCAAGGAGGCCCATGGCTACGCCACCACCGGCCAGCTCGTTGTCGACGGCATCACGCTCTCCGCGGGCGATCTGGTGGTCAAACGCGGGCTCGCCGAGGACGAGGCGTCCAAGAACCTCGAGACCAACACCGACAATGATGTGCTCACCATCCTCGACGCCGAGATCTACCCCGGGCTCGCCGAGGAGGGCCTTGCCCGCGAGATCATCAACCGGGTACAGCGCCTGCGCAAGAAGGCTGGTTTGCAGACAACGGACGACGTCAAGATGGAGTACAAGGTCCTGTCCGATCCCGAAGAGACGGGCATCGAGAAGGTGTTTGAGACGCACCAGCCGACCATTGCCAGGGCGCTGCGGAGGCCGCTGGACAAGCACGAGGTGACGCATCTGGAGGGCCAGATCCCGGACCAGAAGGAGGAGGGTATCATCGCCGAGGAGGAGCAGGAGGTGAGCAAGGCGACATTCTTGCTGCGGCTGCTGAAGCTGTAAGGGGTTGTGTTGGTCGATGGAGCAAGGGGTTGTTGAAAAACCATAGATGTCTAGCTAGCCTTGATGTAGAGCACGCGAGAGAATAGACATGGTGTGTGAAGATTCTTTTGCGAAGCTGAGGCTATCCAATGTCACCTCCCTCCCTTTGCTGCGGCCTAGTTGAATGGGTAAGATGATGTACACATTTACCAAGGTACTTCGAGGACAAAGGAGGGCTCAAGTTTCATACCAGGTAGCAATTCTTGAGCTTCATGAACTCCTTGGCGCACTTGTCTTTGTGCACCGAGTTGTAGTCGGCAAAGACACACTGACCGTATACGGCAGCCTGTATTTTTGTCAGGACAAAAGATCAGGCAATCAAGGCCAAGTCAACGATCATCTGAACCCACCTCAGTAGTGCATTTCGAGACTGCTTGGGCAAACCGCTGGATCGGGCGGGCTTTTGGCTGCATTGTAGAGCGCGCCGGAGGTGGCGCGGCCCTTTTTTTGGGACGGGACGAAGTCGGGATTCGAATAAAGAACCACTGCCTTTGTTACCACAGGCAAGCCGGTTCCAGCGTATAAGTCGATTGAAACCACCCAATTGTAGGTTGGGTGGTGTTTGGTTTTGCGTTTGATGCTGGGTGCGTACCGTGTGGACCCACAGTGTGCAAGGCCAATGGCACGGTAAAGTACCCCACCCAGAGCTCCCCAGCCACCGCGCCAATCCTGCAGGGATCGGACATCCGAACAATCACATGCCCCGCCCGGTCTCGCTCGCTCGTCTACTTTACGCGCTCCAGACGCGTCCCTCGTCCCCAGCTTCCTCCTTCTTGCAACAGCAAACTGCAATCAATCAATCAGCACACAAAGCATCAGCTTTCACAGCTTCACAAAGCTCTTTCCAAATTCTTGACTTCTGTCTTGATTATTGACGTGCTCGATTGCACTTGCTTCAAAAAAACACACTGAATTCTGCTCGCGCTTGCATAGATTGCAGCACAACAAACCTCCATCAATCCAACCACCATCCATCAATCTTCCATCTCCAGCTTCCGCTCTCGGAGATATCATGTTCCAGCAGTACCTTCCCGAATCGTTGACATGCAACACCATTCATCGTCTTCTCATCGTCATCATGGCTCTCCCGGTCATCATGCTTCTTCTTCTGTTCTCCCCAGTTCTTCTCCTCCTGGCGCCGATTCTTCTGCCCCTCCTGGTTTTCGCTACATCAGTGGCCATCATGAGTCGTACTCTGACGAAGGTGAGTTACACGTCCCTCGTCACCACCTTACCTTCCCCGCCCCCCATCCGTCAATTGCCCATCGCGCTTGCTGTGCCTGTCCGACATCGCTAACTTGTGTGCCACTAGACATTGAGCTGGTTCATGAGATCGTCTCGCTCGGAGAATCCCTCTATCCAAGCCTCCCGGAACGCGAGCGGCTGCCGACCAATGCCCTGTTCCTCGCAGCCGAAGAAATCCTGCCCCGACACGGCCTCGACCCCGAAGACACACCGTCCCACATCGCCCGGCTCATCTTTAAGATCGGAGGGCAGCGATCTGGAAACACGCTCAGCGACAAGTTCAGATCTGTCCTAGGAGGACTCGGCATCCAACTTGAATTCGTCCCGAGCAGCCCCTCAACAAGACCCGAGTCCCAAGCCTCATTTGCCCTCAGCTACACACACACAAGCGACCTCCGACTCAATCCCGCCCCCGCCCAAGCGTTCATATCTCCAGCGGAAGCTAGACGAGATGACCGAGAGTGTGGAAGGGATGGTGTTCGGGATGCAGGAAGAGCTGCAGGCCGTCCAGGAAGAGATGCTGGCCGACGACCCGGAACCGACAGTGGAGGACAAACCCTTACCTCGGATGTCCGACCCCGAACCCCTTCCCCCGCGCGATCCCCAGCCCGGCCTGGGTCTGGGCATGGATTGGAATCCGGGTTTTACGATCCAACCGCCCTGCAACCCCTTCAGCATCTGGAAGGATCCCCTTCTGTGGTACTGGATGGCGTGGATCAACTTCATGTTAACCTTCGGCGTTTGAGAGAGAAACAAGACCGAGAACTCATTGGGGACGTTTTCGGTATCTGGCGTGCAAATGCCTGCCAGACAAAGCAGAACAACGACGAGCTGAAATCCATCGCTGTGGAGTACGATAACAACGATCTCCTGGGCGAGGTGCTCGATATCTGGAATGAAGAAGCCACGGTGGCGGAGCAACTGAGGCTCAAAGCTGAAGCCGCTGCCAAACACGAGCGGTACGTTGCAAAGATGGAGAAACGCGCCACCAGAGTGTACGAGATCGTCACCATCCGGGACGTGTTGGCGGAGTGGCAAGAACAAGCCCAAGAAGAAATCGACCGGACGGCAGTGGCACGCCGACATCTTGTGCGGAAGCGGACATTTGAGGGCTGGCACGCACAACACGTTGAAGACGAGACCAAGGTCAAGAACTTCATCCTCGGCAATGCTCTCCAAAAATGGAGCCAAGTCGCGCTGCATCACGAGGTTCGCCACGAAGTCGCCGCACAGTGGCACCAGCAGCAGCTTTGCAAGCAGGGCCTCCACACAATGTGGGAGGAGTCCAAGGAGCGACTTGCCGACGAGTTTTACGCCGTTGGCCTTGCCAAACAATGCCTCGACACCTGGGCCGACAAGGCGCGCGATCTCCAGGACGAGTACCAGGTGGCTGTCGCACTGGACGAGCGACTCGTGCTCGACGAGGCAGTTAATATCTGGCTCGAAGAGGTCGATGTGCAGCAGTACAATTCCTACGAGTGCACGCGACAGTGGCTGGTTCTCGGCTGTCGCAGAGACCTGGATCACTGGCAGGAGCAAGCCAGGCTCTCGGCCCTGTTGAAGCAGTACAACGCCAAACAGGAGCAGGACACGAAACGCCAGGTCCTGGAAACGTGGAGCAATGCCTTCCACGAGGCGAAACGCGAGACCGCTGTTGCCGACGCTTTTCTGCTTAAGGAGCCCGTCGACCACTGGGAACGCGAGATGAAGCTCAAGCTTTGGATTGAGCGCGATGAGTACGAGACCAAAACTAAGGTTCTCGAGCACTGGGCCCTCGAAGAGAAACTTGCCTGGTACAAGGGTCATTTGGAAACCAGAACCAAACGACAGACCCTCGACACACTGTTCACCGCCGCCCGAAATACGCGTTGCGAGCGAGAACGACACGAAGAGGAGGCGGATTACGTCGACTCATACTACACACAAACCGAGGTGGTGGACGTCTGGCTTGAGGAAACCGACCAGATGAGGATTCAGCGGCAGAATGCCGACCTCGTGAATCTCTACCGCACAACCCGACCATGCATTGACCATTGGCGGGAGAAATGCCACGCGAGCCAGGCCCGCGACGGGTTCTACCGGAGAAGAGCGGACAAGCACAGGGCCAGATCCATCGTGTCTGGCGTGCTCGACAAATGGCCAGCCGTCGCCGAGACAGCGCGGAGGGAGCGGATGATGACTTCGTTACGCCAATTCCGACGAAAATACAAAGTCGAGCTGGCACAGGAGTGTCTTGGCAAGTGGTTGAATGCCACGGACGATGCGCTCGATGCAGGCCATGATGCCCGCCAGACAAATCTTCACTACAAGCGGGAAGACCTCAACGACTGTCTCGACGTCTGGAACCGCGCGGCGAAGAGGTCCGAGAGCATCCAGCAGATCGCCGCAGACGCCGAAGTCGAAGTCTACTGCGGCAAGTGGCAGGCGCAGCTCCACGAAGCGAAGGAGAACATGCAAGACGCCATCGAGTACGACGCGGAGCAGACTCGAAAGCGCTGCTGGGAGTCATGGGAATTCCAGACGCTCCAAAACGAGAGCAAGCGCCACATGGCTTCCACACTACAAGAGAAAAACGAGCGACGCGTCCGCCGCAAGATTTTCCACGAATGGCAACAGAAAGCCGTTCCCGAGGCCGCCGCACGCAACCCGCGCTTGAGCACCCTCTCCGCTCGACGCAGCGTCCGGCAGCAGCTTGCACGGTCATCCACCGCCACAGCAGGCTTCTACACGGCAAGTCAGCTCGCCACGCTCCGCCCACGCGATTCAGTTCCTTCCCTCGGACCCATGCCCGAGTTCGACGAAGAACCTTTAGTACCTGACCCGGACGATCCTGGTTTCATGAGCACACCAACAAGGTGGACAGGCAGCACGCGGGCGCTGGCCTACCGCCCAACATCCACACCATCAGCGATCTTACCGTCACCCTATGAGCGGGAGTTGAGACGGCAGTATGGCGCAGGGGGGTTGAGACCCAGAGTGGAGTTTGCAGACATTAATGAGGAGTCGGCAGAGGAGTTGTACAGATGATGTTTTGGTTGCGTTTTGGTTGGAGAGGAGTGGTTGTTTGAGAGGAGTCGTGGTTGGAAAAGGAAAATAAACAGGCTTAGAATTGGATGGGAGAAGGGATTGCTTTGAGCATAGCTATCGGCGTTTGCATTGGGATTGGAAATGGGTTGCATGGGTTTGGCTTCAATGGTCGTTGGATATACCCGACTTGCATGGCATTGCTAGGTGTTAGGCGTTTGGATTTATTGGACTGAGGTCCTGAGGACTGGATAGACCGGCCATATAGGGCCTTATGACATGAATAGATGATGGTCTCAATGAAATGTGCTGCAATCTCTGGTGACTGTGTCTGGTGACTTGCCTGTCCAAGAAAAGGAGAAGTTGAAGCCATCGCCATCTCTCTCGTGACCTCGTCGAGCTCCTCTCAACCAGGGTCCACTTTTGTAAACTATTAGCGCCAAAACCTCGAGCATAACAGGAAGGCGGTGGGTCGCAATTCTGCCAGGGCACCAATTTTCCACAAACCCACAGAACTCGTTCAATTTATTTTCGCTTCCCTCTTCAAGATCACGGCGATCAACAGTCAACTCCTTGTCCTCCGTCGGCACGATCAATCACAATGGCCAAGGTCAGCGCAAGTAAGTATCAGCAGTCGTCTTGCACACTCTCCAGCAATTTGAGTATTAACATTTTGCTTGCAGACGTTTCGTCCTCGAGGCGCAAGTCTCGCAAGGCGCACTTCAGCGCGCCTTCGAGCATCCGCCGCAACATCATGAGCGCTCCCCTCAGCAAGGAGCTCCGTGAGAAGTACAACGTATGTTGCCGACTTCCCAAGCGCAATTTTTTACTTGCAGTCGAACTGACAACTTGCGCTAGGTCCGGAGCATGCCCATCCGCAAGGACGACGAGGTCACGATTGTCCGCGGCCTGAACAAGGACAAGGAGGGCAAGGTCACGTCGGTCTACCGTCTCAAATACGTCATCCACATCGAGCGTGTCACCCGCGACAAGGCCAGCGGCCAGAGCGTGCCCCTGGGCATCCACCCCAGCAACGTGGTCATCACCAAGCTCAAGATCGACAAGGACCGCGAGGACATCCTGGCCCGCATCAAGGCCGGCCGTGAGCAGGTCGCCAAGGCCAAGGGCAAGAAGACGGCTTGAACGGCCTGAGCCGGCGTTGGAGGAATGAAAAAAAGAGACGACAAAAAGGAACAACTCGGTTCGGTTGCAACGAAGACAAATACCCCCCACATTGCTTCTCGTCGGAGGTTTACCCGGTCGGCACTGGCGTCTTTGCGGCTTCTGGTTTCGGATGCATATTTTGGGCGGCTCTCTGTCTGTCTGCCTTGCGACATGACAGCACAGGACGGGCCCCGGGTTCTAGATGCAGAGTCAACGAATCGAGACATTGTTCTCAATGGCCATTTCACACTGCCAGTCGCTTCGCGCGCGCTGTGAAATGTTCCATGGGAGGTTCTCCCGAAGCCCACGCCTCTCGCAGGTTCCGCAGAGGCTTTAGACTCGTTGACTTGGTGACTATGCGTTGCGTACTAACATGCAGGGACATGACAGCAGTGTCAACCGCCATATGAGCATTCGGTCGTCAGCGTGGCCATGCAGCTCAGGCTTGACCGTAACCGTTTTCCATCCCTTGATGCCTGCAAAGGTAGGGAAAGCAACCGCCAGGATATCTCCGCGTTAACCACAAGCCCCACGGTTCTCGAGGTATACGACTGGCGAAGAGCAAGCCCAGCGCGGGGGATCACCAGTTCCCCGTTGCTCTCGGCTGCAGACTTCCACGGAGATTCGTCGATGAGAATGGAGGTTTGATGTCGAGGCACATTACAGTATCTGGCGACGTAGACGCCACCACCACCAAAACACGGTCCGGCAAGGTAACAGGTTATCGACGATGTAGAACTTAATATAAGCTCTGAGAGAGACAATATGCAGCGATGCCGGTTCGCCAAATGCGTGCTGTTGACGGTGAGAACCTGGACGATGACCTCGAGGGTCTTTGCCAATGCTCTTCGTTTCCCCTTTGGTGGTTTTCTATTTTCTTTGCTTCCACCGTGGTATATTCAGCGGAATGGGGGCTGTCATTCCTTCATTCTAACCCTCAGGATTGTGGCCCATGCATTGGAGTTTGTTGTTTTGTTGCAGGGTAAATGCGGTTGCCAGGGATAACAGCGCATGCACCTTGCTGGGGCGGCAACGGCTCCTCTAGTTTCGGTCGTCTTGCAACTCCGAACTCGACGGCTTCTACCTACCAAAACCCGTGACAAGCGCCACTGTCTTGCCATTTGCTGCGTTGAAGGAATCCCGGCTGGCATTTTACGATTTGTTTGGGCATCCAGGCTTCCCTGCCGAGGGCGGCTGGCGCTGGCATCGTCCGCCGTTAAGCTCGCACCGTCCCCTCCGCTCGGCCCTGGAGCTGCAGCGATCGCCAACCCCTCGCCGACCCCGCCACGACATCGATACCCGACAAGATGTCGTTCTTCTTTGGGCGAGCACGCGCAAGGACAAACACCACGGATCTCGCCAAGCAGGCAAGGGACCATGTCACAAAGCTGGAGGGGCCGCAGGGGGCCGCAAAGGTAAACATCAACACGATGGATGCCCCGCCGCGTGTGTCTTGTCCATCCCACTGACATGCAACTACTTTAGGCCGACGAGCTCGCAAAGGTGCTCGCACAGATGAAGCAGGTTCTACAGGGCACACACGGTGCGTCTGATCTCTAGGGGGACTCCCGATGCCAACGGCAACCCCGCTGACCGCCCAGCAGACGCCGAGCCGAACACGGAGCAGATCTACCAATTGGTGACGGGCATGATCGAAGAAGACCTCCTCTACCTCCTCGCAGTCCACCTCCACCGCCTGCCGTTCGAGTCGCGCAAAGACACCCAGGTCATCTTCTCGTACATCTTCCGCTTCCGCCCGCCAACGGGACCTCAAAAGCCCGAGCCGTTCGCCCTCGCCTACGTCGTCGAGCGGCGGCCGCAGGTGCTGGTGGAGCTGTGCAGGGGGTACGACCACAAGGAGAGCGCGACGCCGGCGGGGACGGTGCTGCGGGAGGTGCTGAAGAACGAGGCGGCCGCGGCGATAATACTGTATGATGACGGCGAGGAGCAGGGGTCGAGCGCCAGGGGCGTCGGGGGAATCAACCCGGACCGGCCACAGAGCGGGAGGGGGGTATTCTGGAACTTTTTTGACTGGATCGACAAGAGCTCGTTTGAGGTGAGCGCGGATGCGTTCACTACGTTCAGGGTAAGCCAACCAGAATCTACTCCGTAGGTCTCGTAGCTAACGCCGCCAGGAACTCATCACCAAGCACAAAGACCTGGTCCCCCGCTACCTGGCCGTCAACTTCGACCTCTTCTTCGACCGGTACAACAAGGTGCTGGTCCAGTCCAACAGCTACGTCACCAAGCGCCAGTCGATCAAGCTGCTCGGCGAGATCTTGCTGGACCGCGCCAACTACAACATCATGACGGCCTACGTCGACCGCGGCGAGCACCTCAAGATCTGCATGAACCTGCTGCGCGACGACCGCAAGATGGTGCAGTACGAGGGCTTCCACGTGTTCAAGGTGTTTGTGGCCAACCCGCACAAGTCGGTGCCCGTGCAGAAGATCCTGATTATGAACCGGGACAAGCTGCTGCAGTTCCTGTCGCACTTTCTCGAGGACCGCACCGAGGACGAGCAGTTTATCGACGAGCGCGAGTTTCTGATCAAGCAGATCCGGAATCTGCCGCCCGCGCCCGTGCCGCCGCCGCAGCGGTAGGGCCGGCGGGGGAAGTAGGGGGGAAGTAAGGGGGCTGGTTGTGTGTGGAGGAGGTGCGGCGTTGGGGCGTAATAGAAGCCGGGAGTATGGGACGGTAATTTCATGGCATGAGCATTGCGAGGAATAGGGTACAATACAGACTATTGCTTACTATTTTTGCGGCCAGCCTGGGGTTTTGCGGTTTTATCTGGGCACGTGTACTCGGCGTTCGAACTGGATTACCATTGCATTGTGGAGGCGAGTGCCAAAGCGCAAGGCAACCGGTTTCCCGATGGATGAAGACGCCATAAAGGAGATGCTCGTCACGGTTGGCCCCTTAACCACCTAACCGTTTCCCCTCTAAAGCTTGCCACCTACCACCGCTCTAGCCTTCCTTCTCCGGGCCTATTCTGAATCGACGCAGAATAACCGCTCCGACCCTCAGGCAGATGTGTCAACTCGACGACTGGCTGACCCCTGAACTCAAGGTCTTCATTTAACCTAGGCTAAACCATGGCGTTGCTTGAAAGAAGACGCGATAATGGTGGGAAATAGAAATAAAAATGACCGATGGTAAAGTAGAAACGAGACCCCAAATACGCCAGCCAGTGCTCCAGGAGAATCCGATGTCCCCAGCCCTCGAAGCTGTTGCGTTATAATGCAGGACGACGGGAAGCAGCAACCTCGACCCAGCCCGAACGAACGAACTCCCGGCAAGAAATCATGATTTCCCCAATCTCCTCACCCCGAACCGCCACTGACCCTCCCCCCTCCGAAAAAAACCGCTGCGTGATACCCGACCCCCTGGAACCCTCAGCTGCCTGCCTGCCTGCCTGCCTGCCTGGGAAGTAACCTGCTAGAGAGTAGCAGGGCCGAGCAACGCCTCCGGCGTCCGCTATACCCCCTCCCGCAGGGCGTTGACTTGCACGATGGTGCCGCGCGGGGTGAGCTGGGCCGTGTCGGTTATGACGGCGAGGCGCAGCGAGGTGAAGAGGAGGTTGTGGGGGGCTGCCGCGGGCGTGATGGGTGTGGAGGGGGTGTTGGGGGTCGGTGTCGGTGTCGGGGTCGGGGTCGAGGTTGCGCGGGGATGGGTTTGGTGGGTTTGATGGTCGTTGTTGTTGTTGTTGTTGTTGTTGTTGTTGTTGTTGTTTCTGGGTTGGGTGGGGAGGTTGATGATGTTATTCCAGTTGTTGGCCGTTGGGGTACGAGTTTGGTGGTTGGTAGTGTTCTGATTGGCGGTGGGTGTGCTGTTGGAGCTGGTGGTGATCTCGGGGGCAGGGGCTGGAGCTAGAAGGGGCAGTGGTGTACGGACTGTTTGTTGGTTTCGAGCGTTTGTGTGCGTGAGGGCAGCCCCTGAGTTGTTGCTGGCGATGGGGGGTTTGTGGTTCATGGGCTTTTTCGGGACGCCATAAACGTTGCCATCGCGAGATTTGTTGAGAGAGCTGGCCCTGAAGGGGTTCCAAGGTTTCTGAGGCCCGCTAAGAGCACAAACCTGGGGAGGACCGAGTGAGGCGTCCTTGGAGCTGCTGTTGGTGCTCATCTCACGTTTCTTCGCCCTTCCGCCCAGCCTTGAACTGGATGGGTTCTGGGGTTCTGGTCTCGAGGAAACATTTATCGGATCTGCCCTCCCAGCAGCGCTGCTACCGTCACCGAGAGGACTCCTAGATTTCCGAGCTTGTTCTTGGTCGGGGTGGTTCGAGTGTTGTTCACACTCTTTGATGTCTCCGCATAGCTTCCTCAGCGCAGGCCGCAGTGTGTTTGCCCGGCGACCAACCGCAGGGCGCCCGTGGTACTTTGGTGCGGCTCGTCTGGCAGATGGCGTTCGCTTCGTGGGGCGTCTGCGAGGGCGAGGAGAAGTGTAGTCAGCGGTCTCTAGTACGCTCTGCCCTTCGAGGGGTGCCTCTCGGGGGTGATTTTTCGAGGTACCGTTCATTTTGGCGAATTCGTCTAGACACTTGAGAAAGACCTGACGGTCGAGTTATGAGTTTCGACTCCTGTCTAGTGTTGGAGGCCAAGTTGGATTAGCAGCGTAATTCCTGACCTGGCAGGCGTGGGCGAAGCAAATTCGCGAGTGGATGTTTTGTGTTGGGTATTCGCGAGCCTCCGACGGGGACTGTGGATTTGGATTCAGGAACAGATGGGTAACCGCATACCGGATGAGAATAGCAAACTTTAGGGGTACAAATACCTGGTATGGCGAACCTTCCCCCTGATTCAAGCTTCAGTTCCTTCCACAGGATTCCCGGAGCGAGCTCCAAATTGGTTGACAGAAAATCTACCGCACACCGTGACTGGGGTACCTTCCCGGTAATGAATATTGCACTGCTGGGAGGAGTTACGAAGAGGTCAGAAGTATTGCGTACGTGGCTCTGCAGAATATCCCCGAGGTAACACTGTTGTAAAAGAATGGTATGGTTTGTTCTTTGTAAAGTCAAATGCTTAAGCGATCAACGCCTTGTTACAGACCGAGGCACCGCTCACGGAGACGAGTCCCCGTTCTTGGTGCTATAACCGCCGCGGAGGGTATCAGAAACTAAAGGGAAATGCTCATACAAACACGACATTGAACATCACATCAGACAACTCCATCATCGTCCACGTCAACCACACTAGCGTCGTCGACCCCCTCCATACCCTCAGGCTCGTCTGGCTCCTCGGGCTCATCTGGTTCCGCCGGCTCGTCCAGCTCCTCCGGCTCGTCCAGCTCCTCCGGCTCGTCCAGCTCCTCCGACTCGTAAGGCTGATCGTCATCAGATGCCTCATCCGGGTACGAGGTAAAGATACCGCCAATACCGACATCATTATCAAACTCCCAGTCATCCGCGTGCTTGGAGAAGCATGGTCTCGAAAACTCCGACTCAAAACACAAGGGCAGCTGCATCGGCTTCTCGGACCAGTCCCGGACGCAGACGCCGGTCGAGGCATCCCACACATGCACCTCGCCGCTCGAAGCCAGGTGCACCATCTCAGCGCGCCTGGGAGCCACCATGTCCTTGACCAGCGCCCGCATCCTCGCGCGCATCTCGTCCATCGGGACGGTCGGTGCCCCCCCGCCCCAGTAGCGGCACGTCCGGCTCGAGTTGAGCTTGGGGTTGCTCTCGGACACGCGGCCGAGGTACAGGCCCAGCGTCAGCTCGCCGAGCGTCACGGCCTGCCCCTCGAGCGGCCACAGCGCCATGTGGCAGACGGTCCGCATCCTGAGGCGCAGCGTCCGCAGCCGCGACAGCAGCGGCCGCACGTGCTCGCAAAAGTGTCCTGAGGAACTGCTGCTGCTGTCCCTGTCCGGGAGGACGTCGGTCCCGCACAGGTCCAGGTCCAGGGCCGTGACGTGCGTCAGCAGGCCGAGGTAGGGCTCGAGGCTGCGTAGGGGTAGGTAGTCGCGCGCCAGCGGGTCGGCGCGCCAGGCGGGGTTCGGCCAGCGCGCGGCGAAGCGCACCTCGTTGAGCTCGCGGAACTCGAGCAGCATCAGGGAGAAGCGGGCCAGGTTGGCGGGGGTGTCGAAGACGGCCACGTCTGGATTTCCTGGGGAGCGAGTGCCATAGTTGGCGCGGCCGAGCCCGTCGAGCACAATGTTGACGCAGCGCAGGGAATTGCGCAGCAGGGCGCGCGACCGGTCGAGGGACGCCGACTTGCGGTGCACCAGGCGGCTGATGACGCGCGGGGTGAACTCGATGCGCGGGTAGAAGGCGGGGAAGGCGAGGCTGTACCAGCGCTTGGAGAGGGCCAGGCGGCGGATGTCCTTCTGGAAGAAGGAGGGGGGCAGGCTCTCGAGGATCATCAGCCAGATCTCGGAGGGGAGGCGTGGAATGGGGACGGGGGCGGGGTCGGGGTCCATGGTGATGGATGTTTTGGTGGGTTGCGGATGTGATGGGAGCGAGGTTGGCACGAGGTCACCGAGGAGGAGAGAATGAGATGAATTGGAGGTTTGAGACTTTTAGCTGTACCACCGGAGGCTGAGGGACCAGGCTGGCTGTCATGGTACCGGGAAATAAAGGAGACGGAGGATTGGTTCCAAGCCAATGGATTGCACAGCCCAGGAAGAAGCAGGAGGTGCCAATCGCAGTCGATCAAGGTTTAGGATTCTGCGAGCCAATCTCGGGCTGCCCGCGGCACTCAGCCAGTATGCGCCCCGGGGCTGATCATGTTCATGAGTGGTGGGCTTTAGATTCTCTCTGGCAAGTCGGAGCTGAGGTAGAGCACAGTCTTGAAATGGCTCCGGAATCTGCAAAGTCGGTTCGATAGAAAGGTGATTTCTTGAAGACGGGATGGATCTGGAAACTGCTTGGTCCAGGCTGCCACACAGTACGGCGTTGTAATGTCACTGTGCTCCGGCAGGGCTGCTCCACTGAAAAGCCGGGGTGACTCCCGTCTGTGGGCCGCTGCAATCCATGCCGTGCCGAACAAGACGCACGCGCACCCGACCCGATCCATTTCATCATGGGCGAGACAGACATGAAGGTTGATCCGGCACGAGCATCTGCTCTGATTTCGCAGCTGCAGGGCGTCAATGAGAGGGTAGCCGCAGTGGCCAAGGGCCGTGCGGTAAGTAATTCTCAATCTCTCACCATCTTCTCGGTCATCGTGTGACTCGTGCCAGTCTAACACAGAATCAAGGTCCGCTTGGTGGCCGTCTCCAAGCTCAAGCCCGCCAACGACATCCTCGCTCTCCACGAGTCGCCGGCCCGCCAGCTGCACTTTGGCGAGAACTACTCGCAGGAGCTGGGCCAGAAGGCCGAGCTGCTGCCCAGGACCATCCAGTGGCACTTTATCGGCGGTCTGCAGTCAGGTATGTCTTGGTAGACATCTTTCTTGAACCAAGATACTAATGTAACCAGGCCGCTGCAAAGACCTCGCCAAGATCCCCAACCTCTGGTGCGTCTCGAGCGTCGACAACCTCAAGAAGGCGCAGCTGCTCGACAAGTACCGGGGCGAGAAGATCAAGGCCGAGCCCGAGACGCAAAAACTCAACATCCACGTCCAGGTCAACACGTCGGGCGAGGAGTCCAAGTCCGGGTGTGCGCCGGGAGAAGACGTCGTGTCGCTCTGCCGGTCCATCGTCAACGACTGCCCCAACCTGCACCTGTTGGGCTTCATGACCATTGGCGCCATTGCGAGGAGCGTGGCTACCACGGCGGAGACCGAGAATGATGACTTCAAGTTGCTGGCGGAGCAGAGGGATCTGGTGGTGAAGGAGCTGGGCTTGGACATGGAGCTGGAGCTGAGCATGGGCATGAGCGAGGACTTTGAGGGCGCCATCGTCATGGGGAGCGGTGAGGTCCGCGTTGGGAGCACTATTTTTGGGCAGCGGCCGGCCAAATCGGAGGCCAAGATTCTGGCGTAGACCTGAATATGGAATTGGATTTACTGCAGGTGTACATACTGGGGGGGCTCGAGAAGAACACGAAGCTGGGTTCGTGGCCTCCAGGGCCCAGGGCGACTGAGCGTACGCTTCGGCGGTGGTACATCTGACATAACTACCATGCCACCTTCGACAGCGAACTTCCGGATCCGACTCGTCTGGAGAAGGTAATGATATGTATAGATGCTGATGCAGATGCGGATGCAGGTTGGGGGTTGAAGTCGGAGCTCGAGGTGGAACTTGGGGTGTCGGTTATCGATAAGGGCGGGCGCTCCCGCAGTCCGTGCTTTCTTGGTGAGGGACAGCAGGGGTCACCCTGGTCGCGCCTACCGCGTTGCTCAGGGAACCCAAACAATCAACAACAGCGCAGGGCAATGGCAGGCAATTGGCCCGCAGAGCGCCAACGCAGGGCTCAAATCAGGGTCAAATCAAGGCGAACTCGTCCCGACTGCCATCCCATCTTTCTCCCCTCGACAGTCTTAACAAGACCTCATTATACCCTGCAGGCGCATGCCAGCATTGCTTTGACCTGAACTGCAAGTTTGCTGCTTGTCTTTTTTGTTTTGCTGGCTTTGGGAGTCTGGAACTCGAGACGAACGAAACGAGACTTCCTTGACGCCTCGAAGTGCACCAAACATCCTGACTCGGAACCTGAAGATACCCACATCGCCATCGTCGCATCATCACATTCCAGCGATTGTCACATTCCGCCCTACTCTACCCTACCCACCACCACCGCGCATAAACACTCGGCATCGCCACCACCATAATGCCGCCCATAGAGAGGGATGCCCCTCGTGACCAGGACAGGCCGATGAGACACCAGCATTCCGCCTCGATTGACCACGCCCGCGCCCTGGTCCCCATGTAAGACCCCGATTCTCCGCCAGACCTCCACTCTCGCAGCCCGCCGCGACCATGTCATGTCGCTCCTCTGGCGCACGCTAATCTAGAACAGGTGGGACAGCTCTGACCCTGAGCGCGCGCCTCCTCCGCTCCCCCTCAACCCGCAGTCGCCCAGCGTCTCCCGCACCGGCACCTCGCCCGCCATCCAGTCGGCCCACGCCGCCATGGCCGAGAAGGTCCGCGAGAGCGCCGCCCTGGTGCCGCATGTGGCCAAGCGCGTCGACACGTCGCCAGAACGGCCCGTCCTGCGCCCATCCTCCCACCGCCGCATGCAGTCCCTCCAGCCCGCCTCGGTCAAGGACATGAGCCTCATGCTGGAGGGCGGCGGCCGGGATTCGCTGCAGTCCACACCGAGATCGCCCGAGAAGTCAGAGCGCCCAACCACGCCCCAGAGGAGGGACACCAGGGACACCTTTATGGAACCACGGGACGACAGGCAAGACCGCTCGGCCAATGGTACACCAACACCGGGACCTAGCCTGACCCCCATCATCCGCCCAACTGTCCGGCGACCTCAGCAGAGCATTCTCGGCGAGAACACGCCTCCCCAGTCGGCAACCATGCTTGCTCTGCAGAACATGAGCATCCAGAGCAACAACAGCACACCCGCACCAAAAGAGCCCGAGGCTCCCCTGGCCAACATCACAAATGGCTCCAAGGCCCTGGTCAAGCCTCCTGGGTCGCTTGATGCATTGTCCAACCAGATCCTCACCCTTACCGATATCGCCACCACTCTTCAGAAGGAGATGTCGCTGCTCAGCAGGCGCAGCAGGGACAACGCCACAGATCTTCTCAGCCTAAAGGAGGCTACCAATACCCGTGACGAGGATATCCGGAAGAGTCTCCGCGAACTGATCACGGATGCCAAGACGCGGCCCTCTGCCACCAGAGACCCCTATGGAGGGCCTCTGCTCTTGGAGGGTCGACACCCGCCCTCGTCTCCGACCCTGTCAAAGTCGGCTCGGCCATTCTCATTGCCACGAATACCATCACCCAACAGCTTTGCTGCCTCTTTTGACAGAGAGTCCCTGCTCAGCACGCCGTCCCTCATCTCCGACGCGCCATCACCCGCGACCGTTGCCCTGCTCGAAAAGATCATCCGAGAGATGGGCACCAAGGAGGGCCAGGACACGCTCCTGAACCGCCTCACCGACCTTGCCGACAGGCTTTCCGGTATGGCCACCGCCGGAAAGGTGGAGGAGCTCGCTCGCTTTGTGAAGTCCAACCAACAACAGGCCGTCATCCCTGCTGCCGGCAGCGGTAGAGGGGGTGGGGGTGATGGTGGCGTCCGAGACCGTAATTGGGGGTTTGACGATGACGATGACATGTCACGCCGAGGAGCCCTCAACTTCCTCAACGCCGCCGCCTCTGCCTCTCAGACATCGCGGCTGCTCCCAGGTCAGGAAGGTGGCAACACCCGAGGCGCCGATGTGCTCAACGATGATGTCATGAAGGCTATTCGCAGCGTCAAGGATAGCGTCGCGCAAGGAGGTGGCCTCACCGCCGAGACCAAGGCCCTCGTCAGGGAGCTTCGCGGCGAAGTCCTGGGCATGGGCCGCGAAATTGGCCGGAGACTGGATGAGGTTGCCGACAGGAACGCCGACCACCCGGAGGCGGTTACCAAGGCCGAGATGACCAAGGTCGTGGAGGAGGGCTTGTCTGAGATGAGCCAACAGATGAACAGCCTTCTTCGCGAACACCGCCGCCAGTCGGCTACCACCACCGCCTCCCGCGAGTCCTCAATCGACTACAAGGAGATCTACAACAGCGTGCGCGCCGCCCTCAAGGACACACAGGCAACTAAGCCTCGCACACCCGACCTCCGGAGGGAAGATGTCATCCAGGCGGTCAAGGATGCCTGGGAAAAGTACAAGCCCGAGATCGAGATCCAGCAGATTGGCTTGGAGCGAGACGAGGTCCTCGCCTGCTTGCAGGAGGGCCTCCGCGCATATGCGCCCCGGGACGACCGGCCCCCTGGTGCCACCCGGGACGAAGTGTTCCAGGCCGTTATGGAAGGCCTCAAGCACTACGTCCCTCCCAAGGTCGAAACCCCGGCGACCCTGTCGCGAGACGAGATTCTCGAAGCCGTGAGGGAGTGCTTGGAGGAATTCGAGTTTCCCGTCGCCCCAGGCATGGGTACCGACATCACTCGAGAGGACATGTTGGATGCCGTTAAGGAGGGCCTCCATTCCTTTGACTTCCCCACCCCGCAGCCGCCTGCTCCCGTCTCCGACCTCACCCGGGATGATGTGCTCGACGCCGTCACCGAGGGCCTGCAGTCCTTTGACTTTTCAGTCACCCATTCCAATGCCCTGGTCCCCCAGTCAGTGTCCAAGGCAGACGTGTCAGATGCGGTGAAGTCCTGCCTCAAGTCGCTCGACCTCTCCTCTGATATTCTGGATGCGGTCAAGGAAGGCCTCGACACATCCGACCTCCCGGAAAATGTGCTGCAGGTCGTTATGCAAGGACTGCAATCCTTCGACTTCTCGGCCGCCATTCCTCGTCCGGACCTCTCGAGGGTCGATGTGGCGGACGCGGTTAAGGAAGGGATCGAGTCCCTCGATTTCAACAACAGCGTCACGCTCGCTGTCAAGCAGGCGCTGCAGGGCTTCGACTTTTCTTCCGCTTATTCATCCGCATTGGTGCCTCACGTGGATGTCCCTCGAGGTGATGTCCCTCGCGGGGATATTCCCCGTGCCGATGTCTCGCCCGGGGACGTGACCGACGCCGTCAAGGAGGGGCTCAAATCCGTCGACCTCACCAAGGATGTCGCCGAGGCGGTCAAGAAGGCGCTGGAAGGCTTTGACTTTTCCAACTTTTCTTCTGCCCTGGTCGCTCGGCCTGAGCTCTCCCGTCTTGACGTCGTTGACGCTGTCAAAGAGAGCCTCGACACAGTCGATCTCTCCAAGGATGTCGCAGATGCAGTGAAGCGCGTTTTGGAGGCCTTTGACTTCCCTGCCTCTTCTTCGGCCGTCGCCGCTAACTCGGACCTGTCCCGCGTTGACATGGTCGACGCCGTCAAGGAGGGCCTCGAGTCCTTGGACTTGTCTTCTGATCTCGGAAACGCCGTGAAGAAGGAGCTCAACTCGTTCGACTTCTCCTCGATCCAGTCGACCGCCCTGGTCGCCCAAGAGGGCAACAATGACGAGGTCATGCAGCGTCTCCACGAGATCAAGGAGCTGTTGCAAACCGAGATCAAGGCCGCGTCCGAGGAAACTAAGCAGAATATTGCCGCCAATGCTCTGGGCACAGAGCAGGTCCTCGACGCTACCAAAGATGGATTTGAGAAGCTGCGCCAAGACATCGAAGACTATGTCGACCGCGCAAAAGGCGAATCCGACCCGGAGCAGGTCATGGACCAGCTCCTCAGCACTCTTGACGGTTTCCGTGATGAACTAGCCGAGCTTGTCACACGGTCGTCTGATAGCTCTCGGGCGATGCTGAAGGAACAGGTCGAATCTCTTCGTGACATAGTCAACTCGTCAATGGTTCCAGCCCTGCCTCAGCCAGGCAACAACAAGGAGGTGCTTGAGGCTCTCCACGACGGGCTCCACAGCCTTCGGTCAGAGATCAGCACGCGGCCGATTGCTGGCTTCACCGAGATCCTGGACGCCCTGCAAGAAGGCCTGGGCGATATCCGCACCAGCCTCAACAACCTGCGCGACAAGCCAGCAGATCTGACAGCCAATGATGAGATCCTTGATGCGCTCAAGGAGGGTCTGGACAGTGTGCGGACTGATATCGATACCCTCCGCGAGGAAACCAAGAACGACCGGGCCTTGGCTACCATCAGCGATGACTCGAAGGCCGTGGTCCCTACTGAGCCGATGCTCAAGCACGACGACATCAAGAACCTCGAAGTCTTGATTACTCAACTTGGCATCAAACTCGAAGCCTTGGAGTCAGCTCCGAAGCCCGTCGTCACCTCCCTGTCAAAGGAGGATTTGGCTGAGATGGAGAAGACCCTTCACGATGTCGCCGAGTCGGTTGCCGGGATGCCTAACCGGGAGCCATTCGAGGTCTTGGAGGAGAGCATTCGCAAGATCCAGGAAACCGTGAACGACTTGGCAGCCAGGGAAGCGGCCACTCCACCACCCGCTCCGTCGAGCACCGATGCGGCTACAAGGGAGGACGTCGAGGCCATTGAGACAATCCTTCGCAACACTAAATCCCGCCTCGACGATCTCATGGACGGAGAGCAGGCTGTCCGCAAGGATCACATCGACACCTTGGAGACTCTCATTCTCGAGGCGCGTGAGAGCGTCAACGGTCTCTCCACGCAGTTTGATGGTGTTTCGCGCAAGGAGCACATCGACGCCCTGGAGACACTCATTGATGACACCCGGCAGAGCCTCGGTGGCTTGGCTGCCCAGATGGATATTCTCTCCCGCAAGGAGGACGTGGCCATGGTCGAGTCGCTCGTCAACCAAGTTGTTGCTGCCTTCGACGATATGAAGGAGCGCCACGAGAAGGCTCTCGAAGACCCCGAGAAGATTACCAAGACCGATGTCGAGGCCGTTGAGGCGGTGTGTCTTGACACCAAGTCGCTCATTGAGCACATCCAGAAGGTTGATCTTGTTAACCTCCCCTCGAAAGAGGACCTCGAAACTCTGGAGCTTCGTCTCGGTGACGTCAAGGACCGGCTCGACGCCCACGCGGATGCCAACACCAAGGGCTTTGAAGAGCGCCAGGCCGAGATTGTGGGCGTGGGCGTGACTGTGACCGAGGTGAAGTCCGTGCTTGAGGAGTTCCAGACTCTTGTGAGGACCAAGCTTGAGGACGGCGCGCGCGGCATCGACTCGATCAATACAATCCTCGACGCCCTAACCGACAGCATCCGGAAGAACGACAATATCAGTGAGGATGTCAAGGAGGTTCTCGACACCATGAAGCTCGAGTTTGAGGACTCCAAGACTGGCCTTGTCGGCGTCAAGATTGAGCTGGACGAGAAGCTGCAGACCACTGCCGACACGCTACTTGCCAAGCTTGACGAACGCATGACCGAGTTGATTACCAAGTACGAGGAGCTCCAGCTGATCCAGGATGACCGGACCACAAAGAGCGAGGAGAGAGACCTCGAAATGGAGGCTGCCGTTAGCGGCACCAAGGTGATTGCCGAGGAGCTCAAGTCCCTGGTTGACACTCTCGGCACGGCCGTCACCGACTCCATGGAGAAGATGGAGGAGGCCTCCAAGACTGTCTTTGAGCGCGTCGAGGAGCTCGTCACCAAGTCGGACGACAATCACACCGACGGTAAGGTCGAGCATCAACTCACCCGGGAGCAAGTCCAGGAGGCCATTGGGAAGGTCGAGGGGCTCCAGCGTCAAGTGTCCGAGTATCAACCCAAGATCCTTGAGAGCGTTCAAGAGGTCATGTTGGTTCTGGCTCAGCACTACGAGCACCTCAGGACGTCTACCCTGGCAATCCAGGAGCGAGTTGAGCACCCAATGCTGCCTCCCCCACCGGAGAAGTACGACGACACTGCAGTAATTGAAAAGCTGGACGCGCTCGTTGACCATGCCCACGTGGCCGACAAGGCGTTTGAGCAGCTCGAGACCCTCAACCAGGTTCATGCTCAGGTCAAGGCCACTGCTGCGGAGCTGGCTGCCTTCCTCGCCGCCCAAACTCAGCGTATCGCCGATGAGCACGAGGACCGAGAGAAGACGTTGCAGGAGGCCACCATCGCTCTTGAACGGCGCCGTGAAGAGAAGGAGCAGGTCGAGGCCCTCATTGCTAGCCTCAGGGAGGAGGAGGCGCGCTTGAAGGAGTCGATCACTGTCACTCTTCCGGAAGAACAGAGCAAGGTCCATGAACAGTTCATCGCGAATATGGTGGCCGAGGAGTCACGGCTCAAGGAGGCAACTACCGCTCTTATCGAGGAACAGGCGCAGCTCAAGGACACCTTCCTCACTGCCCTCAAGGAGGAGCAAGCACGTATGATGGAGACGAATGTCGCTCTCAAAGAGGAGCAGGATCAGATGAAGGAGACTTTCCTCACCAGCCTGAAGGAGGAACAGGCGCGGCTCATGGAGACTAATGTTGCGCTCAAGGAGGAGCAAGACAAGTTGAAGGAAATGTTCCTGACCAACCTCCGCGACGAAGAATCCCGGCTCAAGGAGATGAACGATGCTCTGCGCGACGAGCAGCAAGGTCTCAAGGACACTTTCCTCGCCAACCTTCGCGAGGAAGAGTCGCTTCTGAAGGAGGTAAATGCCGGCCTCCGCGAGGAACAAGAACGCCTCAAGGAGGCCTTCCTGGCCAACTTCAAGGAGGAGGAGCAGCGGCTGCGCGAGGCCAACGAGGCTTTGCGGCAAGAGCAAGAACAAATCAAGGTGACGCTCAAGGAAGACCAAGAGCGCTTCAAGATCGAGCTTCTCGCCAACCTGATGGAAGAGGAGGCCCGCTTGAAGGAGGCCAATGCTTCCCTCCGCGAGGAGCAGGAGCTACTCCGCACCGAGTTCCTCGCTACGCTTAAGGAAGATGAATCGCGGATCAAGGACAGCCTTCTCTCGCTGCGCTCAGAACAAGAGAACCTCAACCGCCAAAAGACGCGCCTCACAGCCGACCTGTCCTCGCTCGACACGGCCCTCCGCCTCCGCCGCGAGGAGCTCCACGACATGGAAGCCCGCGCGGAAAGCCTCGAGCGGCGCATTCTGGAAGGCGTCATGGACCACTCCCGCGTTCTGCTCATGGCCAAAACCAACCGCGCCGCGGCCAACAGCGGGCGTGACTCGATGAGCCGCAAGCGCGTGTCGTCTACCCACAAGTCGGCCGACCCCGCGCCAACGGCGCACGAAGCGACCGCCGCGACCAAGCCGCGCAGCGCCATCACCATGGCCATGTCGGCGCGGAGCAAGGCCAACCCCCCCAACGGGAACCCCTCCTCAACCTCCTCCAACCGCCGGATCCTGTCGCTCAGCCAGATCACCAACAACGTGCCTGCCGGCGGCATCAAGCGAAGCCAGAGCGTTAGGACCGCGGGCGGGGCTGCAGCGGCGCGGGGCCTGAGGAAGACTAGCTGGGCGCCGCCTGCTGCTGCGGCGGCTGTTCCCGCGTCGAAGGGGTATGGAGACCTCGGAAGCCCGGGTGACAACAAGGAGAATATGATGGGCATGGATCTGAGGGAGGGGGACGAGGATGCGTACAACGAAAACCAATATCAAGGCGAGAGGGACGTGTCGCCGCGGTCGATTCCGCCGCCGGTGGATATCGTCATCTCGGAGCCTACCATTACAGAGCCCGAGATTGTCGACGTCACCGTCACCCCCTCGACGGAGCATCATGAGGAGGGGGAGCACCTCGGGGAGGACCTGGCTGATGAGGAAGAAGAAGATCGGTTCAGTGACCTCGGGGATGTCGATGTTGAGGAGGAGGATGCGAGGAGTCTGCGGCGGTCGAGCCACGGTACGACGGTGATCACGCCGGCGGACGAGCATGACGACTGGTCTGAGCAGGAGGGCGGTCATCGGGGACAGGAGGAGGAGGAGGAGGAGGAGGATGATGATATCGATGATGCGGCGAGCGATTGGACGGAGAGTGTGGTTGGGAGGGAGAGCGATGTCGGTGTCGGTGGTGGGCTGGAGAGGGATGGTATGGAGGGGAGTGTGCCGGTTGCGGCGGCGAGTTGATTGATTGATTGATGGGACTGGGTATGGAATGGAATGGTGTGGTGTGGTATGGTTGGATGAGAACATGGAGGACACGAATGGGGGCACTGTGTGTGTGGGCGTACTCTCTTTTGTTTGGTTTCTTATGTTGTTTTATGATCATGATGCCTTGTTGTCTGAGTAGTAGTTTTTGTTGCAGGGCGTTATGGGATTGCTTTGGCAGGCCGTGCTGGTGGAGGATGGCAGATTTTGGTTTGTATGGATAGGTAGCTTTGATGATGGAACATGAATTACTTTGGCTACTACACCCTTTCGTACGTTGTGCTGCCCTTTGGTACATTGCAACATGTGTTCTTTTAGTACATCGCGACAAGTGCCACGCTAGTATTATACACGGCTCTCAGTACATCTCCCCTTACCTATGCCTCGGCCCAATCTTGTCCCTCCCCTCCATCCACGGCCGCAGCACCTCCGGAATCGTCACGGCCCCCTCGCTCTCGTCCCACCCGTTCTCCAGAATGGCGGCCAGCACCCGCGGCACGGCCAGCGCGGTGCCGTTGACGGTCCACGGGTACACCAGCTTGCCGCTGGCCAGCTTGACCCTTGTCGCCAGCCGGCGGGTCTGGTAATCGGTACAGATGCTCGCGCTCGTCACCTCGCCCCAGCCGTCGTTGCGCTCGCGGCGCGAGGGGAAAAAGGCCTCGATGTCGCACTTTCGCGTGGCCGACGCGCCCAGGTCGGCCGTCGGCATCTCGAGCACGCGGCAGTGTAAACCCAAAGACTCGAGCAGCTCCGTCTGCAGGTCGATCATCTCGTCGAAGATCTCCTGGGTCGCGTCCTGGTCTGGGCGGGTCCACGCGAAGAGCTCGACTTTGGTGAACTCGTGCACGCGGTAGAGGCCCTTGGTCTCGGACCCCCGCGCGCCCGCCTCGGCGCGGTAGCAGCGCGAGGCGGCGACGCGCTTGAGCGGGAGGTCGGCCTCGTCGAGTGTGGTGTCTGCCTTCATGCCCGCGAGGGGGATCTCGGCGGTGCCGGCGAGGCAGAGCTCGGGTTTCCCGCGCGCGGCGTCCTCGGCCGACTGGGCGATGGTGTAGATTTGTGTCTCGCCGTGGGCGTCGCGCGGCTGGAATCCGCAGGCGCCCGCGATGTGTGAGTAGACCATGCTCGGAGGGCTCACCTGGCGCCAGCCGGCGCGGGTGGCGGCGGTGAGGGCGTAGTTGACGAGGGCTTGCTCGAGCTGGGCGGCTTCGTCGAGGAGATGGTACCACCCCCAGCCCGAGGTGGCGGCGGCGCCGGCGAAGTCGAGGATGCCGAGCTCGGCACCGATGTGGACGTGGGAGCGCCACACACGGTCGGACGGTGCCGGGCCGGGCTCGGGGTGGTCGTTGATGTAGCTGAGGACGGCGGGGTCGTGGCCGCGCGGGGTGACGTCGCTGGTGAGGTTGGGGATGGCGAGGGCGAGGCGCTGCATCTCGGCGGCGAGGGCGGACTCGGCTTCTTCGATTGCGCCCAGGCCGGTCTTGACGTTGCGTGCTTCTTCGAGCAGCTGCTCCCGCGAGAGGGAGCGGAACCCCGCGGCTTCTTCATCGGCGTCGTCCCGGCTGGTCCCCGGGTCTGCGAGCTGGCGGCGCAGGAGGTTGCCCCGCTCGCGCAGGCCGCGGCCCTCGCGCTGCTTGGCCTGCCATTGGGCAAAGAGGTCGTTGATGCGGGCCGGGTAGGCGGCGGCGGCGTGGTAGTTGCGCTCGCGGCAGTTCTGGGCGTAGAGGTCGGGGTTCTGGCGGATGTGTTTGAGGTCGAGCACGGCCTTGGGCGCCGTGGTCGGGTGGCGGACGGGGGCCGGCTGCTGGTGCTCTGCGGCGGTGGGCGCGTCGTAAAGGAGGGTTCGTGTGCTATGGAAGGGGGCTGATGGTATTATTGTCTGCGGTTTCCGTAGACGGTAGCGGGCCGGGACGGCAGGGCGTCGGACTGAAGTCTGGACGAGGCATCGCAGGCACGTGAAGGGCCTGCCTGCCCCGGAGATGGGCGGCCTCATTCGTGCGAGTGGCTTTTCGACCCGGCTAAGCAAATGGGTCGGGCGCCAGACTGGTCACAGAAAAATGTAAAAGGTTGTCCGAACCTCCAAGTCGTGAGAAATCGATGGTGGAAAGACGATGGTGGGTCACACAGCTAGTTACAGCGCGCCAAGAGCCAGCATCTGCGGGAGCTATGGCCACCAAAAGCTTGGCGACAGCCACCATCAGTCATCAGTTCACAACTGGGCGACTTGTTCGATTTCGAACTTGTCCTGCTCTGTGCGTTGCTGTTACGCTGTACTTGTTTACCGGCAGGCATCTGCTCTGAGGGTCCGGGGCGAGCCGGGTATGATGGTTTCTACGACCTTTGGAAAGCGGGATTATACTTTACGGACACCTGCAGAGCAGAGATGCGCGCGTGTCTGGACTGCAAGATTTGGCGGGACAACTCACCCGGTAAAAAACATATCATGCTCTGGCGGCTCGGAGATGAAGCACCCCCCGCTCATCAACACCAGTTCATTACCGATGGCCGGCCCGTTGCGGAGCCGGCCGACCCAGCGTGCCGGCACGACAATGTTCTGGACCGGAGACCTCCCCAGACCGGGCCCGCAGCGGTGGCCCTTCGGACTCTCGGAGGAGGTCTCGAGGCCTTCGATGGTTACCGGCACTCGCGCCAGTTCTTTTAAGTCGGAGAATGGCAACCGTGGAACACATGACGGCTGTCGAACACAACAACACAAAACCGCAAGCTGTTACGTGAGCGAGGCAGTGTTGGTGCCAGGGTAATCATGGAATGTGAGTTGGTTTGGACAAAAATGACTGTTCCTTCAGACCATCAGATGACCCATTCCACGGGCCTTGTTTGTGTTGCGGGATCCGGGCTGCTGATATTTTGAGGCTGACCAACTCTTACTCCTTGGGGGCACAGCACAAGTTGCTGCGATTGGGTCTTGGATCTCGGCCCCCGACGCCGCCCAACTTGATGATTCTTGACGGCGGGGGCATGTTCGATGGTAAGATGACAACAACACTTCATCCGCAGATCTCAGCCAACTCGACGAGACCAAGACCCGGAGGATGACGTGCTGTTTGCTTCTTGTGTCCAAGGGCGGTGCAACCCCCGTCCTTTTCATGCAACGGCGTCAGAACCCCACAGAATATTGGCCAACGGCCTTGTCACAACAAATACGAGCCGAGGAAGCTCGCCGACAAGTAGTTGCACGGTGCGAGTGCTCTCGGTGTTGGGGTGCCTTTGACAGGCGAGATAGTTCTAGATGCAAACTGCGATGATGAATCAGGCACAGCTGCGCAGCAACGAACTTTTGCCACCGGCGCCGTGTCTCTCCACAACAGAGGCGTTATCACCGGAACCGTGGGGCCTGCGCAAGATGTGCGTTCCGAGATCGAGGCAGTCTCGGGTGGAGACTTGGTTACTTCGTACTGTGTGCTCGGTATCCTTGCAGTCTTACCCTTGCAAGGGGTGGACCCTGAGCCGAGCACCGGCCAATCGGCCGGGCCAGCACGACCCGCGAGCAAGGGGCCGTCAAGGTGAAACAGGGAAACTGCGGATTTGGATTTTTCTGGATTCCCAAATCCTCGCTCTCAGTGGCGTGCACGCGCCAGGACCCCTGGGGCCCTGGGCATGCGTGGCTTTGCAGGGGGAAATTTCCACGTCGGGTCTGGACGCGATCCAGCAAAACCTCGAAGACGAAAGAAAAATGATCGAGAAGACCGGGACCTTTCCACTCCACTCTCTGTGTCACTCTCCCCTCTCGTCCCCTCTCTTGCATTGATGTAACATCCACACATCCCTCCGCCGTTCCTTTTTACCGTACCCTCTCTTTCCGGACCCTTGTTTTTGGCCTGTCTCCTCCTCGTCGATCCCGCTGGTTGATGCCATCGATCGAGGGGCTTTGTGCGCTTCCTGATTGTTTTGCTGTTGGCATCTTGCCAGCCCGGCCCTTTGTTCCCTCGTTATTGTCGCTCCATCTTAACCGCCTGTCCTGGTTGTACTCTGCGAGTCAACTCACGTCTCATCTCATCTCTTTTTGAGCCTCGGAAGCTCCAATTCTCACTGCAAATCCCGAAACTCGGTGCCACGGGCAAGGCACGTCCGACGTCACCCAGGCCCCCGGTCAGCGACCACGCGACACGGCCACATTCTTCATCTGATCCCTCGTCACCCCGCGGCTGAGACAACATCTACAAGCCGTGCCTCCCCCTTGGGACTTGGACAAAAATGTCGTTAAGGTCGCCGAGGTCGCCCGAGCAGAGGGGCTTCCTCCCCATCTCGGGCGACTCGAGCAACACCGAGATGCAGGACATCCCCCTGCGCACCATCAAGTCCAACGCCAGCTCGACCACCGGCACCCGGAGAGTCAACACCGAAGGCATGGACGAGAAGCATGCCCTCTTCCACAAGGCCGTCGGTGGCCCGGCGGGCAGGAGGCGCGTCCAGAAGGACCTGCAGCGCGCCGGCACCACCGGCTCGTCCGAGGAGGCCTCGCTCAACGCCATGGGTCGCCTCTACAATAAGATTATCGGCTTCTCTGTCATCACGCGCTACCTCGTCTACGTCGTCCCCGTCGCCGTTCTGCTCGTCATCCCCATCATCGTCCTCCCGCTCACGGGGGACAAGGACCGCATCAGCCTGGGCGGCCCGGGCGCCGGACACCGCCACAGCTTGTTCCTGCTTTTCCTCTGGATCGAAATCTCATGGCTGACCCTCTGGGCCGGCAAGATGGTCGCCCATCTCCTACCTTTCGTCTTCATGTTCTTCTGCGGCGTCATCAGTTCCGGCACCAGAAAGTACGCCACGGTCCTGCGCGCCCTCGAAATTCCGCTTTCCTTCTTCTTCTGGGGCCTCGCCTCATGGCTGTCGTTCAAGTTCATGTGGGAGGGCGCTGACATTGAGTGGGCCCGCGTCATCGAGCGCATCGTCCTGTCGCTCTTCATCTCGTCGGCTGTCCTCCTGGGAGAGAAGTTCTTTGTGCAGCTCATCAGCATCAGCTACCACCAGCGGTCCTTTGCGAACCGCATCCACGACTCCAAGCGTGAGATCTTCCTCCTCGGCCTCATGTACGAGGCCTCTCGGACCCTCTTCCCCATGTACTGCCCCGAGTTTGCCGAAGAGGACTACATTATTGCCGACAGCATCGAGCTCATGCTGAAGCGCGGCAAGAACAACGGCAAGCAGGGAGTGGCCGCCGCGCCCATGAGACTGGTCGGCGACGTCGGCCGTCTGGGTGACAAGATCACGTCCGTGTTTGGCAACATCGCCTCCGAGATCACTGGAAAGCAGGTCTTCAACCCCAACTCGGCCCACTCAATCGTCGTCGAAGCACTCGAAAAGGTCCGCAGCTCCGAGGCCATGGCTCGCCGTATCTGGATGTCGTTTGTCGTCGAGGGCCAAGAGGCGCTCTCGATGGATGACATTATCGAGGTCATGGGCCCCGCCCACCGCGAAGAGGCCGAGGAGTGTTTCAACGCCGTTGATGCCGACCAGAACGGCGATATCAGCCTGGACGAGATGATCCGCAAGGTGGTCGAGATCGGCAAGGAGCGCAAGGCCATCGGGCACAGCATGAAGGACATCAGCCAAGCTCTGGCCGTCTTCGACAAGGTCCTTCTTTTCGTCGTCTTGATCATCGTCATCATCATTTTCTGTTAGTCCACCATCTTCCCCCAGACGTGACCTTTTGCTGACCAATTGTAGTGGCCGTCTTCCAGAGCAGCTTCATTGCCACCCTTACCACGGCTGGTACCACGCTCCTCTCGCTGTCCTTCGTATTTGCCGTCACCACCCAGGAGTTCTTGGGTTCCTGCATTTTCCTCTTTGTCAAACATCCGTACGACGTGGGCGACCGTGTCGATATCGCTGGTCCCGAGAAGGAGCAGTTGATTGTCGAGAAGATTTCCCTCCTCTACACCGTCTTTACGCGTATCGACAAGATGCAGGTCGTGCAGGTACGTTGCCCTTATCTTATTCTTATTTCATCAGTAGCTAAACAGCCAGGTCCCCAACATTGTCTTGAACAACGCGTGGGTCGAGAACGTGACACGCAGCAAAGCCATGAAGGAGGTCATTGACGTCAATGTCTCGTTCGACACGTCGTTCGAGGATATCGAGCTTTTGCGCCTCGAGCTGGAGCAGTTTGTGCGGTCGCCAGACAACAGCCGCGACTTCCAGCCCGACATCGCCATTGGCGTTGGCGGTGTTGGCGACTGCGACAAGCTCACGCTCAAGATCGCCATCAAGCACAAGTCCAACTGGCACAACGACGTCGTCCGCGCCACCCGCCGCTCCAAGTTCCTGTGTGCTCTCACGCTTGCTCTCAAGCGCGTGCCCATCAACGGCCCCGGCGGCGGTGACGATGCTCTCGGCGGGCCTGCCAACCCGACATACAGCGTCGCCGTCACGGATGGCTTCGCCTCGGACGCTCGCGCCAAGTCGGAGAAGGAAAAGGCCGACAAGAAGCTGGCGAACCAGACCATTGAGGAGGCTGCTAAAACTGGCTCGGCCGCCGCCACGGAGCAGCGCGCCGCCGATCACTTCAACACGACCAACCCCGTGACCGAAGCGCTCGACGACTGGGGATATGAAAACACCCTCGCCAGCCGCGATCCCTCGGCCGACCACAACCGCGTTTCGGGCACAGGTGCCGCGGCCCCCGCATCCCGCTCCGACGTCCTCAGCGGCGTGAGCACCCGCGAATCCCAGCGCGGCCGCCGCAAGGCCGGCGAAACCCTCCCTCCGCATACTCTGGGCGACGGCCCGAGCATGCCGGCTGTGCAGCTAACGCGCACGTCCACCTCGAGCCGCCGAGACATGCGGTCGTTCGACGTCGAGAGACAGACGGGCTTCCCGCCGCCGGCTGCGTCGCCCTACAATACCTGGGCGGCGTACAATGCGCAGGCACCCAGCCCCATGCCCGGCAATCTGCAGGGTACGTACGGGGGCTCGCCCCCTCCAGTCGGGGCGCCCTCGCACCTGACTGTCCAGCAGCCGGGGTCGCCACCACAGGGCGCACCGCCCGGGAGGACGCTGGTGGGCGCGAGGTCGAGGGGGGCGAGTGTGAGCCGGCCGCAGGAAGGAGGCCCGGCTCAAGGGCAGCCACGGCCTTCGGGCGCGGCGGGGCCTTCGGGTAGGATCTGAGGTCTGCCGCTAGTTATGGGGGTTACCTGAGGGAGGAAAACATTTTCTGAAAAGGTGCTCGAGTAGCCATACGGCTGGGTGTTTATTGCCTTAATGGGGGCGGAACCGGAGAATGGGAATCTGAGGAGAAAACCTGATGGGGTTTCATGGGGTGTCAAAAACCAACTAATGGCGTTGGGACGGGTATCTGGAAGTGTTGATTTGTGTTGCAGATTCTGACATGCCATGGAATTTTGGGGCAAGCATTGCATTGCATTGCATTTGCGTATTGCATGGCCAGCAGCAGGGCCTGGTGCTTTGTGTATAAATGTGCAGTTGAGAGGACAGTATAGAGTCAACTTGAATTTGTGAACATACCACCACGATTGCTGTGGCCTGGGCTGAGCCTTGTTGAGCCTGTCATTTTAGACTGTTGACAAAGGTGGCAGTGTGCCCATCGTCACCGTTGAAGAATGCTACTTCCAAGCAGTGAAAATGACTGTGGCAATGGTAATGATCATGAGGATAGCAACAAGGATGTCAACGGCAGTGTCCATGTCAAGGATCATGGCAATTATGCTTCTCACTTTCCAGCCTCGGCTGCCTAACCCCCATCTCACTCACCCTCGCCTCTAACTCACGAGAAGTAAGTAGTCCTTCAACAAACATGCTCCACCTCCTGCACCTTCCCATCCCTCTCCCCCAACTCAGTCCTCAACACCCTCCCAAACACCTCCAGCAACACCTCGAAACAGGCCTTGCTCACGGCGGGGTCGTACCGCCCTTTGCTGAGCTCGTCCCGGATAAAAGCGTGCTGCGCCCACGCAAACTCGTGGAAGCTGAATGTCACCCCGGCCTCGCGCATCTTGGCGCGGATGAGGTCCCTCCCTGCGTCCGGCACGTGCGTGTCCTTAATGCCGAAGATGAGGGCGACTTCGCCGCGGATGCGGGAGAGTATGTCCAGGGTGTGGATGCTGTCTGGCGAGGGGGCTGTGGCGGAGGAGTTGGGGGAGGTGTAGGGGCCGAGGGTGCGGGTGTGGATGTCGGTGGGAAAGTAGCAGGTTGAGGCTGTTATGCGGGGGTCAAGCTGGGGGGAGGGGGGTGTTAGTTTTTCTGGGAGGGGGGTGGGAGGGGGAAAGGGGGAGGCATACGCTGGCGCGCAGGGCGAGGTGTCCGCCGAGGCACATGCCTGTTGCGCCGATGCGGCCGGTGCAGGTGGGCAGGGAGAGGAGGTAGTCGACTGTTTTGTTCGAGTCTTCGTCGTAGGATTCGAGGGTCTGGCGGTATGGGTTAGGTAAAGGTTCACAGAGAGATAAAGACATGAGTTTGCCCACCTTGGCTATCTTCCACTCGTTGCCCTGGTCGGTTCCCGGCACATCGTAGGCCAGGGGCTCGGGACCGGTAAAGTCATGGTAGCTGCTGGGCGCGGCGACGATGTAGCCCTGGCCAGCAATCTGCCTGGCAAACCGAGCAACAGGGCCGGTGACTACAAGCGCACAGTGAGCAGCGTTTCCTGCCGGGGGAGGCCATCTCTTTCTCACCCTGGTAGATCTCGCTGAAAAGCACAACTCCGGGGAAGCGGCTGTAGGCTATGTGAGTCGACGAGCACAGACCGGACTCTTGGATGGGATACTCACGCGTTGGGATATCCGGGAATGGTAGGATGGAACAAGAAAATCCCTTGCAGTCGGCGTGGTTAGTTGGGTTTCTCGTCGCATTCTCAAGTTTAAGACCGAGTCAGGCATACTCATTGAGCTCTCCTTGCCATTGGCAGTGGTCTGCACATCGGCAGAGCTTTCCTTGATCAGCATGGCGGGCAACAGTTGTCTGGGAAAATGACCGCAACCGCGTTAATGTAATTCAGAGCTCTATTGTGAGATATTTCGGCACTTGTTGTTCCTGCCCCTGACAGCCCTGAGCTCCCGCCCTTACTGAGCATGCCCCGCTCCTGGCTGCTCAGGGGAACACTCGATGCGGGGCAACGGGCCTTATCTTATCGCCCCAGCATGACTTCATTGTCTGGTGGCGGGGATGACGCTGTTGACATGGAAGTTTTGAACTTGAATCATCAAGGGCAACACTGGCAAACGAATTCCTTTTTTGAGAAGACAGTTTGGTTCAAGGATGGTCCCACCGCCCAATGACAAATCTCGTGGCATTTGGGCATTGCAAGGCAGGGACTTTGATGCACACAAAGACTTTCTGCATGGCTGTGCTTCAGGCACCCGCAGGGCGGGCCAAGATGCTGCGAGATCGCGGGTGGGTCTCGTGGGGTACTTTGGGGTACATGGTGAAATTTCGTGCAGCAATGCCACTTGGGCGGCGCTCGGCTGTTTGCTTTGCGGCTGCCGCGCCTCAGCCCGTCTCAAAAAGGTATTTAGCATCTTGCCGTCTTTGACGGAAACGTCCTGAACTGGCTGGGGAAGAATGTTTGAGTGCAGTGATGTATGGGTGAAAACGGATCTGGTGTGCAGGTCTGCTGCCCATGCATGTGCTGGGATCAGGCACTCATCGCCTGCCCTGGCCACATTCGTCCCTTTTTCCAAGCTCAAGAATTCACGGGAAAACTGCCGAGTTCTTTCTGGGATAACGCAAGTGACCAAGAGAGAGATGGCCCTGCTTTCTGCACAATGACGGCAAAGGCTGCAAGAACAACAATCAGATGCTGTAGGAAGTGAAGAAACACAAAGCTGGGCAGGGCTGCTGCAAGAGCCTGGTAGAACATTCCAGGGCTGCACGGAGCCATCCAGAGGCTGCGCGGGGTTGCCAGGCCAATCGCGAAGTAGCTGGCGGTACCTGTGTGTGGTGGGGTTGGAGAAACCCACCGAAGGCCGTGGAAACTGCGCCCAAGTTCAAGCTGCGCTTAAATTCTGAAAGCTCTTCAGAGTGCCCCTCCTTCCACTCCCACGCTCTCCATCCACCAACTCTTCTTGCAACCCATTCAACTTCCCACCTCACATCTGGGAATCTTCAACAAGCGTTCTTCACTCTGCACTTCTCATTCCCATTCCCACTTCACTGAACAAAGCGCACACAGACAAGATGGCTCCCGCCGTCGGTATCGACTTGGGCACGACCTACTCGTGCGTGGGTGTCTTCCGCGAGGATCGGTAAGTTCAACTCGGTCATTTCTCGCGACAGACCGGTCGCCGGGCATGGCTCGTGGCTCGTTGGGCTATTTTTGATGTGGTTGTCGCCATGCGCAAGCCGCATGCGCGACCGATCACATTAATTGGTTCCCGAGCTGCCGGGTCGGCCCCGCGCCCCGGTCCTGTCGCCGAATATGACATCGTCGACAGGATGACATCGTCGACAGTGCGCTAACCGATTTTTCTACAGTTGCGAAATCATTGCCAATGACCAGGGTAACCGCACAACCCCGTCGTTCGTTGCCTTCACCGACACCGAGCGCCTTATCGGTGATGCCGCCAAGAACCAGGTCGCGATGAACCCCCACAACACCGTCTTTGACGCGAAGCGCCTCATTGGCCGCAAGTTCAACGATGCCGAGGTTCAGGCCGACATGAAGCACTTCCCCTTCAAGATCATCGACCGTGCTGGCAAGCCTACCATCGAGGTCGAGTTCAAGGGCGAGAAGAAGACCTTCACGCCCGAGGAGGTCTCCTCCATGATCCTCACCAAGATGCGTGAGACTGCCGAGTCTTACCTCGGTGGCACCGTCAACAACGCCGTTGTCACGGTCCCCGCCTACTTCAACGACTCCCAGCGTCAGGCTACCAAGGACGCCGGTCTCATTGCCGGTCTCAACGTTCTCCGCATCATCAACGAGCCCACTGCGGCTGCCATTGCCTACGGTCTCGACAAGAAGGTTGAGGGCGAGCGCAACGTGCTCATCTTCGATCTTGGCGGTGGTACCTTCGATGTGTCGCTCCTTACCATTGAGGAGGGCATCTTCGAGGTCAAGTCGACTGCTGGCGACACTCACCTGGGTGGTGAGGACTTCGACAACCGCCTTGTCAACCACTTTGTCCTTGAATTCAAAAGGAAATTCAAGAAAGAGTTGGTCCACCCCGTTTCCCTTCGCGTTTTCCTTTTTCTTTTTTTCTTCTTCCTTTTTCTTCATTTTTTCCCGTCTTCACGTTTTCTCCGTCTTCCCTTTTCCCCTAGCTTTCTCTTTTCCCTGTCTTCCCTTTTCCCCCATCTATCCTCTTTCTCTGTCTTCCCTTTTTCCTTCTCCATCTCCCGTTTTCCTGTCTTTCCCTTCTTTTTTTCGGGCTTAGCTAACATTGTCAACAGCCTGTCCACCAACGCCCGTGCGCTGCGCCGCCTGCGCACTGCCTGCGAGCGTGCCAAGCGCACTCTTTCGTCTTCGGCTCAGACTTCGATCGAGATCGACTCTCTCTTCGAGGGTATCGACTTCTACACCTCCATCACCCGTGCCCGCTTCGAGGAGCTGTGCCAGGACCTTTTCCGCTCGACCCTGCAGCCTGTTGACCGCGTCTTGACCGACGCCAAGATCGACAAGGCCCAGGTCCACGAGATCGTCCTCGTCGGTGGCTCGACTCGTATCCCCCGCATCCAGAAGCTGATCAGCGACTACTTCAACGGCAAGGAGCCCAACAAGTCTATCAACCCAGATGAGGCCGTCGCCTACGGCGCCGCCGTCCAGGCCGCCATCCTGTCTGGCGACACTTCGTCCAAGTCGACCAACGAGATTCTCCTGCTCGACGTTGCTCCTCTGTCGCTCGGTATCGAGACTGCCGGTGGTATGATGACCAAGCTCATTCCCCGCAACACCACTATCCCGACCAAGAAGTCCGAGGTCTTCTCGACCTTCTCCGACAACCAGCCTGGTGTGCTCATCCAGGTCTACGAGGGTGAGCGCCAGCGCACCAAGGACAACAACTTGCTCGGCAAGTTCGAGCTCACCGGCATCCCGCCCGCTCCCCGTGGTGTGCCTCAGATTGAGGTCACCTTCGATCTTGATGCCAACGGCATCATGAACGTCTCCGCTCTCGAGAAGGGCACTGGCAAGACCAACCAGATTGTCATTACCAACGACAAGGGTCGTCTTTCCAAGGAGGAGATTGAGCGCATGCTCGCGGAGGCCGAGAAGTTCAAGGAGGAGGACGAGGCTGAGGCTGGTCGTGTTTCTGCCAAGAACGGCCTCGAGTCGTATGCTTACTCGCTTCGCAACACGCTCAGCGACCCCAAGGTCGACGAGAAGCTCGACGCCTCCGATAAGGAGACTCTCAAGGCCGAGATTGACAAGATCGTCACTTGGCTCGACGAGAACCAGCAGGCCACTCGTGAGGAGTACGAGGAGCACCAGAAGGAGCTTGAGGGTGTCGCCAACCCCATCATGATGAAGTTCTACGGTGCTGGCGGTGCTCCCGGTGGCATGCCCGGCGGTATGCCCGGTGGCGCTCCTGGTGGCTTCCCCGGCGCTGGCGGTGCGCCCGGCCAGGACAACGACGGCCCGACCGTCGAGGAGGTCGACTAAACGGGTGGTTGGTTGACATTTGGGCTGGCGTTTCTGCTTTTCTTATGGGCCAACACCTAGATCTGGTTTCTCTTTGATGATCATGATACAGGGGAAAAGTCTGGGAGGCATGGACTGTACTTTACTTACGATTCCCGTTTCCTTGCGATGAATAAAGGAAATACTTCATACTTCATACATGATGCCACTGTGATGATGTCTGATGTGCCTGTGACCTGTGACATGCTTGGAGCTCTCCTAAGACCCGAATCCGGCGACCGAGAGACAGACCACTCAACCAAACTCACGTGTCTCCGACAACTTCTGGACAGGATCTGTTCTTTTTTGTCTAAGAAGAAAAGGAAAAGGAAAAAAGAGCTTCGTTTTCAGTATTTCTACCGCATTTGTTTTTCTTCCCTGTTCCCCAAATACCGGGGAGGCTGTCCCTCCCAAGACGTGGACACCCAAACCGACACCCGATGACCCACCCATCATGAAGACTTGGCAGTTGGGTATCTGTAGCAGAGATGGTATTGCGTCGCTAACAACTAACTAAATCAACATTACTCCTTCTTATCACTTTTCGTAGTATCCTTCCCCTCGACGCCAATCTGCTCCCAAATCCTTCTCCTCCTCTCGGCGTCCTGGCGCTGAAACTCGGCGTCGTCCACGACAGGCGGCTCAAAGCTCTGGCGGAACGCGGTGCCGGGCGGGACGCGCTCGGCGCGGCTCTCCCACACGTCCTCGCTACTCGGCTTCCCCCCGCCGTATTTGGCTTCTTCCTTGGCGCGGTAGTGCTCGCGCACGGCGGCGGCCTTCATCTCGGGCGAGTAGGACTTGGTGCGCATGCAGAACCAGAAATCGTCCCACAGCTCGGAGCAGGCGCGCACCGAGCCGTAGCGGTACACGGCGTTCCACTGGGCGCCGGGCGTGTGGCAGTGCCAGGCGTAGTCGAAGGCGTCGCGGCAGGACATGGTGGTGGGGAGGAGGTGCTCGGACATGGCGAGGGATTGGGGGGTGCGGGTTTGTTTGGGGGGGTGGGCGGTTTGTTCGGTGGAGGAGTCGGAGGAGGGTTTGGCGGATGACCAGGGGAGCCATGAGGAGGAGGTTGGATTGGAGTCGGCGTTGCGGGGGGGTGGTGGTGGCGGTTGGGTCTCGGGTTGGGAGGAGGATTGGTTGGCGTCCTTCATGAGCATGTTCATGAACATGGCCATCTCGCGGTCAGCGGAGTCGGTTGGCGGTGTCTGGCTTTGTGTAGGTGGTGCTGGCGGTGCGGGAGTGGTCGATGTTGGCGCCGGGCTGTCGCTTGAGCCCTCGGGCTTGGGCGACGACGAGGCCTGCCAGAACCAGCCCATGACGGCTTAGCTCCGATCGGAGGTTTGTCGAGATGTGGACTGTTGATCCTGAGCTTTGTGGCGGGCACGTTGCGACTGATAGAGCGGGAAAGCCAGGAGAGGGGAAGTGAGGGGCAGGCTGCTGTCCAGCGGGAGCGTGTTCCGGGTGTCGTGTGGTTTGGATGTCAAACGGCTTGCAGCAGCCGATAAGATTTGCACATCGGCCCGGCGGGCATTGGCACCCGCACCCTGCTGAAAACGACAGTGGGGCCGCTGGGCATGCTCGCATGCTTGGTGCTTGGCGTGGAAGTGGGGCTGTTGATTCTGTAAATCAACCATGCAAGGCATGGTGATGACCTCATTCCGGCAGGCACCTCTCCCATCAGGGTCGTCGCATACGGGGGTCTAAGCTAAAGGACCTCTTCTCGCATCAGACGAGATCGCATACAAGTCGAATCTTCGCGTTGCAACCACACACGCACCACCGTGTCTCTTCCTCTGGCTTACATCGTCTCATCGGATCCGACCATCCCATCAATCATCGACTCACATTCGAACGGAGAACCCTCGTTGCGCTCGTCTGTGCTGCCATGAAGCAATGATACCAGGACGCGCCCTCTTTCGACCGGTTGCCCGGCATGGCTTACGAGCGCCATCGCTAGCCGCAACGACCTACGCTCTCAGACACCGTTCTCCTACAACCGCGGCGTTGGGGCAGCCAAGGCGCCCGGTCCAGAGATGGGAGAGCACATCGGGCGCTGTGGGCAGCGACAAGTCGGGGCATATCGACGCCCAGCCCAACGAGTCCATCCTCTTCTTTGACAGTAAGCTTATGGAAACAATCAGCAAATTGCAACCCCCCCGGTCTGACGCCATCCAGACATCTTCCCTCTCAAGCTCAGCTCAGTGCTGCTTTGGAGAGCATGGGAGACCAGCGAGCTCCTGAAACGCTTCAACAGCGCATCCCTAAGCTTCCTCGACCCCATCGGCCTCGTCAAGCGCGCAATCCCCGAAAGCGCCCCGATCAAGGTCACCGAGATCATCCCCCGCCTCAAGGAAGGGGGAGCCTACGTCAAGTTCACCCACCCCGACAACATGACGCCTGCCGAAATAGAAGGTATCCGTTCCCAAGGCGCTCTGCTCCTCTCGTGACACGACGCTTACGTGCTGTCTAGATGAATTGGTGAAATCCCTCGACAAGAAGCCCATCAAGCCGTGGTTCAACCCCTTCCGCGGCATCAAGACGCGTCTTGTCCTCGGCCGGCCCTGGCTGGAAGACCTCTATCGCCTCCCAAAGAGCCGCCTGAGGATTGAGTTTGTGCCCGCCAAAGACTCGGAACCGCCAGCCGAGCTGTCGCAAGAGTCCCTGTACAGCATATTCCGCCGATATGGCAAGATCTCCGACATCACCTCTCAACCTCCTGACTCCAAGGTGCTACCCAAGTTCGCCTATGTCGACTTTGTGCTGGTCCGGGACGCCATCCTAGCGCGGAACTGCATGCATGGGTTTGTGCTCCAGGAGGAGGGCAGCAAAAACCCAGCCCGCCTCCGGTTATCGTACGAGCAACGAGTGAAGCCGCACCACATTTGGAACTGGATCACAAACCATCCGCGGATCGTCATCCCCGTCATTGCTGCCTTTTTAGCCGCCTTCACCGTTGCCGTGTTTGACCCTATCCGCGAGTTTTTCGTTAAGGTGCGTCTCCTCCCTCAACGTCGTCCAAAGCGAGTAACTGACTGTAATTAGACCCATGTCCAAAGATCTTTCGAGTTCACAAATAGTAAGCTGTACAAATGGTTGAAACGGCAGACCTCGGACATTTTCGCCTTCCGCAAGCGGAGAGACGACGACGCTGGCCTCCATGCCTTGTTTACCCACCGGAAAGATCTGATCGATTCGATCCAAAACAACCTGCTCGAAACCGTCGAGACCTTCATCGTTGTCCAAGGGCCGCGTGGTTCCGGAGGCCGGGAACTTGTCATGGACCAGGTGCTTGAGGGGCGGCGGGACGTGCTAGTGGTGGACTGCAGGCAGGTCGTGGAAGCACGCGGTGAGGCGGGGGCCATCAGGAAGCTTGCCAACCAAGTTGGCTACCGCCCCGTTTTCTCATGGGCCAACAACCTGAGCAGCATGGTCGATCTCGCCATCCAGAGCACCACAGGGGTCAAGGCCGGCTTTTCTGAAAACCTCGAATCACAAATCGCCAAGATCCTTCAGACCACCGCCTCGGCCCTCAAGGAGGTCTCGCTCGCCGACAGAAAGAAGAAGGATAAGGACGCGACTCTCACAGACGATGCGTATCTGGAGGCCCACCCCGAGAAGCGGCCCGTCGTCGTTATTGACAACTTCCTACACAAGAGCGAGGAGAAGGGCATCGTCTACGACAAGATCTCGGACTGGGCGGCTGCATTGGTGCAGTCCAACATTGCCCACGTCATCTTCCTGACCAACGACACGTCCTTTTCCAAGCCGCTCTCAAAGTCACTTCCGGATCGGGTGTTCCACCAGGTCACTCTGGGCGATCTGACTCCCGAAGTCGCAAAGCACTTTGTAGTGTCGCAGCTTGAACCTGACGAAAAGTCGGATAAGGAGGAGAACGATAACTCTCCAACCATTACCGAGAAGCAACTCCGGAGAGACCTCCGGGAGCTCGACGAGTGCATCGACGCTCTCGGCGGCCGCTTGACCGACCTGCAAGTCCTGGCCCGCAGACTCAAGGTCGGCCAGAGCCCGAAGAAGGCCGTCTCGGATATCATCGACCAGAGCGCGTCCGAGATCTTGCGCATGTTCCTGCTCTCCAAGGGCGCCGGCGAAGGCGACAAGAAGTGGTCGACCGAGCAGGCGTGGTACCTGATCAAGGAGATCGCCGCCAAGGAAAACCTCCGGTACAACGAGGTTTTACTGTCCAACACCTTCTCCTCGTCCACCACCGCCGGCGCGAGCAACGCCGAGGCCGCCCTCGAGAGCCTCGCCAACGCCGAGCTCATAACCGTCAAATCGCGCCACGGCCGGCCCGCCACCATCCGCGCCGGCAAGCCCGTCTACCAGGCGGCCTTTAACCGGCTACTCGACGACGCTGTGGTCAAGGCGCGCATGGACCTGGCGGTGCTGACCGAGCTGGCCAAGATCGAGGCCAAGAACATTGACAAGGCTGAGACGGAGCTCAGCGTGCTCGGGGGTCTGCCCTCGCAGCCGTACCAGGCTGCTGACCGCGTCAATTACCTCCTGGCGAAACTCCAAGGTAGCCAGCTGAAGATTATGGCGTATGAGAAGGAGATGGCGGGGTTGAAGAAGGTGCTGGCTGAGGAGGCTTGAGGGAGGCCTGTCCAATCGTGTCTATCTATCATAACGGTGGTAGTGTGTGGGTTATGATAATGAGGGAGCATGCGGCTAGTTGTTTGAGGTTGCACTGGATACCCTTCTCAGCCTGTATTTGTAGCGGGAGTTCGTGAATCGATCTGAACGAAGTCATCCTACAAGTGACACCACGGCGTTGGATGTGTGATGTTGCCTGATGAGCCCTTTCTGCCGCCATGGAGTTTAGACCATACAGTGATGCCTGCAGTCCTTGAAGAGGGCTCCGACGTCCGGTTCGGCAAGGCAGGCTCTCAAACCAATATACACTCCGCACCAGAACACCACCCTTTCACAGGAAGCGAGGAGCAACGGGCCATACACTCGGCACGGGACAATTGTGTAGTGCGTGAACAGCCGCTCAATTCCCCTGGCGTGAAGCCCGTTACGCGTAACCCGACACAAAACTAAGCGCAAACGCTCCTCCCAGCAAGTTGCCCTGAAGCCCCTGGCCCATTACACTCTCGATTCTCGCGTACCCCGACAGCTGAATGTACATTCACTCCTCCTCCTCCTCGCTGCCCATCTCTTCCCCCTCGCTCACCTCCACCTCCTCGTCCACGTCTTCGTCGTCCTCGGCGGCTTCCTGTTCCGGCGGGGGATTCACGGGCATTTCCTGCCCTTGGGCGAAGAATATGCGGGCCGGCTGGTCGTAATCATTCTCTATGGTGTACTCGTTGTCTGCAGAACACCAGTCAGCAGGAGACTCCCAGGGATGAGTGAGCAGAAAAAGACTTACACCTGGGCACGATAAATATCCCACCCTTGCTGATGCGGAAACTCGTCTCCTGAACGGTCACCTGCACCCGGCCAACGTGCACAAAGAAGATCATGAAGACCTTGCGTGAGTTCTTGAGCCGCTTGATGGCCCCCGGCGGGAGGTCGACGACGCCGGCGCCAATGAACCCCTCGCTGAATACCTTTGCGTAGCGGAACTCGCCGCCCACTACCTCGGTCGTCTTGATGGCGGGGCCGCTGATGGCGAGCTGCTTGTCCATGACGCTGACGAGGTCGTTGGGGGCGGGCGGATTGAACTCGTACTCGGGCTGCCAGACGACCACCTCGCCCGTGACAGTCCCCGGATCGAGCTCCCACACCTCGGCGGGCCCGTCGTCTTCGTCGCCGAACCCGCCACTGCTCCGCCTCCTCCCGCGCTTCCCTGCCCCGCCCTTTTTGCCGGCCGCCCTAGCACCGCCGCCACTACGCCGGCGAGACTTGGCCCGCACCTCGGGCTCGGGCTCGTCCACGCGGTGCACCCCCTTCACGCTGGGCAGCACGAACCTGCCCTTGTGCTTACGCCCGACAAAGGCGTCCTCGGCCTCGTCCTTGTCGAACTCGACGCGCTCGTTGCGCCAGTACGCGAGCGGCTTGAACGACGTGCGCCCGGACCGCGTGTGGTGCATCGAAGACGTCTCCTCGCGGCGGTTGATGAGCAGGCCGCGGGATTTGGGAAGCGGCGGGCGGCGCGCGATGGCCACCTGCGAGACGTCGCCCGGGTCGATGGAGGATTTGCGTTTCCGGCCTCGGGGCTTTGGCGCCGCGGTTGGCTCGGGTGACTTTTTGGTCGAAGCGGCGGCCTTCTTAGGTGCCGGCTTCTTGGCGTTGGCTGCAGGAGAGGTCCGCTGGCGCTTCGGTTGGGGTTCAGGTGAGGGAGCCGCCGCTTCTTCCTCGTCCATCGAGCGGCGCTTCTTAGAGCCACGGACAGGGGGTTGCGGTGCTGCAGCTGGGGCCTTGCCGGCCTTGGGAGGTCGGCCGCGTCTCCCTGGCGTTGGCTTCTGTGGCTTAGGCGTTGGCTCCTGTTCCTCCTCCGAGCGCTCACCGTCCTCTTGTTGGTCCTCCTCATCCTCCTCTTCCACAACAGGCCGGGCGGGCTTCTTTTGGGGTTTCGCCGCCTTCGCTGGTGCGGTCTCCTTCTGCTTCGGTGGTCGGTCCGGCCTCTTCTTGGCAGCGGGACGGGGGGGTTCCTCGTCCTCGACTATTGAGATCTGTTCCTCCTCGGCCTCGCTTTGCGCCGGTTCCGGGTCTGGTTCGGGAAGGTCGTAGTCGTCGCTGTCGTTGAGCATGACCATGGATTCCTCGACAAAGTCATTAACCTCGTCGTCTTCCCCTCCATGGTCGCCTTCTTCGCTTTGCGCCCCTTCCTCCTCATCATCGTCAGGTTGCAGGGGCTGCAAGCGGTGGGCATGCGCCTGAGGCTGCGATAGCGAGTGTGGGCCTCCATTTGCGACACTGCGAAAGTCGAGACGGCGCTTGGTTGCGGCTTGATCGGCCGTTGGCTGACTGCTGGACCGGGAGGCGTCGGCTCTAACGACGGCACCGCGGGCCGGCGACGACGAGTTGCGCGCGAGGAACCGGTTTCGTTGGGCAGGGGAGTTGAGAAGCGTCTTCGCAGGGGACCGGACGCGCGACAACGGCGCGGGAAACCTACTCCCGTGGCCGTTGAGCAGCGCCGCTGGGCCAATTCCAGATGCTGCATCCAAGGTTAGCGAACAGACCCTCCCACTGCGCGTCTTCCTGGGCCGTACTGGTAGTGATGTCCATTGCCTCCTCGCCACTTCCGTAGTCGTCCGAGCCTTCGTCCTGCTGGTCCTCGGGGTCTGACTTGCCCGGCGACGAAAAGAGGTTCTCGATGGGTTCCATGCCATGCTCGTCGCGTACACCCGAGTCGGGAACCGTTACACCGGTTTTCCTGCGCCGGTGTCAGCCAGCCTGGCCCTCCTCAATGCTTACTTGTATCCCATTGACGTACCTCCCCACCACGCCGAGCTCGTAGATGTGCTCGCCCTGCGGCGCGAGTGTGCGACGCGCCGCGGACGGTCGGGGCGCCATGACGGCGGTGTTGGTGCTAGTTCAGAAGCGAGACGTGATGGGCGCCGGGGGTATACGTAAGTCGACAGCAATTCGAGAGATTGTTGGGCAAACTCGGGTTGGGGGTGTTGGAGCGGTACAAAGGCGGCGCGCCGGGGGTTGGCGATGCAAATAACCTGGAAAGTGTCGAACCCGTTGTTGTTTACTTTGCGACAGGGAGAGGGGACGATGGGTCGCGTATCTTTGCACTGTTGCATTGCTGGGGATTTTGTTCGGCATTGTTCACAGCTGCCCCTAACGCCTCGCTCTGCTGTGATTGGTGGGGCGTTTTCGATCCACTGTGATTGGGGGCGCGACGCGCTCCGGCACGCGTCAAGCTCGGCCCTCGCCGAGGCAGACAGGGATGTTGTAGCAGCCTTCCGCATGGAATTGTCTGCACCAACCCGCACCAAAAACTTCCGAGCCAGAACCTGAAGAGAGAGGAACTCGTACCAATTCAAGAGAGACGCAGAATAACTACGAATACCTACACAATCAAAAAAATCCCACCACCATGGACGACACACAACAAGCCGAAGACATGGCCCTCGAGACTCCTCCCCCCTTCTTCATCCCACCCTCGATCCACGAAACCGCCCTCCTCGCCGGCGACTCCTATTCCCACTTCTCCCCCGTTCCGCCCTCCCTCCTACCACCTCCCGACTCCCCGCCCTCGGCCACGGGGCCCCCATGCGCCCTCGGTGTCGACGAAGCCGGCCGCGGCCCCGTCCTCGGCCCCATGGTCTACGGCGTCTTCTACCTGCCCCTCCCGCTGTCCGACCCCCTCCTCCGCACGACCCACCACTTCGACGACAGCAAGGTCCTGACGCCCGCCGTCCGCGCCTCGCTAATGCAGACCCTCTGCACCCCCGCGACCGACCTCCACGCCGCCTGCGGCTGGGCCGTCAACGCCCTCTCGGCGCGCGACATCGGCGCCGGCATGCTGCGCCCCGGGCTAGCGGCGTACAACCTCAACGCGCAGGCCATGGACGCGACGGTGGAGCTGATCAGGGGCGTCTACGCGCGCGGCGTCAACGTGCAGGAGATCTACGTCGACACCGTCGGGCAGCCGGTCGCGTACCAGGCCAAGCTGGAGCGCGTGTTCCCCACGGCCAAGATCACCGTGGCCAAGAAGGCGGATAGCCTGTACCCGTGCGTCAGCGCCGCGAGTGTGTGCGCAAAAGTCACGAGGGATGTCGCGCTGGAGACGCTCTGGAAGGGGAGGGGGAGGGGCGGGGAGGCGGTGGAAGGGGAGGAGGCAGAGGAGGAGAGTATGGCTTGGGGGTCCGGGTATCCCTCAGACGGGAGGTGTGTCACCTGGTTGAAGGGCAACATGCACCCCGTCTGGGGCTGGGGGCCCGAGTGCAGGTTTAGCTGGGGGACGGCCAAAGACATGCTGGAGGCGGCCCCGGCGAAAGGCGGCGGCGTCAAGGTAGAGTGGCCGGTGGACGAAGACCCCGACACCCATCGGCTGACCGACTTTTTTGTCGGAAAGGACGAGGAGATGGATGGGGATGAGCTGGGGACGTGGTTTGGCACACCAGCCGGGCTCGAGGCCTTCTGAACTCACATGTAATCTATGCTCTATTTTTCGGCCTGGGCGTTGGGAGTTTGGGGGTTAATGATAAAAGATATCCTGTGGTAGCGACAGCTGCCGCTTCTCTCTGCAACAATGAACAAAACAGCTACGTAAACACTGGCGCTACACCCTTCCAAGCCATGTCTAAATGTCATCGTCATCCTCCGCCTCCTGAGCCTTCTTCCCCCGGCTATCCAACCTGTCCATGTTGATCCCGCTGCTTTGTTGCCTGGCCGGCATGGCGATGGCTTGCCTGACCGTCTCGTTGCTCTCCAGGAAGTCGCGCAGTTTCTCCTTGCCAATATCGATGGCCTGGTTGGACGCCGCGTTGGCCATCTGCATCATGGGGCCGAGAAGGTTGAGCGTGTAGGCGACATAGGTGCCGCCGCCCATGACCAAGATGAGCATGAACAGAACGGGGTTGCGCAAGACTGGTAGCTGTCAGTGAGCTGTTCTAGCGTCAAAATGCGGGAGGACATACCCATCACAATCTCGTTCCACCCGAGAACGAGGAGAACGACATAAAAGTAGAGCGGCACCTGGGTGATGCCCCCGATGGCGCTCCGCTTGGCCTCGACATACACTCCGTCGGCCATCTTCTTGAAGCGAACCACCAGGTCCTGCCGCTTGCTTTCGCTTAGCACCGTCATCTCCTCCTCGAGGCTCTTGCCCTCCTCCTCATCGACGCCGCCAATCGGGGCAAGATCCTCTTCGTCCTCGGGCTCGGCACCGGCAGGCTGAGGGCCAACGAAACTTGGCAAGTCCGGAGGCGCGTACGTCTCTGCCAGCCTGAACCTCGCCAGCAGAGGGATCAGGCCCAGCGTGGATTCGCGGGCACGGGTGTAGATGCCCTCGATGTCGTCGCTCGGCCGCCAGATCCGGGGGACGCCCTCTTCATCGTACCGGAACTTGTCCTCAAAGTTCTCGCGGAGCTTCATGAGGATGTTGCTCTCCATCATCTCCTCCTCAATCTTCTCCCTGAGTGCCACCCAGCTCTTGCGCCTGAGCCGCCAGAGGCCAACCTCGACCTCCTCGGAGCTCGCCTCAAAGCTCTTCGCCCTGTCGGCAAACCGCGTCTCCGCCTCGCTGACAATGCCGCTAAAAGCGTTCCAGACACGGTCCCACAGATCCTTCTCGGTTGCCGGCTTCTCGCCATCCTCGGGCGCGCCGGACCCGCCCCTCCCGGATCCAAGCTTGTTGAACTCGAGGCCGATGGCGTCGCCCAGCCGAGACTTGACCCATCTCTCGACCCGGATAGCCAGCCGCCTCATCTCCTCCTTGCGCAGGCGCGCGCTGACCTCGTCGAGCTCCTTCTCGAACAGCCGGTACTGCGGCTTGAAGTTGGTCCACGTGACGCCCTGGATCAACAGGCTCTGTGCCTCCTTCTTAAAAATCTCGAGCGTCTTCTTCTTCTGCTTCTCGACGATCTCGGCGAATTCGTACGCGCCGCCAGCCTTTTGCCCGGCTTTGACGGCGTTGGTGACGGCATCGCTGAAGGCGCCCACGCCGGCCTTGTGCGCCGCCGACAGCTGCGTCTGGTACAGCGCCTTGAGGCGCGCGTCGATCTTGTTCTCGAGCTCGCCGCGCTTCATGCTGTACACGCCCTTGTGGTACCGGCTGGCCTGCGTCTCGAACGCCTTGACGCACTTCTCGCGGGCGCTGGCGCCAGTGGTGCCCAGGTCGGGCAGGACGGTGGCGTTGCCAAGGCGGGTGGCCTCGGCTTGCTGCTCCTCGAGCGGGACGATGACGGTGTCGAAGGCGACGAGGACTTCGCGCGAGATCTCGTCGCAGCGGAACTGGGCGAGGAGTTCTTGCTGAGTCGGCAGGTCGAGGTCCTTGTTGTGGACGATCTGGTCCCACACGCCTTCGGCGTAGATGGACAGGCCGTCGGCGGGGATTCTCCGGTGGTATTCGGGCAGGAACACGCCGCCCACAAACTCCTGGTCTTTGGCGGAGCGGTGGCCCGCCGTGAAGCGTGTGCTGAGCTTGTCGATCTCCTCGACGAACTTGTCCGGCTGCAGGATCTTGTGTGGGAGTGCCGCGAAGGCAAAGTCAAAGTAGTCTTCGATCTTTGAGTTTTCGAGCCCCTGGGGCTTGGAAATAGTCGACCAGATCCTGCTCAAGTCCTGCACCAGGGTGTCGCGCAGATTGGCAAGCGGGGTGTTTCCGATGTGGTCGCGGATGACGAAGAAGAGGAGTGACCTTGTCTGTGACCTGCATCTCACGTCAGTATCTGCCCGCATAATAGGGATGCGTGCAAGCAAGTAACAGGACTTACTGCTTGTCCTTCAGAAACAGCTGCAGGTTGACCTCAAACACGGTCTTGAGCAAGCCCATGTTTGCGCCCTGGTACAGGCCAACCTGGTGCTCCCAGATGTTGACGATCAGGACCTCACTCGTGGCCAGGGCAAACAGCGCGCTCTTGCGCTCAAAGTCCTGGTCTTCGCCGCGCTCGCGGCCGTCGGTGCCCTCGACGTCCATGACCAGGATGTTGTCGGCCATGGCGGCCGCGTCCCCGGTTGCGCCGGCCCGCTTGTTCTTGGACATCCAGATTCCCTTGGTGGTCTGGCAGCGCGCCGACTCGGACATGACGCTAAACTCGGTCTTGAACAGGTGGTTGAGCAGGGTCGACTTGCCGGTCGACTGCGACCCGAAGACGGAGATAAGGTGGTAGTTGAAGCCGGCCTCGGCGACGCGGGTCTCGCCGAGGTAGTCATTGAGGTTCGTGCTGCAAGACGAGGGCGCTGTTAGCTGTGCTGCGTCCTCGCGGGCTCCCTCCCTCCTGCGAGCGGACAGCGTGGCGGAGAGTGCACAAACTTGAATGCTTTGTCCTCGTCGATGACCTGGATGCCGTGCTCGTACTGCTTCGCAGCCGGCCCGTCGCCGACTGCCGCAAAGTGGCCGTTCATTGCGGCGGCCGTTCTCTCAGCGGCGCTATGTGATGCGACGTGGAAGCAAGAGGAACTGCAGGTGGAAGTCTGGCGCGGCAAGCATGCCGTGATGCAGCAGCCGAATGCGATGCAGGGGGCGTAATTTCGGCCAGCTGCGAGCTTGTGACATGCGGCGGGTGCTGCCCCAGTGGCCTGGACTTGCTTGCTTGTAAGGGGGGCCGCTAATCTAAATGGGGTTACCGCAACCTGGAATGATTGGATCAATTGCCCAGGCTGCCACAGAAAGAATGCAACTGGCCAGCGTCGGATGACGTCTCGACTCTTCCACGGGCCACACGTCACGCTTGCTACCACACACTTCACTCTGGCTGCAAGCATTTAAGAGAGGCACATTCCGCTGGCCTTGGCCACGTGGGACTTTACTGGTAGTCTAGGTACTAGCCGAGTCACGCATATCTCCGCTTGTCATCTGATGCGAGGTCGCGGATGCGCTTTCTGTCCACGTCTTGGACTTCCTGCTTCTACCGAGACATTCCTGTAAACGCATTAAGTTAGCCTCTAGTAAAGAGGTCGAGTTGGTGATGACGGACCAGCCATGAGTCTGACGAGCTTCTAATTGCTGATTTTCAGGGGCGATAAACACAATATCTACGAATATGGTATCAACCACAAAAGCGGCAAAGGTACCTCACGATTACCTAGACCTCGAGTCTGTCTTCTATCCCGCTTGATGTCTTGAGAAGGCCCTGTCCTGGCGGCATTTGTCATGCGACAATGACTTTCACCTCGAGTTGACTCCAAACCCCCGACAACGTGCATGGGAACAATGTGAATCCTTCTTATACTGTTAACCTCATAGTGGTTTTCGCCGCTGAAGTTCCAAATCATTCTTTCTTGATTGCATATGATTCACTTTGAGTTTGAGACAGGTGATGTTGAGCTTTGTTTACCAACTTGGGAGGCCCTTACAGTTGAGTCAAACAGCTTGTCTCTTGTTCCCCAGGATAAACAGCATCCTTGGGTGAACGTGGGTTGGAGGGGTTTTTATAGAAGACACCTTGTTCCGGTGCCTAAGAGTCCTTTTCCCCAGGGCAGCATATACAACTGCTTATATCTGTGCGTTCTTTCTGTCTCTCAGAGAACGAAAACTGTGTGACCACTCGTTACTTTCTATGCCTGCCTCCAAAAAGCAGCTTGTTTACTCCAAATTCCTTCCAAGCACCTTCAATAGCGGGGCGTTCTGAAATCAAGAGAAATGGCAGCTCTGTAAACCGCAGTCTCTGTCTAGAGTAGGACCCTGTCTCTCAGGAGGTCACTCCCCCGCGGCTGGCCGCGCGGAGTGACCAGCCATCACGACATCCTACGGCTGGCTCAGGAGACTGTGATTATATGTTCAGTTCCTGTTCCATGGGTCTCCTGATGTGACTGTAAATGGCCCAGGCGCGTCTGGGTTAAGTTCTTTCCTCTCAGACTCTTCCTCTCCTCTATCAACACTGCAACACTCCCGCCTCTTGATTCTCTCCCAGTACCAAACAACACCGCTCCTCCCACGAACCCAACCATTTTGCAACCAGTTGCGGTATCGGGAAGCACAAATCGGTCTGCGTTTAACCACCAGAAGATACACTCATTAAATTCCTGTCCAAGTTTACGACAATGCCTCCTTTCCACCGACTTCTGGTCCTCTCCTGGGCCCTCTCACTGGCGATTTGCGGGGCATGCAACAGCCTCCAGCAGCTCCCGAATTGCAGTGTTAGTAACGTGCCGACTGCTCTTCTGCCAGTGGTGGTGTTTATGCTAATGTGGGCTGCTCTAGCTTCCCTGTGTCGCGACTGTGGTCCCTCTCTCGATCTGCGATTCCACCAAGAACATCTACTGCATCTGCAAAGAGAACGATCTGTCCCAGACCATCGCGCGGTGCCTCGAGGGTAAATGCTCGGCCCAGGAGACAATCAGTAAGTCGAGCCCACGTCAGTCCTCAGTCCAAAGCAACGGTGCTGACGAGGAGACAGCCGTTATGATGCTGGAGGAGAAGGCTTGCGGCAAGCCCCGGAGAGATCGGAAATCCGACTTCTTCGTTTCCCTGGTCATCGGCATTCCGGCCTTTCTCATGCTCTTGGTGCGCGGGTACTCGAGGAGGACTCTAGAAGGCCGACGACATACTGATGCTGGCTTGCGGGGTGAGTGACTGCAACGACTGCGACATGGAGAACCATTCTAACCGGTACATCTGTGACCAGATCACCTACATTGTGATGCACGCTCTCATCCAACTGCGTAAGCAATCTGCGGCCATCCCCCTATTGTGTTGTTGCTAGCCAAGTTGCAGTCAACTGCGGAGTATTGATACCATTCCACCCTCTTTTCATCTCACTCTGGCTTTTTCCCTGCAAGGCTGAAACTCCTTAAAGAACGACAAATGCTAACATGGTTGAAAGGGGTCGACGCTTGGACTGTGAACTCCGATGCTTTAGTACTCGGCCTGAAGGTGAACAAACTCGAGTCGAGGCATTACTACATAAAGGAAGCTGACAGTGAGGGTAGCTGCTTTATGTGGTCGACATCCTCCATCTCGTCACCCTCACCCTCGCCAAGATGTCCATTTTGATTTTCTTCCTCCGTCTCTTTTCGGCACCACAGATTCGAGCCGCGACCCATGGCGTCCTCGCATTCATCATCCTGGCCAACGTCACTCTGGTGGGTATGCAAATCTTCCAGTGCATGCCCCTCGAGGCCAACTGGGAGGCATGGCGGCTGGGGTACAGCGAGCCGTTCCAGTGCATAAACGTCAGCTACTTTGCCATCGCCGCCGCCGGGCTCAACATTCTCCAGGAGCTGATGCTCATCACCCTGCCGATGCCCGCGCTTGCCCAGCTCGAGATGTCGCGCCGGGCCAAGCTCAGCGCCGTGGGGCTGTTTGCTCTCGGTATCCTGACCACCATGATGAGTGCCATCAGACTCGCATTCATCATTCCGGCCGCCGACTCGCCCAACATCACATGGGACTACACCGACTCCATCATCTGGGGGGGCATCGAGACCGCCTTCACCCTCACCATCCCGTGTCTGCCGGCTGTGCGCGCCCTGCTAAGCCGCTGGTCGGCGACTCTCGCTCCGCCCGAGCCTTCGTCGCAGGGATCCAACGGGAGCCACCATGGACCAGAGCCCCCGGAAGGTAAGTTTATGTGTTGCGCTATGCCCAGCGACGCTGTTTGTTAACGTTCAAGCAGATGGGATCAACGACATCCCGCTTCAGGACCTTCCGCGCGACCACCTGCACCCCAGAACATAGGCGGCTGTTATCCGGGCCGCAGTGGGGGAACAGGAAGGCCGGGACTGGCAACGGGACGGGGGGAAGAGGCACCACGAACGGCAGAAGTTCAAAGAGCACGACTGTCAGGGGCTGAGACAACGGCCGAAGATGGAGAGAGCTCAAGGTATGGATTTTGCAGACTACATGTAGGCGGGCGCAACCTTGAATAATTACTAATAGTCTTTTCCACAGGTTCGTTTCTTGAGCATCCCTCGGCAGATTGAGCTGGTTGTATTTAACTCATGGGATTGATGGAAAGGGATGGCGGAGGAAGGGCACATGGCGAATTTCAACCGACTTTGCACGCTTAAAGGAGTGTGACCAAAGGACGGCGCACCGTGTGGATTGCTGGTATGTGTCTTTGATGCCACCTGCTTCTATAGCTTTGATACTGTGTCAAGTGATTCACCAATCGTGCATTGCAGAACTTGAAGCAAGATAAAATACCCCCGAGGTACCTAATGTACCCCTCCCCTTCCTTCTCATTTCCTTTCTTCTCATCCTTCCTGACCTTCCCCTTCACAACTAACAGCAAACAACAACAGACCTTCCCACTCCTCAGCCAGTTTCATTATATAATTCAGCTTACAACTGGACGCTCTGTAAATCAAGGTCACATCGAAAGCTTCCTGTGCCAATAGGGACAGAATCCAACTGACGTCACTCAGAGCTTCCAGGCCTTCTCCATCCACATTCACACAACCATGCTCCCAAACGTTGACTTCGCCATTCTCGAGGCCCTGGGCCTTGAAGCAACGAGCTCCAAGCTGGTCCCCCATGGCGGCTCAGGCTTCTCCGTCAGCTACAAATTGATAGCCGCCAAAGACGGCCAAGAGCTTGCTTTCTTCGTCAAGATTGGCACCGGGCTAAAAGCCGAGGTCATGTTTCGAGGTACTCCATATTTCCTTTCATCTTTTTCTATTTCCGCCATCGACTTTCGCCGTTTCTACCCCCTCTCGTTCTCTCCATTTCATTTCCCCCTCTCTTTTTCCTTTCTCACCTCGCTTTTCTTCCTCGAAGCCTCTTTACAGGCAAAGCGGGCGTGTAGCTCCCCAACACATTTTCCACATGTTTGATTCTAGTCCCTTCTCGAAACCAACACCCCCCAGGCGAACACACCTCCCTAAACGCCCTCCACGCCGCCGACCCCTCCCTCCACCTCGTCCCGCGCTCCCACGCCCACGGCGCCCTCCGCGCGCCGGGCAAGTTCTTCCTCGCAATCGACTTCCTCGACCTCAACTCCTCGGCCGCAGGCGGCACCGGCCTCTCCCTCGCCGCCAAGCTCGCCAGGCTCCACACGACGCCGGCGCCGATTCCCAGGGGCTTCTCCAATCCCATGTTCGGCTTCCCCGTGCCGACCTGCTGCGGCGCGACGAGGCAGGACAACACGTGGACCGAATCGTGGGCCGACTTCTACGCCGACCGCCGGCTGCGGGCTGTGTTGAAGGTGGGAGGGTGGACGGAGGAGGACCGGAGCAAGGAGCTGGGCGAGGCCGTGGAGAGGGTGGCGGGCGTGGTGGTACCGAGGCTGCTGGGGGACGGGCACCTGAAGGGTGTGCAGCCTGTGGTTGTGCACGGGGATTTGTGGAGCGGGAACCACGGGACCGGGAGGATCGCGGGCAAGGGAGGGGTCGAGGAGGTCGTGTTTGACCCGTCGTGCGTGTATGGGCACTCCGAGTATGAGTTGGGCATCATGCGCATGTTTGGTGGGTTTGGGAGCGCCTTCTGGACTGAGTACGAGAGTTTGGTCCCCAAGGCCGAGCCGGAGGAGGAGTGGGAGGATCGGCTCGCCTTGTACGAGCTGTGGGTTGCCTCTTCTGGGTTTCATGGTGTGTGGCGACGGTGTGCTGACTGACATGCAGGTACCACCATCTCAACCATTACGCGCTGTTCGGCGGTGCATATCGAAGCAGCGCCTTGTCCATCACGCGGAAACTGATCTCAAAGTACGGGGACGCCTCTCGCTGACGCGACGGGTGGCCGGCTTCGTATCAAACCCAATTGAAAAGGCTTCCTTGATGCCAAGCGCAAACTACGGGCACATTGCTGAACCGCGTGTATTTGGTATCCAGGGTGAATGTTTGATATCCTCAACTAAAATCATGTAATATGGAGCCTATCCCGCCCCTCGTCTGACGAGAAACCTGTCCTGATGGTTAGCTGACGTTGTTAAACAAAGGGCCAATTAACCCATCAAGCACAAGTGAGGGTGAAGTACCTCGCCGTTGTAACAAGTGGAAAACGCACGGCGTTGAAACCATTACTTGGTTAGTACGTATTTGGCCCGGTGTGCCGGGCTTCGCGTTGTATTCTCGATAGTCGGGCACAAGACTGACTGGCCTTGTACGAAGCCGAGTCGGCATTGAAATGTGGCGTCACAATGACCTCGCAGCCAGCCAAATAAGTAGTTTGGCTGAGAATCTTCATGCGAGGCCGGCTCTCAGTCCGTAGATCTTGGCGATGGGCTCTGTGTCGCAGAAGCCATGCTCTCCGGTGTGCGTGGAACACTCTTTGGTGTCAACTTGAATCCCGACATCTCCGGCCGTAACGGGTCTATGCTCGCAAACATGCCATCCTGGCGGATCATCATGGACGGAAAGCGGATGTTGACCTAGGGATTGTCAGTGCTACCACCGGCTATGGCCGAGAACTGAGCTCACCTCGTTGACAATGTGGGCATATTTCAACCCGACTTCTTCCGCAATAAACTTGAGCCGGCCCCTCGCCCATGCCCGCTGTTCGTCAGTCGCTATATCGTGATTCTTGATGCAGGTCAAGGTCCATATCAAAAATAGAGCTGGGAGCGCTTTGCAAGCCCCCTCTTCCCCACAAGCAAAGGCTGACAGGCCTGACCCGCCTAGCCGCTTGCCATTGATATGCCAGCCCAGATGGTATGGTACTGAGGCGATGGCATCCGGGATGGTAGCTTCGCAGATGCCTCTTGAGGTTTCGTACTCGGGCGTGGTGCGGTAGTCGACGGGCGCGCAGATCCAAGCAGCAAGCCGGATGTTTAGCGAGGCAAGGAGGAGGCGCGTGACTCGGCCAATGTTCCAGGCCATGGCGGTTACAAAATCCGGGTAGACGTCGACGCGCCCTGGAAAGATCTCGGTCTCGCCATAGCTACCTCGTGAAGCACCGGCGGCGTCTTCCGACACCCAACACACGGTCCGGAACCGAAACTCTTCCGGGATGGATACTAGCCAATCGGCGACATCACGATCCAAGCTTTGGATTCGCCTTGCCAGCTCGCGAATTTCCCGGAAGGACTCGGGCGATCTCGAGGCCCTTGCTGTGAGCTGGTTTGATTCGGCTCTTAGGTCGCTGTACCCCAGGGCAAAGCGCTGACAGCTTGCAAAGAGGGAGTCGGTATCGCCGCCCGACATCCACCACTCAGTGCCTAAGGGCAGTTGTAAACCTGATGACAGGATGCGGGAGACCTGCTGGTGTTAGGGATGATCTCGCGCATGATTACGAATTAGGCTTTACACAGCATCTCATTCCTACCCGAATCAACTTATCAGTTCCTAAGATAATTAACG
>MU854336.1:218033-236698 GCA_033296685.1 Parachaetomium inaequale
CCCCCCCCTCTCTCTCTCACCCCTCAAAGACCTCCGAGGAGAAGGAAGACGCACCACGTGATGGCGCACCGCCGTGAACAGAAGCGTTCCCAGCCGGGTCCGGCACATTTCTTCGCGACCGCGTGTCTGGACAATGCGGACGGCACCATCGATATGTGAGCGCCACGCCAACATCCTGCTCTCCTTGATGGCTGTTATGCTCTAGAAGCGGAAAAGTCAACACAGTCTGCTTTCTAGTTGGATACCCAGGAAGGCGAGGGGCATAATCACCTCGTACAAGCACAACAACAGAACCGCCGCCAGAGTTGAATCAGTACTGGCAGAGGCTGGATTGCCGAGTGCCTTGTGAGTCTGGGCCAGGGCCAAAGTATGCTCCTTCAACGACAGCTTGGCGAGGTCGACGCCGTCGGCCCTGGCGCGGTGGCCGAGCAAGGAAAATGCACAGGCGTTGAAGGCATAGCGAAGGGCGCTCTCTGGGGGTTCTGTGCCCATCAGCGGTACCAGGTACTCCATGAAGCCGTGCGGAGCGACGCCGACGGGGACGAGGATGAAGTTGGAGGCGAAGTAGCACGAGGCTCGGTGGGCGAGAGGAATGGTCAGCGCGGACTCTGGGGACGGGCTGGGGCTGTGTCGCCGCCTCCATGGCTCTGGCTCCTCCTGGACGAAAACAAAGGGGCGGGCAGCCGTGAACTGGTGCTGTTGGGTGTCGGCGGCCTTGCGCAAGCGGCGCACCGTCGACCCGGTCTGGTCCCGGTGGACGATCTCGAACTCGGGCCGGTAGCCGCCGCATTCTCTCCTCGACTTTTCGCATCGCTTGCAGGTCGGCTTGCCCTCGTCGCACTGGTTGATTGCGGTCAGAATGGTGCTGATGGCAGTGGGCTCGCTGAAACGCTGCCATCCCGCGCGGGTGTCGAAGCAAAAAGAACGAGAGACAGGAGCTAAACCCACCTTGATGCGGCGAGCGCGGCAGGTCCGACAGCCCCGGGAGGGCTTCCCTCCATAGACCATCTCAGGCGAGCATGTATAGAACAAGGCCTACCGCTTCGCCGCTCGTTGTTTGACGACAACAACGGCCTGCGTTTCGCAATACTGATCCTCCTTCTCGAGTTTGCGGGGCTGCTGTCCTCATCACCGGTTGAGGTGCCCGTGCGGATGCGGGCTTGTCACACATGGCGCGCCTTGGCCCTTTGGCTGAACGTCGCGATCCTGGAATGGATCTAGGCCCACTCCCCATCAGGGGTTGCCGTGGGAAACCAATCGGCACTCTCGCCTGTGACTAGCGGCTCCGGCTTTTCCAGGAGGTGGGGACTGGGGCGGTCGATCATCGAGACAGGGGGTGAAATGGAAAAAGACAGTGTTGCCGAGGTCGTAACGTTATTCCGAATTCGTATTCTGGCTCTGGTACCGACCAGCCTCGCCACTAACGTCAACTACCGCCTTGTGTATCGTCCTCCTGGTGCGCACACTCTTTGACCATCAGCCGTCGAATGCCCGCTGGCTGCCTACGTACTCCCTTCAGAGTCCCTCAGCTAATGAGCCGGGTTGCCCGGTTGCCATTGAGGCATTGACCGTCCCCTACCCTCTCAGCCTTGGTCAATGTGTTACTCGTCCTCGCGCTCCACCTTGATGCGTCTCCCGTCGTCGTCAGGACCCCGAGGTGGTGTGGTCGGCGGATTATTGGGCCCCTAGCCCCCTTTTGAGACCTGGGCTCGAGTGTCGTGGCAACGGCGGTCATATGCTGGAAAGTCGAAGACACCCTTGAATTGCTCCCGAACTTGCACCAGCTGCGCCTGGGCTTGCTTGACGCGGTCAGGCATCGTGGCCGCCGGGGAAGAATCAACCTTGGCGCGGACATAGAGGATCCAAATGTTGCCGACGGGCTCGAGGGTCGCCAAATTCGGAATCTGTTGGGGCGCGGTAGGGTCTGTGTTTGGCGGGATCATGAAAACCCGCGTCAGGCAATACTCGATGCCCTCGAGCCACCAGCAGTACGACTCCTCGATCAAGTCCGATTCAGCCCTGGACAGCGGCGATTAGAGAAGGCAAGAAACGAGCAAAAGGTTTCGGCATACGCACTTAAACTTGTTGTCGGCCAGGATAGACGGCGCCCTAGGGTCGTCGATGTCGACGACCCTGCGTTGGGTGATGAAAGGGGGCCGTTGCGGGCTCGGCGGATCGGGCATGTCGACCCACCTGAGAGCACAAGGCTTACCGGGTGGGATCTTGACTGGTGGTGCAGCTTCTACCCTAATCGCACAGGTCATTAACGACAGGCCTGAACAAGGGAAGCACGAGGTGCTATAGCCTAGGCGCCGCGACCTACCCGTTCGTGGCAGCATTCATGGCGGTTTCGACCTCTTCGGTGATGTCGGCGCGCACCTGCACGACGGATGGCTGCTTGAGGAGGATCCGGTGCAACTCCTGCCATTGAGGAGTGGTCGGTCTCCGCTCCTTCTGCAGCTGCTTGATGGTGGAAAGGCCCTGCACCGTCGCATCCTGGGGGTTGTAATACTGGACGCGCGTGAAGTAGCGTCGCTCGCGGGACTCGGTGACGCCGCTGACAATCGCCCGCGCCGTGGCCCCATCCTCATCTAGGACGGATGCAGCAAGAAAGCTTTCGTGTGTCATCTTGGCGAAATATTGTTGAGGAGGGAGATGAGAAGTACGATTATCGATGAAGCTGCTTGCCGCGTGTACCGATACTTTGCGCGACTCTGAGTGGTTGTTGTCCGAGTTGGTGAGGTGCTTAACTTTGCTGGGCCTTTGTAGTTGCTGGGCTCTCGCTTGTAAGAGACGGAACTCAGCAGGGAACATGAACGTCACGTTAAACAGAACGGATTTCCAGGTTTAGCGGGCTACGGAGGGTCACGTGATGCAATCAGACCAAGAGCGTATTGGAAAAAATGGAACAAAACAGGCAATCACTTCGAAAGCACACATAACAGCGCACTTGATAGTGAGCATACGCCAACCACTGTTTTCCAGTGCCAAAACTATTCCGCACTATAACACTATAACACTATAATGATTTTAACCATGAAATTCCCACCACAAACATCATACCAGTTGTCCCCTCTTGGGACTGTTGATTGCGGCCGGAGCCCTGCCAACTGCACATCGGACGGCTATGATTTTGTTCATGTTCTCGGAAGTTCCTTCCAGCGTATGCCTGCATGCACCTTGGAGTTGCCTACCAATGGGGTGAGCTGGGGGAAGGTATTTGATGATTGAGGTCTAGAGGTATATATTTGCTCTGGAGGTTTCTTTGTTTGGAGATAAGGCCCCAGGCGCGATTTGGGGTCCCTCCCAACCTCGGTAGGTAGATCACATTGACATTCATAGATTCATCCCCTCCCATGCCCAGCACCAGAAGACATGTCCATCCAGCCGTTTTCCATCGGAGCAGGAGCACCAGCAGAAGCGGGAGGTCCTCCCCGTCCACATCCCCACCCCATCATCCCACGGCCACGACCGTACCACCCCTTCGGGCGCGCCAGACAACGCTCCAGGTGCTCGGCCCTTCCCCTCCGCAGCTCCGCGCCCGTCTCCTCCTCAACCTCGGCCGCCACGTGCCCGCGTCGGCCCCGGCACCCAGGAGCAAGCCCTTGATCCGCGCCGCCCTCCCGCTCCACGCCGCGTACTCGTGCGCCTCGTACGTGCCGAGCGAGACCCACGAGGGGCGCCGCGCTGCGAGGTGCAGCGCCGTTGCGCCGCCCCGTTCGTCTTGGAGCCCTCCCTCGTCGAGCAGCTTCAAGTTGGGGTCGGCGCCGAGGGTGAGGAGCAGCGCGAGGGCCGTGTCGGACGCCGCGCGCGCGGCCAGGTGGAGGGCGGTTGCGCCGGTGCTGTCGCGGTGGTTTAGGATGTCGTACTTGTCGGCGCCCTGGAGCCAGCCGGCTAGGGTGATGGCGAGGTGGGTGTCCGCGACAGTGGCGTCGACTAGGTCGTTGCCGTGGGGGGTGTGGAGGGGGTGTGGAGGGGGTCCGCGAGGTGGTGGAGGGTGGTGCGTCCGTCGTGGTCGGGCAGGCCGGGGTCGGCGCCGTGCTGGATGAGCTGCGCGACGGCGCCGGCCTGCTTCATGTAGGCGGCGTAATGGAGCGGGGTCCGGCCGAAGGCGTCTTGTCGGTCGACGGCCGCGTTGTGGTCGATGAGGTGAGAGATGGACGATTCCAGCGCCGCCAGTCTTTCCGAGAAGGCCGGGCTCCGAGGCTCGGTTTGAAGGTCGCTCCAGGTCCAGGAGATGCATTTAAACCTGGGCCTACCCTCGGAAAGACACCGTCCCATCGCGGCCCAGTGTAAGGGCTGCCGCCCGTGTTCGTCCGTGACGCCCGGATCTGCGCCGAGGTCCAGGAGGGCTTGCACAGCGGCCTCGTTCCAGTTGTGCGCGGCCCTGTGCAGGGGTGTTGCCTTGTCGCCTCCGACGCCATAGGGAAAACATCCGTCCGTGGGGTATGATCGCTGTTGGTGGATATCGGATCCCTTGCCCACCAGATACCGAATGATGTCGGCGCCGCCCCAGCTCGAGACATGGCCCAGCTGCGAGTCAGCGAAGGGAGAGCGTTCGCCGAAGACCCAACTCCAGCTGAGGTCTTGTCGGTCCGATGCCGTCAGATCGGCTCCGGCGTCGACGAGAAGGCGGATCGTCTCCTCCCTGTCAAGGTCTCGCAAGGGAGATACACGACCGACCTTCCAGAGCAAACCCCTGGCGGCACAGAGAAGCGGGGTGCGGCCGTGCCAGTCCAGAGTTTCCATGTCCGATAGGGCCCCTCGGCTCAGGAGGAGCCGGACGACTTGAAACCGCCCATTCTCCGCCGCCCAGTTGAGTGGGGTTCCATTGACAGGCTCGTCGTCCTGGGTACCGTTGTCCTGGCCGCTGGTATGGTTCATAGGGATTCCTCGATCGAGCAGAAACCCGACGGCACCCACAGCACCTCGACCCGCAGCCGCCTACAGCAGAGTGCGGTTACAGTCGTCCAGCTGTCTGGTATATATATCGGCACCGATACGGACAAGGAGGCCCAGGGCTTCCGGGCTATCGTAGTCTCGACAGACCTCAGTGAGGAGATGTGAGGTCCGGTAACTGTGCCTTGGGGATATTTCCAGTGCCGCTCTACGCTCGACGAGTAGCACGATGATGGCGAGACCGGCAGACGAAAGCGCACGGGAATCCAAGTCCTTCTCTCGAAACCGTGGGACGAGAGATGCAAAGACGACGGGCGTCACAGGTTGGTAAGTCCCTGTGCCTGTCACCCCCCAGGCCGAGTCGCGCACATGTACTCGGTTATAAGCCTGGTGTCGCAGCGGGGTGTTGACGAGCTCGGGATGCGCGTCGAGAAGCTGACGGCACCGCACAACGTCGTCCGAAAAGAGCGCGTCGACCAGGGCGGCTCGCGGCGTGCCCCTCTCGGCAGGCTCGCTAACCAGCGTGTCGTTCCCGGGGTCCTGAGACATGGAGTTGAGGCGACAGGAAGGGACGGGCGGGTATTGTTGGAGCTTGGAAACCTGGAAGTTGGAAACCCAACAGCCACTTGACAACATTGAATTCCACGGTACCACCTTGGCTCAGAGCTGAGCACTTGGAGGATGATTTGGAGCTTGCAGAGCTGCAACAGTGTTGAGCGTGTGTCGTCAGTCAATTCAGTGGAGGTTCTTGTGAGTGAAAGAGAATCTAAATAACCGAGATCAATGATCAGTCAAAAACCAGGTCGACGATGAGGACGCTGCCCTCACGGGAACGAAAACCGAGTAATGGGTTGAAAGCATGAATGGGGGTTTCAAAACCCGTCCTCCTGTGAAAGGTGCCTGCAATTGTCTGCAGCGCCTTCCAACAGGAGCAAATGGGAACAGATAAAATCATTAAAATGGCTAAGTTGAACGAAGGAACAATCTACCTGGAAGCCCCTGTGTCCCAAATCCATGGGTAAGGTACATACCCCGCGTCAGCCTGCTGCGGGTGTCACCTCCAGCTCTTCCTCACAAATGTGTCTCCCAACATCTGACACATGTAACCCCAGGCTTCATGTTCCAAGATACACACATTCAGCATGGCTCATTCTGCAAAGGCATTCCTTGGACCCGTGATCCATTCCCTCTCGACCTCCAACCTCGAGCTACTCCCCTGCGCTCTCCTCGTCGTCAACAGCGAGGGCAAAATCGCATCCTTCCTCCGAAACGTTGACCCTCATCAGGCTCAAGACACGCTCAGAGCCCTCAATTTCTCTCCCGACCTCGTCACAATCCACCGCCTGGGCCCAGGCCAATTCCTGATCCCCGGCTTCGTCGACACGCACAATCACGCCCCGCAATGGGCGCAGCGCGGCCTGGGCCAGGGCATGCACATCCTCGACTGGCTCGACGCCATCACCTTCCCCAACGAGGCCCGCTTCCGCGACCCGGACTACGCCCGCCGCATCTACGCGAGCTGCGTCGACGGCTTCCTGCGCCAGGGCATCACCACGGCCTCGTACTACGGCTCCATCCACGGCGAGGCCACCAAGATCCTGGCCGATCTCTGTCTCGAAAAGGGCCAACGCGCGCTGGTGGGCAAGTGCAACATGACGCGCAACGCCCCAGAGTACTATCGCGACGCCTCGGTCGAGGAGAGTTTGCGGGTGACCGAGGAGTGTATTACCCACATAAGGTCGCTTGATCCCGCGGGGAAACTCGTCCAGCACGTCCTCACTCCGAGGTTTGCCATCTCCTGCGACGCAGAGACCCTGCAGGGTCTAGGGAACATCGCCCGCAACAACCCGGACCTGCCGATCCAGACGCACTTCAACGAGGCCGAGCAAGAGATGACGGCCACCATGGAGCTCTTCCCGCAGTTTACCAACGAGGCGGACTTGTACGAGCACTACGGGTTGTTGGGGAAGCGGTCCATTCTGGCGCACTGCTGCTACATGAGCGAGTACGAGATGAAGCGGCTCAAGACGCTCGGGTGCGGTGTCGCCCACTGTCCCATCTCCAACATGACAGTCGGTGGCGGGTTCATGGCGGCGCCCATACGCGATTTCATGCGGCGGGGGATCAAGGTTGGGCTGGGCACTGACAGCGGCGGCGGCTTCTCGAGCAGCATCCTTGATGCGATGCGCCAGGCCATGATTGCCAGCCACGCACGAGAGGTCACGTCCAAGGGACAAGACAAGGGGTTGTCCATTGACGAGGTGTTCCACCTGGCTACTTTGGGCGGCGCTCAGGTCTGCGGCCTGGACGACAAGATTGGCAGTTTTGACGTGGGCAAGGAGTTTGACGCCGCCCTCGTTGGGACTCGCGGGGGCGAACAGGGCATTATGACTATAGTCGAACAAGACGACAGCCTCAAGACTGTGTTTGAGAAGTTCGTTATGACGGGCGACGACCGGAACATTGTCGAGGTGTATGTCCAGGGCCGGCGGGTGAAGGGCAACTAAGGTGTATGGTGTTGGTGGTCGACGGGCTCAGGGGCTCAGGGGCAAGGACCGACGTATTGTACCTGCTCCGTACTTCAATCCCAATTACCATCTTCGTCTCTCACATACGACCATACCTGCTAGAAAACACGGGATCCCGTCCGCTCTCCCCTAGTTAAACTGGCAAGGGCCAGACTAGTAGTTGGGTCGGTGACGACCAGCGAATCCCTGGTGTTGTATGTTTTTGATTTTTTTATTGCTTTCTTCTCCTCTTTTCTAAGGTACATCGTTGTTCAGGTAGGAGGTGCCCGTGTTTTTTATTCTGTTGCCTACATGTGGTCGCAGGGCTCAGGCTGTGTCTGCACGTGCTCCGCCACAAGCTCTATTCCTGCATGTAACTCGGTGGCACCCGAGCAAGGCGCAACAGCCATGGTGGTGGGCTGTGTTTGAGTTCTGACAAGAATGTGCCTATGTTTATGTTTTGCATATCTCTCTCTGCTGGGACGTGGCACGGTGTTTCACGACCTGGGAATACGAGCTACGAATGAGGCAGGTGGAGGAGCTGAGATGATCTCGTCCGATTCCACTTCTCAGTTCCCGGCCGAGCCGGCTGTGCCAGCGGGTACCCCTCGATGTAAATGGGCAGGATGTATACTGCTTGGGATTTGAGCATCAAGAGCAAAGCCAGTTGAGGTTGAGCGTTAAAAGTCTTCTCCAGATATCTATAGTATTCATGGACTCATGACATCCATCAGTAAATGGTTATGAAATCTACTGTTACAACATGAATGAAGAAAAAGAGACAATAAGGCAACACCCAGAAATATGCTCGCTCTATCAATGGCCAAAATTCAAGTTGAACTCCGTCAAACGTCTGCCCCACGCAAAAAGCGCGCATCTAGCACACATGCTATACAACCCAAATCTCAAGCACCCCGCTTCCCTCAAGCTAGCCGGAGTTTTCTCGTCTCACAGCCGTAGAAGAAGCCTTTCCTGTTGGCATACCCGATGGCCACTCCAACACGCCGGTACGACTCGGGCTGGCCCCGTCTGCGGTTGGACACCAGCAAAAGCATCGCCAGCTCGCCGAGTTCGAGACACATAATCTCCTTCTCGCAGCCTTCCTGAACGTAGGGGGACATGACCCGATTCTTGTTGTCCGACGGCACGAGATAGTCAAGCTGCCCGACAACCTCGCCGCTGTGGGCATCCTTGGATATGATGCTTCCGTTGCCGCTGTTGCGCGCGTAGATGCTCTGGCCGGGAAAGGCGCCAAAGTCAAAGCTGGACCTCCCACCGCGCTTCCACTCGATAGCGTCCCACGGCACGTCCTGGGCGTCCTCGGAAATGAAACGGCGGAAGCGGCCTTGAACCTCGACCACCTTGACACCTCTGCCTCGCTCTTCGACGGCTCGGCCGCGGTTGATGTAGTCGGTTGAAGGATCCCCCGTTGTTTTTCGGGTAAATATTGAGCTGGTGTGGGCTGGGTCAATGTGCTCGGCAGCAATGAACTTGAAGTGCTCTGATGACTTGAACGGAGTTTTCGTCCGGGTGTGGACTTGGAGTGGCAGCGATGCCCAGGACCAGGACGGCGCAATGTCCTGTAGGCTCCGCCGGGAATCGACTGCGCCTGCGACAGACCAGGCCAGGTGCCTGGCAAAGTTGTCCTTCCAGAGGCCCGCCAGATAGTCTTCAGTGATGACTGTCCCGCCGCTCCCCGCCTTGGCGTTGTAGAAGCGCACGGCAAGGCCCGCAATGGCTAGGAACCGGTCTCTGGGAGCGACCAGGTCTCGGCGGGTGTAGGCCTCGACGATGTCGAGCCACTCTTCGTGGAGTAGATGCTCATCTCCCGTGCGACAAAGCTCCAGAAACCGTTGGGGGCTGCTCCGGGGCGTTGTGTCGGCCGCGGGAGGGGCCCATTCGAGCTCCCCCGTCTCGGCAACCTGGCACTCGGGGCAGGACCAGTACCATCTCTGGCCCGCCCAGTACAGAATCCTCGGGGAGAGCCGCTCTTCCTGTAGCGTCCAGGCTCGCAGTGATACCGGGGCCTCGAAGCGGACTCGGTCAAGGGGCATTTGGGTGTTGTGAAGCCACCACCACTCGCGCAGCTGGCATGCTTTGCTGGGGTGTGTCCAGGCTAGTCTGTCGTATAAAAGGCGGTCTGTTGCCTTGGCGCTGGAGGACGCAACAAGCGTGAAGGCGGAATTTCCGTACACTTCATGCATCAACGAGGCCTCCGTGTCCCAGTTGGTGCCCTTGGGAATGCAGACGTTGTCGATCCAGATGTAGGAAACTCCCAGCGACGCCGATATGGTGATCGCGTCTTGCATCGTCTCTGGCAGGTCTCGCACCCGAAAGGGGTTCAACCGCTCGGGGACAGGCCGACCGTTTATTGTCTTGGTGCCCGCGCCCTTGATCCTCGCCCATTCGGCAGCTGGCATGGTCGCGGGGTCGCCCCAGGAGTAGCTCAGCACGACGTAATTGACGGGCTCCGGTGGTCCTTCCACCAACTGCACAAGGTTATCGGGGAGGATTTTGAGGAGCCAAGTTGGGTTCCGCCGTGACCAACGATAGTTCGAAGAGCATGAATGCTGGTGGTGGCAAGAATCGATGACCTGGCGCAGTGCGCTGAGATCGGAGCGCAGGCCAGGAGCCCCTTTCGTGGGCTTCCGGGGTAGCGGAGGCCGCGGTTCGTTGCTGAGGTGGATGGTTGCGGAAAAAAGTATGGCTTTGGGCGACTTGATGGCCAGTGCCAGCGCAGTGTCGCCGGAAGAACTGAGGTTCAGGACCGCATGGATTGGCCATTGATTGCCGAGATGCTCCAGGCGCTCGGCATCCTGCCGCGTAATTTGTTCGAGTAGGAAAGCTCGCCGTAGTAAACGGCAGGGGTCGCAGCCCGGCCCGCCGCCGGCGCAGAGCTTGAGTTCTAGATAGCTGTTGTGGACGATGCGAGGAGGCGAGGAGCCTTGATAAGCGCTGTCTCGTCTCCTCTGCACCTCACCCCAGCGCAGGAGCTGGCAGATCTCGCCGCACCCCTTGCACTGCCGTTGGGTGGAATCCTCATCCGAAATGGCCCAGAGAAGGCCAGAGCTTGGGATTGTTGCACAGAATAGATCGCGCACAGCATCTATCGCACGCCACATGTGGCTCTCGGGTATTGACGCTGTCAGCATAACCGCAAGCGCCTAGGGAGGGATTTCTGAGAACAAAAAGATGGGATGAGAGGTAGGTTGAGGCAAGCGAGGGTTGTTGAGGAGTAAGGACCTAAGGCTGCTGGCCACATTAAGTATCCAAAGAGGACTTCAGACATAGGTACCCAGCTGCGACGCAGGCACCAGGCAAAGTCGGTGCCATTGAGGCTTGGATCCTCCATCTCGTGGCTAGACCGGCAAGACGTCAACAAAGCCAACCCATCCACATACCGAGGGCGCGGAGAGCCAACACAGTCCAACCGGCGCAGGAACGGTCATGGTCCTACTGAACATGACCAAAAGGGACAGCCAACTCGGGTCTTGCCGTGACTGAGGTTGGAACCCCGTTGCGTGGTGACTGCTTTGTTACCCACCCTGGCCGAGAATCGAGATGCACCATTGTCCGGGCCGTCGCGGCTATGCAACGGCGCCATGCGGGACTGTGGGAACGGCTGTGGGGCGGTGCCACAAGCTGATCTCCCTCGTCTCCTTGTCCGGAATTCGGATGCCAACCACTGCTCACACCGAGTCCGGCCCCAACCAGGCACCGTTTGTCAAAAGGGCGCAAGCGCAACTAAGGGGGCCGCTTGATGGCCGTCATCGCCAACCTATCCAAACTCTAGTAACAAAACGTGCTCGCAACAATTGAGCCGAATATTGCTCGGTTGGTACGGTTTTAGCAACTGGCCCGCGGAAAGCCGACGCGGGCCAGTTCCCGCCACTTCGGCGGACCACAGCATCCATGAGACGGACGGGGTCGTGATCTTGCCATCTCTATCAGACAGAGGCTGCCACCGGTGAAACTGGTGGTTGGGGTGCCATGTCTTTTCATCAAGGAGGATTTCGGTCAGGAGACGGCGTTCCTCTGCATGGGAGCACCTCTAGCAGTGTGCTCTTTCACAAATTAGCCCGTCTTATGAATTCGAATCTGGCAGAACGCACCTGAAACTTCCACGGCCCAGGTTGGAAGCGGGTAAGCAAGGTACGGGAATGTAACCATGCCAGCCTCAAACCGCACCGACTGTTCCACAGAGCAGGCAGACTCGAGGACACAAAGCTGGCAGATGGAAGCGACACCTAAAGTGGGTTTGCGGCAAGCACAGGTTGCGCGACCAAACAGCGCTAAATTAGGCGCTTTTTGCACGGGCTCGGCGGGGTCTCAGCCCTATCGCGCGGGCCCACATTTCGGAATGGCCCCCAGGCTTCATCGGTTTGGGGCGTTGGGCTCTGCCCGTCTCCCATCAGTGAAAATTCACAGCTTGAGCATGCCTTGCGCAGGCAGCGAAGTGAGGTGAATGGCTTACCAAATACAGGTGTGCGACCAATCTTTGACTTTTGACTTGGTCTCCGATTGGAGCAAATACCTCCCGTCCCTAGTAAATAACCTGGAAGGTACACGCAGCGAGATGCTCACCGGCCAATCAGCCACCGATGCCGGGCCGAGACATGCCCATTGGACACGATCCCGTGGACCCAACGCGATGTCTCGATCTGGGAGAGGCGATGCCGGCACGGCGACGGATCTTGCCGGCACGGGTATTGGATACCTAATGCCTCAGTCGAGGTAGCATTCAGGGCATGTCCTTCGCCCCGGACCCAAACCAACAACTTAACACAACCCGGATCACGTGTCGGCTTGCCATCTGAGAGGACCGAGGCAGATCCTCCGGCGTTTGTGCCCCCAAGACGTTAGCGGCGACGAGCTAAGCGAACCGAGTGTGTGGCTTGTCCTGCGGCGAGATGGGAGCTATCCATGATGGCAGGGCAAGTGGCGGCCAGAACACAAGGAGGGGGCTGGCGGGTGGTGTCGCGATGGGAAAAAGTGGCAGCCTAAGTCGTGGGGTCCCGACTCCTGACTCTCCCCCTAACTCGGTGTGCCAAAGGATTCTCGCTCGTCGACCTGAACAACTTGAAGTGAGCCATGGCTGATGACTCTACTTGACAGTCGCAGTGATCATCCGGATAATGAGCAACTGTGTTCTGAGCAGTGAGATCCATCGACAAACGTGGCGGATTCGCTATACAAATTGCCCAGGCCAGACCGCTGGGCTGTGGTTTATTTTCTAGCTTGTGCTGGCATAGGTTCATCATCTCGCACTCTGCTCTGGTCAGACTCCTTTCTGTTGATCATACCAAACCACGGCAACCCACCATCTAGCATCATTCGAGCCGCTCGTTTAAGAATCCTTATCGACCCTCCCGTCCGACCCTTACATTTACCCACCACCCAAGGCCGCCAGCATGTACAGGACAAGACACTTCAGATGGAAGCTAATGCACCTCTGCGGTATCCTAACCCACCTCGGACTGGTTGTCGCGGTGGCTGTCAGCTATATCTGCGATCTTAGCAGAACCACCCAGTCAGGACTCTGGGGCCAGGTAACAGTTGTCGAGATGAACTCTTGCAGGTTCACCCAGATGGCCGGGCTGGGGAACGGGTTCACTTTTGACGTGGCAACCCATACGCTGCTCAAGGCTTGTCTGGCTGTGGTAAGCTTGCTCTCTCCAGTCCACCCGTCAAGGTCTCGAAAGTTTACTAATGTTCTTTTTTCCCCTTGCTTTGCTTAGGGGTCTCTCGGGTTCACCATCAACATCGCCCTTCTTGCCTTACTTCTGGCCGTGGAGCCCAACAGGATCTCTCTGACCGAGGGAGAGCAGCATTGGCGCAAACAAATTGTCACATTTTTCGGCTGCTTGCTCAACCTGCTGTTGGCAGGTGCAGGGGTCTTTCTGGCCCTCACCTTGGGCACCAAGGCGGCAGATTCCAAGCCGTTAATTGCTCCTCTAATATGGACATACATCCAATGGTATGCCGAACCCCTCCAGCCCGCAACCCTTCGGCTGCTTGCTGCTACCTTGGGGGTTCCCAAACTGATCGGTTGCAGGCCACTGGCGTTCTCAATGGCTGTCTGTGATGCCGTCAAGAACCACCGAGAAGGCAAAGACCTTCTTGACTGAACATGTGGTGGAGGTGTGCCTGGTGGAGATGATGCCCGAAAGGGGCAACGTTGAAGTTCACGGGCGTGGTGTCTTTTTTTTTATTTATTGTTTCAAGCAGCATACAGAGGAGCACTGGAGCATCCGGCCTCTCGACCGGGCCGGCGCTAGTTACATGTAGGCATTAGTAGTCCTCAGGGGCTCTGGCGTTCTCGGTTGATACGATATATCTCGGATGACGGTTCTATGGGCTGGGTTGTTGTTGCTCGGGGCTGTATCAGTCTATCAGATAGGTACCTTGGAGGAAGCGGAGGAGCATGGTCATGATGGCACACTGGCGCCCACAAGGTTGGAACTTTGGTGATCGGTGAGCCTTGACTGGAATAGAATTCTCGCAATTATCTCTCCTGGAAATCAAAGTGAACCCATGCCACCTCATGCACGGAGCTTGCATTTCCCAATCCCCCCGGTCCGAGTACTGAGCACAGGGGCGGGGGGTAGCAGGGATGTCTGTGTTTCCCGAGACCTGTCACAGCTCGAATCTGCCCTTCCCCTTCCAGCCTCATCCTCCTCGGTCGCCTCGCTCGACTCTCTTTTCAGGGGCTCATCGGGTATCAATCTCTGCGTGTGTGCCAGTGTGTTCATCTAGCGGTCAGTGCTCCGCCTCTCTTCCCTCCGCTGACTGTTGAAAAATCTCGTCAAGTTGTCGGTCTGGACATTGCAGGAAAAAGCCCGACGGGCCGTGGATGCCCGGACTCGTCGGTCAGGCATGCAGTGGTCGCAGCACGCCAATCAGTGACCGGCCTAACTGGCAGCCTGGCACTCAGGGTGACATGACGCTGCAAGGTCCTTGCTGTGCCGCACCTCAATCCCTCCCCGCTGCAATGCGAGCGTTCGATTGCTGTGTCCTATAAGGATTCGTGTCTAACGTGCGCATTGGGGGCACACCGCACCGCACACGTCGACCGACCTCCACTTTCCCTGCTCCCAGGCGTCGCCGGGATGAGACAAAACCAGCGCCTTTCCACACCGCGACCATGATGGCGTCCGAGAACCGTGCAGGAACGTTACGAGCGCCCGCCTGGTCGGGCCCGGCAAACACTGTCCACTCGCGCTCAACCGATTCGACTCCCCCAGTCCCGTCTCCGACCCCCAATGCTCACGCCATGCCGGACAGCGCGGCCCTGGAGGGGAAATCCCGCACGCTGCAGGGCCCGTCAGCCAAGGAATGGGCAGCGCACCGCGAGACCATCGTCGGCCTCTACAGACAGTACCCGCTGAAGCGGGTGAGTGAGATGATGAGAAAACACTATGGCTTCTCGGCGAGGTATGCCCGAAACCGGTCGGCACCGGCTCTTAGTCCTGACCCCAGATCCTCTCACTTCACAAGTCCACAGCACGGGTTGGGGTGGACCGAAGCACGACAGCACAGGCGGCTGGCTGGCTAGGATGCTCGGCGTATCTCTCTGTCGTCGCGACCTGCACCTGCACGCTAATTACGGCGCGCTGCATCTTCCCTTACTCAGTCAACCGATGGAGAGCCTGAGTGGGCTCACCTCGGCTGCCCCTTTTCCCCCTCGGTGCCGGCCAAGGTGGCCGACCGGTTTATTAGCCCCTCGGCCGCCCGAAGTTCTCTTTTTGAAGGCCTTTCAGGAGCGACACCTCCTTTTCTCGTCTTCTTTTCCAATCTTCCTCCCGTCCTTGCCAGTCGCAGTCACCCTGTCCCGCCCCCAAAACTTCGCCCAGCCTCCCTTCATCATGACCCTGATCCGCCTCGCTGATTCCCGCGACAGCAAGCGCATGTATGACAAGCGGTTTCGGGAGTGGAATGTCTTCAAGAACGTCAACAGCGACGAGAGAGCGCGGGCTGCGCGCCGATCTCAGGGCTCTACCCCCTTGTCGCCCACGGGTCACGGAGACGGCGAGAACAACTTTAGCCAAGAAGACTTGCGCAGGACCATACGATGCGCCAGGACGATCCAGCAAGGAGTCAAGCGAGCGCCATCAACAAACGCTTCCTCCAGCGCCCCCAGCCCTGTCGGGGCCCGGAGCCCAACGCCACCACAGCCGTACCGGCAGCCTAGACGGAGCATCAGCATCTCGGACCTGATCAAGCATGAAGATGATCCACAGGGGCCCGCCGTCTCCGATTTGCCTCCCCAGGAGACATTCCCACACACGCCCTTCTCGCCACCCAGTACCCCCAGCAATACCTCCGGGTCAAGTCCAAGATCTGTGGACGAGAGCTGCCAGGAGCAAGACAACAACAGCGGTGCCCTCGTTGTGTCTGGCTCCCCTGGCCCCGGCATGGCCGCTTACAAGAAGCAACTCCATGATCTCTTCAGGGGTCCTCCGTCCTCCATCTCCCCGGACTCGCAAACGCGGACGATGAGCGTCATCACGCTGAAGCTCCGCGAGTATTACGACTGGCAGCTCAATAACATTCCAGAAGGTGTCCTCCCCGACGAGTACCTGGGACACAGATCTCCTGACGAGTCCACCCGCTACTGGAACACTATCAAGGACGCCATTTATCTCGTCAAGATATCCGCCGGTTCTGTGGAAGACGCCGACGATCGTCCTGACCGGCGAGCATGGTCTGCTTTTGCCGAAGCAGGCACTCTCGCGGCAGGGGCCATGACCGCTCAGCCGTTCGACTTTTTACGGAACCTCTTTGCCACGCTCTCCCCAATCAACATCAGCGCCCGCCCGGAACTTCGAAGCATCCTCCTCCGGTTCCTCACTAGCGAGGCCCAGAGCAGCCTCTCCTCCAACCACCCAATCACCCAGATTTGCAACGAGTTGCAGAAGGATGAAGGCTGCCAGGAGATCTCGCAGCGCAGCCTGCAGTGCATGCTGGACATCTTCAACACCCGACTTGGACGGTCGAGGGCCATCACCTTCAAGCTCCTCGACTCGCTCGCCACCCTTCTCCGCCGAAGTGGTGAGTACCATGCCGGTCTGGAGATCGTCACGGAGCTGCTCAAGTCGGCCCGCCCGGTGTTCGGATCAAACTCGGACCAGGTACGCTCGGTCGAAAACGAGCTCGCCCACTTTTACATGCTGAGCGACGAGGCCGACCTGGCACTCGGTCACTGCATGTCTGTGGTTACGAGACCGCCAGCTTTAACTGCAGGGCCGCAGGAGGAACCCACCTTCTACCAAGACGGCATTGCTGCACATACCATGGAGGACATCGCCGAGATACATCAGCGCCGCGGGGATCTGGAGCAATGCATTACCTGGCTGGAGCGCGCTGCTTCGATAGCGCTGGTGGTATGGGGACCAAAGGCCATTGCCACCAGCCATCTGATTGACAAGATGACGACCCTGCAGCGCCAGTTTGGCAAGGATCTGTTGAGAAGTGCAACGCTATGGGAAGCTGCGATTGTCGAAACCTCTGATTGAATACTTGCGTTTTATTAGAACCCTGCTGAATGGGTTCGGGAACCGGTTTTCGGGATATCATTGTATTTCCTTTGGATTGTGGGTGGGGTGCCTGCGAGTATTATGTCTGGCATGGTCGACGTTCTCAGACCATTTGATGATGATTGATTGCATAGGGTAAAATTGTAGATTCAGGGGAGTCGCCGTCTCCGAGCCTCGGTCCACAATGAATTGGATTTTATTCTTCAGACCAGATACCATCACTTAGCAGGCCTGTGATTTGTAATAATAAGTGTGATGAGGCATGGTACGAGGAAGAAGCCTGCTCGTTGACGAAGGGAAAAGACCGCTCCAACCTCCTCTCACGGGGTGCATGCCCAGCTATCCTCATCTTTTGCGCTGCGAGGGCGCTGATACACGTTACGCGAAGGTCCAACGGCAGTGTCGACGCTTGTAATCTACCCCGGTGCTCTGTGTTCCGTTCACCCAAGCCGTGCTAACCACCACATCAGGAGCAATGCCCTCTTCGACCCAGCGCACGATAGCCATCAAGAAGCTAGTTCCTAAGGACAGAGGTATAACGATCCTTCTAAGCAAGTAAGTATATAATGAAAAGAAGGATCCTACGACTAGTGTCATTATACTATATACTAGATAGGTCGTCTATAGGAACTTTAATTAAAGCTCTTATATGACAAACCTAGTTAGACCAAGACTCTGAAAGGGTTTAGCAGAGGTATCATAGGCTAAATCCTAAGGTTTAATGAAGCTAAGAGGTTTACAACAAGATATTTCTTATAATAATCGAAAAGGATATCTCAAGTACTATAATATATTATTTACTAGAGGACTCCTAGAGCCCTCTAGAACGAGTGACTATATACTACTAGAAATTCCAAGGTTCCTTTGTACCTTATTACTATAGTAGCTCTAGATAGCTATCTACTATAGTCTACTCTAGGTAACTTATAGTAGCTAGCTACTATTAGCTATCTTCTAGGCTTACTATTAGGTAGCTTAGTAGTTCCCAGAGAGGTTCAAGAGGGCTAAAAAAGTGGTCCTCCAGAAGCCCGGAAAAACCCCAGAGACCTACCGGACCCCAGGAGGCTACCGGCCTATAGCTCTCCTACTCATAGTTGGAAAGGTTATAGAGGCACTAGTGGCTAGGAGGGTCACTAGTGCTGCAGAGGCCTACGGCCTACTGCCAGCCGAACAGATGAGCAACAGGGAGCACCGGTCAACTGAGCTAGCCATACGGCTAGTAGTGGCCCAGGTCCAAGAGGCTTGGAGACAAAAGGCGGCAGCCAGCCTTCTACAGTTGGATATTTCAGGGGCCTTCGACACTGTCAACCACACCCGGCTACTAGCCACCCTACGGGAACAGGGCTTCCCACGGTGGGTAGTGATCTGGGTAAGGGCTTGGCTAAGCAACCGGGTAGCGATCCTCTACTTCGACGGCCAGCAAACAGAGGATATTCCAGTGGCTGCGGGCGTTCCACAGAGCTCCCCACTATCCCCAGTACTCTTCATCCTATATATAACCTCCCGGGGCCCGAGCCTTGCCCGGGCCCGGGAGGTCTATACCAAGTGCATCCGCAGCGCTATAGCCTATGGGGCCTCTAGCTACCACCAGCCAACGGCCCCCGGGGGGGCTAGCAAGCCAAGAGGGCCCGCGAAGGCCCTATCGAAAGCCCAGAACAGGAGCCTTCGTATAGTGGTCGGGGCCTACAAAACAGCCCCTACGAGGTGCTTGGAAACAGAGGCG
>MU854337.1:0-225295 GCA_033296685.1 Parachaetomium inaequale
GTGGGGGAATGGTTATTACCGCTCTTTGAGGTTCATGACCGTGGGGCCCTTGTTCTCGAGGATGGCCTCGTCCGAGTGGACGCCGACGTAGAGCTCGTCGCCGAGCTGGCGGGCTTGGACCACAGCGCCGGCATGGCCTAGCGGGGTGAGTAATTTGGTATGGACGGGTGGCAAGGGAGTGGGAGCGTACCGTGGTGGAAGAAATCAAAGCAGCCGTCAACCCAGAGACGTCCATCGAGGAGTTCCGGTGCCGGATCGCCAGGCGGGAGAAGCTCATCGGCGGCAGCCATGTTGAGTCGGGACAGGTACAAAAAGGTGTTGATGTTGGTGAAAACGCAATGTTTGGTAAGAGTCAAGAGGTGACTCTAGAAGGGTCGAAGCAAACAAAAAGGGGTTGGTGATGATGAGCAAGTTGGCTCATTTAAGAGTGAGGTTGCGGAGCTCCAAAGCACAAGCTCGCTAAAGTACCCCCCCACGCAGCGGTGAGGTCCCCGCAGTGAATTGACAGCCGTGGCCGGCCCGAGTTTGAAACTACCTACGGTCAGGTAGTCGTGAAAGACAGGTTGTACAGTTCTATCCTGTTTACCAGGTTGTTTATTAGGTACGAAGTAACGCGGAGCTCTTAACAGGGGTCTTCATTACAAGTTAGGGAAAACAGAGTATACCAGGTAGTATTTAGCAGGATTCAGGACGTCATCTCCATTTGACTCGTTTGTTCCTCTTACAGTGAAATCGATGGTTTCACCAATTTGCCCAAATCTTTACCTCTGCCCGTCTCCCGAAGCCAGCTGCCAACACTCCGTGGAAGAGGGTTGCTGTATAACCTAATGCTGCTTGGTAGAATATCAGATGCCGCTCTCTGATGCAACTTTATCTTCCCTTTGGATTGGCCTTCCACACTCGGCGCTACCATGGAAGGTCCGGCGGGATCTACACAAGCTCGTGGCCGGACGATTGGGCAGACTATATCTGGCGGCTGAATTGCAACCCATCCCGCCATTCTCATGCCGCGAGACTTCACTCGTTGATGGACGAGTTGGGATGACACGGATCAAGTAGACCCTGTCGACGAAACACAGCACCTGGAAGATCCCTGAAGTTGCCGCTGCTCTCCATTTTATCATGGGCAGCTTTAATAACTGCCACTTTTTTCCGGCCCTGCCTCTCCAACCTTGCCTTTATTCACCGCTGAAAACGACATCCAGCTTTTTTGAAGATTTCTTCAGACTCCCCTCATCGAACCCCTGCGACCGAGCACCCCACCTTCCAGCCCATCGGCGCGCTTCCAGCGCCTCCTGCCGAATTTGGGGCGCTAAAACGGCGGCAGCAAATGACAGGGCTGCATTCTGCTCCCTGAACAAAGCCGCCTAACCCCAACCACGCACGACATGCAGCGCTCGGCAGCCACTCCGACGCAGTCGGCCGCCCCTTTCTTCTCGTCCCTGTTTGGCGGCGGCGGCAGCGGCAGCGGCGGCACCAACAACACCGCCAACACCAAAGACCACGACCCCCCGCCATCGCCCACCAGCAAACCCGCGCGACCGACGAGCTCGAGTGAGGACGTTGCCGGCGGGAGTCCTCGGCAGCCGAGACCGCTGGTCCACGACCGCAAGCCCTCCTCGTCCGGCCGCAAGTCGTCCTTTGGCTTCTTGTCATCGTCGTCGCCCGGCAAGAAGACCAGGCGCCGCGCCGACTCGGCCGCCTCGAACCCCGCGGCCCAAGCTGATGGCGGCGGAGTTCCCGTTCCAAGCCTTGCCCACCGCCCCTCGGCGACCCAGCTGTCCTCCCAGGACACCGTCCCCTCGCTTCCCGACCCGTCCCCGAAGACCACCACCGACGGCTTCTCCAAGATGCTCAGCCGCGGCGCCGTGACGCCCATATCCGGCTACCCCGTCGGCATGGCCGGCTCGGGGACGATGCTCGGCGGCGGCGGCGGCGGCATGGCCATGGCGCAGCAGAGCGAGCTGGGCGTCGTGCACCAACACATCCAAGAGACGGCCAACAAGAGGATATCAACCCTCGACTACCTGCGCAAGGCGTAAGCCTACCCTCCAAGTACTCCCCCCCTCGTTTAGTTTACTAACGCCCCCAGCAGCCACGAAGGCCGCATCTACTGGTTCAACACTTTACTCTTCGACAAGCCCGACCTGCAGCGCATGCCCTACTTCGACGCGCGCAAGCTCGGCCGGCGCGCGACCAACTACCTGCTTCTGGGCATCTCGCTGCCCGCCGTCATCGACCTCAACTCCAACACGCCCACCGAGTTCCTCCGCTCCCTCAACACCCTGCTCACCGAGTTCGACGCCTTCCAGCAGATCCACACCGAGACCGGCATCGCCGCCACCTCGCTCACGCGCACGCGCATCCCGCAAATGTTCCGCCGCGCCGCCGCCCCCGTCTCCAAGGGCCGCCGCAGCAGCTCCGCCGCCGGCCGCGACGGCGACATCGCCATCATCGGGTACTCGCTCGAGCAGGTCGACAGTAACAACAACAACACCACATCAGCACCCGCCACAATCCCCCCTTCCACATCCTCAGGGGCAGGAGTGGGCGACGCCACCCCCGCGGGGGGCGTCATGGCGTTTGGCGCGAGCGAGGTCGATTTACTCCCCGGGGAGGAATACACGTACCTGCTCACGCCCACGCTGCCGTTCGACCCGGATTTCTTCGAGACGTTTGCCACGCTGTGCGACGCGCTGATTGATACGTACACGCGGCTGCTGGGTCTGGTGCCGACGGCGAGGGAGTGTAGCGGGCCCGTGGCGGAGCTGTTTACGAAGGTAGATAGTAAGATTCGCAAGTTGTTTATTCAGGGGGTGATGAGGGAGTTTGAGGAGAGTGGACGGGCGGGCGTCAAGGCGGAGCTGGCGAGTGTGGGGAAGGTTGTGTTGAGTGGGTTGATGTGAGGCTCGCCTAGGAGAGGACATGGGATCGGGGAGGGAGGGCGGCGGATAGGGTGAGGTGGAGGGGGGTACCAATAGTGAGTGAATTGCTCACCTCACGGGGATATGCTCGCGCGAGGGGCGTTACGGTGGAGATGAGTGGTCACTTCGAATATGCGTTGACTCTTCACACATCGCTCTGAATATGGTACGGTCTGAAGAGACGAAGGCAGGAGACGGAGACGGGGGACTGGCGTTTAGGCGGCGGCGAATCTGGGCATGGAAGATATCCTAGCATTGCATAACGGAAGGGAGGAATGGAACTTGAAATATGTTGGTATTCGAATATTCGAGTTGGAGTCTGAACGTATAGTATTGTATAGTCGTGCTATAATGACCCGGGTTATGACAAGGAGATTCTGCCTCTACTCTTGACCCCCTTCCCCTCTCTGATGATGACGCCTGAGGATGGAAAAGAAAAGGACCGGAAACCGTAAAAATCGTGCCATGCAATAAATAGAGCCTGAGATGCCGCGTACAAGACGAAAAGAGTCGTAAAATAAAACAAAGAAGAAGGGTGCCGCCGTTGCTGAACACACGAGAAACAAATAAAAAAAAGGTCGAAACGCCATCACCATGATCCCACAACACACCATCAAGACGACGAAAAGAAAAAAGGGACCGGTTAAGCCGCAATCCCCTGCTTATGATCCTCAAAATACGACCGTCTCCCCCTGCGCCCAGATAAATGCAAATGGTTGCTGTTGCTGTTGCTGCCGTGGCTGGTCCTGTGGTGGCCCCCCGCCGACCGCGAGGCGTACAGCTTCTGTGTCTTGTCTCCTCCTCCTCCACCTCTGGGCCGGAGGCTCATTGTTGGTCTGCTGGAAGAAGAAGGGGAGGAGGTTGATACTGTCTTTTGTTTTTCCCTTGTCTTGTCCTTTTCTCTCTCTCTTTCCTTTTCCTTTTCCCGGGATGTGGTTCTGGTGAATTGCTCTGCTGATCTTGTGCTGGAACTGGTGCTGGTGCTGCTGGAACTGCTGGTACTGGCGCTGCTTGAGCGGTTTGGTACTGCCCCCGCTGCCGTCGACTGGGCCTTTGTGAGGGAGCCCGAGGAGGAGCGGGCGGACTTTGAGCTCTCGGCGCTGGGTTTGGTGGGGGGCGTTTCTGGGGCCCTGGTAGTTGAGGATGGTGCTTGGTATCCTCGCTCCTCTGCCGCTTGTTTCTCTGCCAGTCTCTCGGAGAAGGACTTGGATTCTGCGAGGTTGCTGGCTTCCGCTGTTGGTGTCTGCGCTAGTGCTGTGGTTGCGATGGCGGCAGGTCTGGCTGCCGGTCCTTGCGGAGCGGTTACTGTGGTTGTTGGGCTCGGGTTGGCTGGCTCTGGCGTGGTTTGTTGAGCCGTGGCCTTGATTTCCCCTTCACCTCCCGGCCTCCCCTCTTCCGGGCTCTTCGACGCCATAGACCCCGTCTCATCCTCCACATTACACTTCGCCCCCGCCTCCTCATCGGTATCCTCGTCCTCCGACTCGACCCCCTCCTCGACCTTCTCCAACGACAAATTCAACTTCTCCACTTCCCCATCCCCCCTCTCCCCAACCCCCATTCCCGGCCTCGGCACCGACACCGGCAAACTACCCGGCGGCTCATTCCGATACCTCTCCGCCTCCTCTTCCGCCCTCCTCTCGGCCTCAGCGCGCCACTGCGCCTCCTCCTCCTCAGTGCGCAGCCAGTACCGGCCCATAGCAGCCTGGTTCTCCTGGTGCCGCCGCAGCTTGGTCGGGCTCTGCAGCATGGTCCGCGGCGCGCTCTTTTGCGTCCCGGGGTCCAGCGGCGCGATGTAGGTCAGGGTGCTCTTGCTCTTGCGCTTGACGGGCAGGAAGCGGCGGCGGCCCGGGCCGACGTCGACGCGGTGGATTGTGGCCTTGGCGAAGCGCACTGTTGCGCCGGGCGACATGGGGCGGTCGATGCCGATGGGGGATGTGGGCGAGGGTGGTGGTGGTGGTGATGGTGAGTCCGGGGATAGGGGGGTGAAGAAGGGTTGGGGTGCGGGGGAGGAAAGGGGGAGGCCGCTGCCGGGGCTGGTGGGTTCGCCGGTCTCGGGGGAGACGAACTGGCGGGGACGCCGGTAGCTGTCTGGGCTGGAGACGCGGAGGATGGATTTGGGCATGGGCATGGGCAGGGGCGAGGTGGGTGATCTGGGGAGGAGTGTTAGTATATGGGGTTGTGCTTGAGGTCATTTGGTCTACCTTGGCTTGTCTCCTGCACTCTGCGGCCGGGGCGGAGTCGTGATTTTGCCATCTTGACTGTCGGAGGCGGCCTTGTTGACTTTGTCGGAGGAGCCGTCCTTGGCTGGCTTGGAGGTCCCCGGCGAAGCTTTTGGATCTGGTGTCATGGAGGTCTTTGCATGTCTCGTCTTAGTACTAGCCCCATCCTGGATCGTTGCCGAAAGCGAAAACGACAGTCTTCGAAATGTTGTGGAACCTCTACGTGCCTTCGTTTTTGTCTCGGTGCTGGTGCTGGTGCTGTGGCTGTGTCGCCGCGGCCTGGAGCCGGTGCCAGGGGAAGGCTGGGGGGGTGGAGTTGTCGTGGGAGCCTTGGAGGTTGTGATCTTGCCCTGCAATGCGGCCCATGACAAAACAGACGAGAATGAGTCCTTTCTCTGGGGCTGGCGGACGCCGTCGGGCTTATGCTTGGAGTCCTTGGCGTCTTTGGACATGGTGTTGAGGAAGGGGGGGAAGAGAAGGAAAAGGCGGTTTTGCAAATGACAAAACCATCAAGAAGCGTTTTGAGAAGACACTACGGAGAATTGCTTTAAAAACAAAACACAATTGCTCTCGCAAGAGAGACGAGCGGCATCATGGACAGACGTCCGGAGTGTGTCTGTGAAGCTGACAGGAGTTCAGGCATGGAGGTTGGGCCACAACCGCACCACATCGTCGAGGGTGGGGGACCCAATCACGACGGCAGGCCCCCCATCATGCAGCCGGCTGCTCCCGTTGTGCCATCTGGCATCACTCGATGCGGAGGGCTATTTATCCGTGGAGCGAAGGCAGATGGGGCATCGCCGCTGTGGTATTGAGAGGCTGCCTGCTCTGGTGAGTGGATAGTGACTTTTGCAGATCGTCGACGACGAAACCTTGTTTTGTCCAAGGCGATCACAACAGATGCTCGGAGGCCGAATAGTGAGAGCTCACCAGGGAGAGTTCACCAGAGGCTACTCGTCGGTGGTCAAGGTCTGGCCGTGGGGGTCGGGTGCAATATACCGTGACGCTAGCGGCCTCCGAGGCCACGACGGTGAGTTGGCGGTCGTGCCGGCAACCCGACGTCGACGCGTGTCAGCTTTCGTGAGGATGCCGAGTGCGTAGGCCGGTGTTGTTGGCGCGCGACGCTGGGTGTCCGTTGTGGTTGGCGTCGTTGCCGGTTCCGGTAGCCAGCCGGGCTCCACGTGGAGCCTGGTCCGGTACGGCACCGGCGAACCGGAGTCGGCGCCCGGCCATGCTGTTCGGGCACCTACATGTAAGCCGTCAACCCAGGTGAATCGAGGTGTTGGCCGTGTGGGAGTGGCGCCTTGCGAGGGAAAGCAGAGTGCGCCATCACTAACTGTCCAGGACTCAGGTGACTGCCTGAATGACTGAACCGGCCCAGTTTACTCGGCACGCTGCCACTAACCTCCATCCCGCAATAACACCGGCTCCCGACCGCGATCGGGTCGCACGCGCGGGGCGTTTCACGGCCAACCAACGGCCGGGGGTGCAACTCGAGTCCCGGCACGATGAGACTGCGGAGCGTGACTTGCAAGTTCCTTCCCGCCCCTCATTCCGCAGGAGGCTCCTCTTGTGGTCGGCGCGGGGCAGCTTCCTGCGATCGGCCGCTGATTGGCCGGCGCTATCATCCCCTATCGCGCCTACCCGCGGCTACCGGCGGGCCAATGGCCTCCAAGCCTCCAACTCCGATTCCAGGCTTTTCTCCCAGAAACCGCACCGCTTTCCAGCGCGTTGTATCGGGATTCGGTGGATCCATATGCCATAAAACCATCAATTGACCTGCTATACGCGCTGGTCATGCGTCCGATGTAGCATCTCGAGGCATCTACAGGGACCGAACCTGCGAATTCGGCCGCCGTTCACAGACTCCACCGGTTCGCGTCTCGGCCCTTCCGCATCCTTTGAGACGGAGCCCCGAGTCCCACCGCCTATGAGTCAAGACAAGAGTCAAGACGGCTATGTCAAACACAGAACGCCCCCTTGAGCGCCGCCGGGGCTCGAGACTCCGGTCGTCGGAGCCGTGGCGGATGTCCGCGGGGGATGCGAGCCCTTGCAGCCGTCGCAAGGGACCGTCTTGCTGTCTTGCTGTCTTGCTGTCCTTGCACGTCATGCAGCAAAGCAACCTTGCTTGGTAAGTTATTCCGCCCAGTCGCGGAAACCTCCGGCACTGGAACCGGAATCTCGGTGTTGTTGGCACGGAATCTGTACTGTGAGTGCGCCCTGTAGTCGACGAGGTCGACCGTGTGGATAAACTCAATTGGCCAATCGGCCGTCCCAAGTCGAGAAATGTTGAATGAAGCCTGCACCCTGAAACCCACACCCCATTTAGTCAGTTGGACTTTAAACCGAGACTTTAATAAGACTTGGTTCGCCCCGTGACTCCTCCGGCCCTGACTCTCTTTCCTTTCTCCATTCTGCTCTCGCACCGTCTTTGTCTGGTGCCCAGGTCCATCCTCCTCTTATTGCCCATCTCCCGCCCCCCGGCTTAGACCAACCAACACACACACACACACACCCAACACACAAACCTCACAATGGCCGCCGAGGACCTCACCTCCACCGCCATGGACCACAAGATCGCCGAGCAGCCGGCCCTGGCCAACGGCAAGACCAACGGCCACACAAACGGCACCACCGCCCTCCCGGGCCTGGACGCCTCCAAGCTGACCATCACGCGCGCCGACCCCACCGCTCGCGCCGTCCCGGACCAAGCCACGGCCTGCTCGGGCCTCGAGACCATCTGCACCGACCACATGATCACAGCAACCTGGAAGCACTCCACCGGCTGGTCCGCGCCCGAACTCAAACCCTACGGCCCGCTCTCCCTCATGCCGACGGCCTCGGTCCTGCACTACGCCACCGAATGCTTCGAAGGCCTCAAAGCCTACCGCGGCCACGACGGCTCGCTCCGCCTCTTCCGCCCCAACCTCAACGCCAAGCGCATGCTCATGTCCTCGCTGCGCATCTCCCTGCCCGGCTTCGACCCAACCCAAGTGGAAAAACTCATCCTCGCCCTCATGGCCGTCGACGGCCCCAAATGGCTCCCGCGCTCCCGCCCGGGGTCCTACCTCTACCTGCGCCCAGCGGTCATCGGCACGCAGCCGCAGCTGGGCGTGCAAACCACCAAAGAAGCCCTCCTCTTCATCACGGCGTCCTTCATGCCGCTCATGGACTCCCCCCAGGGCGGACTAAAACTGCACACCAACCCGGAGGACATGATCCGCGCGTGGGTGGGCGGGTTCGGGTACGCGAAGGTGGGCGCCAACTACGGCCCCAGTCTGCTGGCGACCAACGAGGCGCGCGCGCGCGGTTTTGGCCAGATCCTGTGGCTGTACGGGCCCGAGGGGTACTGCACCGAGGCTGGGGCGAGCAATTTCTTTGTTTTGTGGCGGACTAAGGAGGAGGAGGGGGGCAAGCTGCAGCTTGTGACGGCGCCGTTGGATGACAAGTTGATTCTGGACGGTGTCACGCGGCGGAGTGTCGTGGAGCTGGCGAGGGAGAGGTTGGCCGGCGAGGTGGAGGTTGTGGAGAGGAAGTACACGATTGATGAGGTTGTTGAGGCGGATCGGGAGGGGCGGTTGGTTGAGTCGTTTGCGGCCGGCACGGCGGTACGTTTCCCCTTTCCCCTTCTTTCTCCCATGGCTGGAAATGGTCTGACTGACTCGTCTAGTACTTCATCTGCCCCGTCTCGCAGATCCGCCACCGCGACCACGACATCCACATCCCCATGGGCAAGGGCGAGAGCGGCCAGTACACGGCCCGGATCAAGGGCTGGATGACCGACATCATGTACGGCAACGAGCAGCACCCGTGGGGTGTCGTCGTCGACGAGCAGCAGTAACTTTGCGTTTGCGGGTCGGGTTCTTCATTGCATTGCTAAGCGCGGCGGAGCGCGGAGCGCGGCCAAAAGTAACTTTTCTGGGAGAGGCGTTTGGGAGGGGTTGAGCATTGAGCATGGATTGCGGTATGCATCCATTAGAATTGGTAGATGCATATGCATATGCATGAGCAACGCAGCTGAATCTAAGTGATCGTCATGACCCTTTTACATACAAGCCATATATGCTGGATCTCAGCACATAAGATCTTCTCGCACATCAACATCTAGTTATCATTGAACCTGGTAAAGCAAACATCTCATGAAATTCCAGCAAGACAAGCAACCCCAAATCCCAGCAAATAGCCCGCCCAGATCCCATGACACCCTCACGGCTCGTCGATAGACTGAAAGAAAGTGTGCAAATCCGGCAGCGTAGCCTTCCTAAAGTCCTGCCTTTTTGTTAGCACCACACCACTCCCTTAACCCATATTCCACAACTCACCTTCTCAATCCCCTTCATAACCCCCACCGCCTCCTCCCCAAGCTCAACCACCTCCTCCTCTGCCTCGGCAATCTCCCGCTCAACCACCTCCCCAAACCGCCTCACCATCTCCGCCCCTTCATCACCCCCATTCCCCTCAACACAGCCAGAAGCAGAAGCGGAAGCAGCCGAAACAACAACCCCCCTCAACAAATCCTTCACCTCCCCCTCCGCAGCAGCCCACTCCCCCCACAGCGCCGCCACCTCCTTCTCAAACTCCCTCGCCTGCTCCTCCGCGCGCGCAATCAGCTCGCCCACGCTGTTCTCTTCACTCCGTAGAGTCCCGTTGGCGTCGCGCTGCTGAGACCGGATGCGGAATTTGCCGAGGGGCTGCGCCAGTTTCTTTACCTGTGCGTCTGTCTCGTCGAGGAAGGCCGCGTCGCCGCCCGGGGCGAGGGACGACTGGGTGAGTTTGTGGGTGAGGCTGGCGTGGGTCTGGGCGAGGCGGAGGGTTGCGTTCTGGTGGAGGGTTGTCGCTGTTGCGAGGTAGTGTTCTGTGAGTGGGTGTTGTTAGCGCGGTTGCTGTGGGAAACAAACAACAAACGGCCGAGGAGGGGAGGAGGGGGGTTAAGAGGATGACGGACCCTTGAGTTGCTGGATCAGGTCGTCTGCGTCCGGGGAGGGGGAGCGGGCTCGGACTTGTGCTGTGGTGGTGGCATGGTTGGGTTTGGTGGCGGTTGCAGGCTTGTCTTGGAAGGCGGCTTCGATGCGTTGGAAAAAGGGGGCGACCGAGGGCTTGGACGGGGCTTTCTTGCTGGCTGCCACGCCTTCGGCAGGCGACAGGGGTGTGGGTTTCTTGGGCAGCGGGATGAGGCGCTCTCGGAGTGATTGGACTGGTTTCTGCTTTTGGTTTGCTTTGTGGTCGATGGACGAGGACGAAGAAGGGATGTTGTCCGTGCTGCTGGGGTTCGTCGGCTTGGGAGACGGGAGGTGGTCGGGGTGCGGCTGCTCCTGGGCCTTGACGCTCCGAGATCTGGTTGCTCTCAGTCTCTTGGCCCAGGGCTCTTCGAAGACTGGTCTTTCGATTGAAGGGCGCATGATAGAAAAATGTTGGATAGGTGTGAGTGGTGTTGTTGTCTCCCTAACCATACCCGGTGCCGATAAGCTGTGATAACAGGATGTGAAACCAGCACAAAGTGGGATGCTAAGAGAAGACCCATCTCCCTCAATTCCGAAAGTCGCGGGCTGTCGATGGCCGAGTTGGCTGCCTAAGGTAGTTCAACTAAGAAGGAAGGCGCGACCAAGTCCTCGAGGGTAACTTGCCCTAACCCTCCCAAGCCCATCATCACACCTCTCAGGTCGCCAAAATCTCAAAATCAAACTTCAAGGGTTGCTCCAGAGAGCTTAAAAACATTAGTTTGGCAACGCATGTCGAGCTTCACATAGGCCTTGGTCCCTTTGGACGCGGCTTCTTCGGGGGCGATACGTCGATGATTATGGGCTCTAGTGGTGGCTTCTCGGGGTTCGCCGCTGAAGCTGCCGTGGCCGGGGGTGGCGGTGGTGCCGGCGGCGACTGAGGAGGAGGCTTTGAAGCAAAATCTGGAGGGCTCGAATCAAAGTCTGGAGGTGCCGAAGTAAAATCTGGAGGATTCGAAGCAAAGTCTGCGGGAGGCGATTCGGAGTGGTGAGAGTCTGAGCTGGAGGTTTGAGAGGTGGTAGAAGAGGTTGGGCCAGGATCAGCCGCAGGAGGAGGAGGAACGGGAGAAGAAGCGGGAGGGGCCGGGAACGGGTGAGGCGAAGGAGGAGGCCATGGCCTAGAGACCTCAGTCAGTACTTCTCTCAACCACTCAATGACACTCCGGTGGACACTCCGGTATTAACTGACCTTGGGTATCTCACAACTCCGCTCCAGCCACCTGAGGAGGACGGGACAGAACCCACGCCCGAGCTGCTACTAACACCGTTGCGGCCGTTACCGCTGCCGCTGCTTGTGGTGTAGCTCCCGCTGCCGCCACTGCCGCTCCCCTCCTCAGAAGCAACGTTCTTCAGATCGTACAGAAAGGCCAATATCAATGCTATCACAATCCCAAGGGGTATCAGTTGCGCGGCAGTCGTTACTTGGTTGACGGCAGACGAGATTCCGTTCCATTGGATGGTTAGCTCAATGGCGGCGACGAGAACACACGCAACTGCTAGGCCGCCGAACGTCTCGACCTGTTTCAGGATGCGAATGCGGGAGCGACTGCAACTGTCAGCGGACAGATACTACAAGGAGCCTAGACCGGGTGATGAGGCGCATGGCTTCATACTTGGCCCTCCGACGACGCCTCGACTTCTTCTTCCTGATCAGTCCCGCCTTCATAGCGCCAATGATGACACCCCCGGTGAGGAGCGCCAGCATCAAGAGAACATTCAACGCCCGGAACCCGCCGCTGTGCATCTCGACCGGCCCAAACGCAAAGCCGACCTGCTGCGGCGGCTGGCAAGGACAGCAGCCGGCCTGGTCCCGCAGATTCCGGTCGATCGATTCAGAGTCGACGCCGGTGCCCCAGAACCACAAGTGCAAGCTGATGACCACCAGCACGAATAGGCATCGAGCAGCCGCGACAAAGCCGAAGCTGCCTCGCTGAGTGCCGAGGCCAAGATCCGGGCGGATCCAGGCGACTAGGTCGGTGGTGTGCCGGGGCACGAGGAGGTAGACGGTCGTCGAGACGAGGAGCAGGGCGATATACACCTCGGCGGCAAAGAGATAGCCAGCCGACGCCGCCATGACCAGGCCGAGGAAGACGGCATAGGCGAGTATGAGCTCGGCGGTGCGCGGGACCTGGGCATAGCGTTCATGGCACCGCTCGCCGATGAGGACGAAGAACCAGAGGAGGTAGAAGGAGACGCGGATGCCCATGCCGTAGAGATCCGGGCTACCTGGGATGGTGCACACGGGCGCCATGCTAGCTGCTCATATCGCGTTGATGTGAAATCAACCTGTAAAGTGAGGTTGAGGAGAAGACGGCGAGGCCGGGAAGGGGTAAGCTGTCGGCAACCATTCCCATCATCCGTGCGCTACCTCCAGGCTCTCACGGGTAGCTTTGACAACATGGTATCAGTTGCACTGGCTAATAATCCGAACATTTGACAGGCAAACATGCCCAAGTGTGACCCGGTCGATATGTCGTACATTCATCACCGTTGGCGACACCGTGAAGGACTGGGCTCAGTTCTCTCGCTTCCCCGCCGATCCGCAGCAGATATCGCAGGCCGGCTTGCAGTAGTTTGCAGGACGAGGTTGCTGTGTCCCTCTGTTAGCATCTAGATATCGCCCACGTAGCGAGTGTTGAGATTAGCTCGTACCTGTACCACCGTGGCCGCCGCGGCGCAACCGACTCTGTCTTAGCAAACTGGCGGGGAAATTCCCGTACGTCTGTCGTACGAGAGAGCAGGGTTCCTGGGAAACTCCAACCGGAGCGAGATACCATGCTCACGGCGGGACTGAAGAAAGATTGGTATCATTCATGGCTAAAGCTATGCCCACGCTAAACACCAAGCCAGGTCGAATCACAACCATCGGCTTCAGATCATGTTGCCACCCCGTCCCGTATGCCAACCCCTATCCCGATTTCCGGCCAACCGCAAACCCCCTCTACCATCGTCCCTCCCTACACACCCTACACCACCGTTCCCCCTTCACCCATCTCCTTGCTTGTCCGCCCCGCCAAACTCAACCCCGTCCCCTTCCTCTCCTTGAGAGCCCGCTCCCACCTCTCCTTATTCCCTCCCACCGGCCGTCCATTCCCATCCAGCCCCAACACCTCCATCAGCTCCGGAATCTCGGCATGATCCCGCGTATTCCTCATCCGATGACACCACGTCACGACTTTATCCTCCCCCCCAGCCCCGACCTCCCCCTTCCCATCCAAACTCGTCTGCGAATGCTCAGTATTATTCCCCTCCCCCTCCCCGTCTTTTTTTGTCTCCCACGCCACAGGCGGCATCCCCACCCCAACCGGCGTCTCCACCACACCCCCTTTTTCCGGAACAGGCTCAAACAAAAACTCCCCCCCAACCTGCTTCCCATCCCCGCCCTTCAACGCCAATCCCTTCCGAATCTGCTTTAACCCCTGAACGACACTGTGCACACTACTCTTGAGCAAATGCTCCCGCATGTACGCCGGCCGCGCCCCCAGCGCAAGCGTGCGCACCATGCCCAGCTCGGCGTACAGCCGCCGCGTCGGGTCCGCATAGATGGGGAACGGGCAGCCGCCGCTTTCTTCGGCGTACATGGGGATGAGGGCCGGGTCGCCGCAGCCGATGACGCAGATGAATGTGGATTGGGGGAGGGCGAGTAAGGAAGGGGGGGTGATGGATTCGGTGAGGGTGCGGAGGTATTGTTGGCAGTTCTATCTCGATCACACACACAAGTAAGCATACGTTGGGGTGGGTCTAATATGGGGAGGGGAGGGAATGGGGGAGGGAAGACGTACGCCGCAGTAGAAGTGCCGGACAAAGATTATCAGCACGCGCCGCGCCGTGTGCCGGCCGGTGTACAGGCTGCGGAAGGTATGCGACTTGCCATCCCGGTCCAGCACCGTGTAGTTGTCGATCTTGCGGATGGTCTCGGCGGTGGGCAGGTCGTGGTTGATGTCGACCGAGCCCTCGAAGTCGAGCGGGTTGACGCCGTCGTCGGCCGTCACGGCGGCGGCCTCGAGTTTGGCTGCCGTCGGTGGCGCGGGCGCGGGCGCAGACGACGCCGCCGCCGTTGTTGTTGTAGTTGCCGGAGGCGGGGTCGTCGACTGCCCCGCGCCCACGGTGGCCGGCGGCTCGGGCTCTGGGGTTGGGTTGGCGGCCGAGTCGGCTCCGTTCTTGGGAGCGGCGGCGCCTGGGGTAGCTTCCGGTGATGTCATGCCGATTGTCGTTCAAGTAAACAAAGGAGTAATATCCCTGATAACAGACAGATAAACTCGGAAGAGCGGTTGAAAATGGGCCCAGGAATTGAGGGGGGTTCGAGCGAGGTCTCTAGAGGTCTTGGCGACGGGAATAATGCAGGGCCAGCTGCGAGGTGGCACCAGTGTATTTAAAGTTGATGGGATCAACGAGTCTCGGCTTGAAGGTTGGCTCAGTAATCACGGTATTGGGCAGTTGGCAGCAACAGGCTTGGGAGAAAGAAAGGAAGCGGAACAACAAAAGAGAAGGAAACGGGATGGGCAGAAAGAGAGCCGATTTATTCCAGACAAGGACGGTCTAGCCAACCGCAGACCTGGAATCCGACACATCGTTGAATTCGGCTTCGCCAATGGCGCTTAGACCTCTGATGTTACAGTTTCTCGCCAAGACCCAAACCGCTTGCGTTTCACCTATCGCATCTGGATCGGAGTGGTGGGCTGAAGCGCCCGTGGATGCTTCGTACCGCGCGTCTCAAGAGGAACTTGGCGTGCTATTCGACCTGTGTTAGACGCTGTAAGCGAGCGTGATAAAAGCGGATGTTCATCCCTGGCACTGAAGCATGCGACAAGCAGTCCAGCCCTTCTCCCAAGGTCAGGCGCTAACAAAGAAACAAGGGTTGAACTGTACTGTTGGTTCTGCGTGGCAAAGGAATGTATGTCTCCTTGTTTTTCTCTGTGTCTGTGTCTGTCTGTGCTAATCATTCTGCTAAAGTCAACAACTGCCTCAGAAATGAGTGGCTGCCAGCAGTTGTACCACAGCAACGCTAGGCATCCCGTTTCGCTGTGAAGTGAACCCTTGTCTCGGCCTAGAATGAGTGACTCCTTCCCCCCATCCCCAACTCTGCTAAGTCTGTCCTCCAAAATCCCGGGCGCAGAACAGGATGCCCTTCCAGCAAGTAGCCAGTGGCTTCTCCCTCAACCTGCGCCCTCCAGCTCAACGAGCTACTCCTTCTGGGCCGCCTCATCGACCATACCAGCCTAAGAACTCCTAGCAGCCTTGTGCCGCCACCGTGGCCGAAGGCTGGTCAAGCTCTTCATGCTAGTGATGGCACGCAGGGTGGCTTGAGCAACGCTTGGCGACAGCAGGCGGCGGACGGCTCAGAAGTAAGTCCCCGGCCGGTTGAGAGGGTGTGCTCATGACGAGCATCTACCCAGCCCTTCCCGTACTGCGAGTTCCGAAGCTCCTGGAGGTCCGAGGTCGCGTGCTTGCCGTGGTCCGGAGAGTGGAGGCAGGTAGGCTGCTGCTCCTAGGATTCGGTGCGGTGCCTGTGCGTGTCCTTGGTTTGCATAAGAGTAAACCACCAACGATTCCCCTTGCACACTCAGTCGAACCCGGATCCTATCTGACTGGCAAAGGCGGTGCTGACGCTCTTCTCGTCGTCGTCAAACCGCCGCCCGTATCCGTTGCCGGACCCCATGCGCCCGCCGCTCTCGACGTACTGCTTGAGCCGATCGCTCTGGCTGTAAGAGGTCGGCCTGGCCGAGCCAATCGCCTCGCTAAGGCCGGCGCCGAGGCTAGCCCCTCCCTGGCCGACACCCTTGCCGCCAATAACGCTGGCGCTGGCGTCGGTGAACTCGCTGTTGGCGACGCTCTCGCCCGCGATGCTCTCGGCGCCGCGGCCGCGGCTTTTGGCGCCAGGACGACCACCCCCGCCCACGCCCGGCAAGCCCGGCCACTGATCGGGATGGAAGTTGGAGAACATGTGCGGATATGCCGAGCTCAATCCGGCGCCACCCAGGGCAGAGCTGTGGATAGACGACACGTCGTCCGGAATGTACGAGAGCATTGAGCCCGTCTCGTAGTCCCTGGTCGAGCCATTCATACCACCGCCGTAGCGGCCGTTGGCATAGCCGCTGGCCGCAGGCTGAGCTTGCTGAGCCTGCTGAGAGTAACGGGGAGGGCGGAAGGCCGTTTTGGGCCGGCTGAACTGCAGCAGTGATGTCTGCAGGTTGGTGAGGGGGCCTTCGACCAGACACTTGCGATCCTTGAAATGGACGAGAAGGTGGTGCCACAGTTCGTGCTTGGAAAGAACCTTGGGGTTTCCAATGATAACCAGGCCGTACTTGGCGCGAGTGAGCGCGACGTTGAGACGGCGAGGGTCCGACAAGAAACCGATGCCCTGGTTATCGTTGGAGCGGACGCAAGAAAGAACGATAAAGTCCTTCTCACGGCCCTGGAATGCGTCTACAGACGCGACCTCAACCTCCTTATACGTCTCCTTCTTGAAAGTGCCAGTGTTCTGCATCGTGCTGACAATGTAGCTGCGCTGGCCTTCGTACGGGGTAATGACGCCGATATCAAGGGCCTTCACACCCGCCTTCAAGAAGCGAGTGACAATCTTCTCGACGTTGGTAGCCTCGGTGCGGTTGAGGTACGAGGTACCGGAGGCCGAAATCTCCTCGTTGCCAAGGTTCGACCAGAACATCATGGGCATATCGGCGACCGGCCACGGGAAGTCAACATCGGTCCTGAGACGTTCGCTGACCGTGACGCCGTTCTGCAGCGAGCCATCATAGAACATGTTGGACGGGAACTGCGAGAGGCAGGGGTGCATACGGTACTGCACGTTCAGCCGGATGGGCGTCAAGTTCAGCTTCACCAGCCGCTCAAACAGAGACTGGTTCAGGCCAGCCTTGGCCGCCTTCTTGTTCATGATGACAGGGCCGAGCTGCTTGTGGTCGCCGACCAGCACCACCTGCTTGCAGCCCAGGACGAGCGGGATCATGCACTCGGGCTCCGCAGACTGCGTCGACTCGTCAATCAAGACGTTCCGGAACTTCATCTTGGAGAGTCTCGGGTCACCAGCGCCCACACAGGTGCAGCACACGACATCTGCGTTGTTGAGGATCTCGCGCTCGGCGGCACGAGTCAGCTGCTTGAATTTCTTTTCGTCCTGAGACGACAGTTCGCCCTGGTCCGCCTTGAGGCGCGAGAGGTTCAGGAGCTCCCGGTTGGATTCCTTCATGCCTTGGACCTGCTCGTGAAGTGCCAAGAAGCTGACGGACGACTCGACATCCTCGCGAGACTTGGCCGTCAGGCGGACGACCTTCAAGCCGGTGCGGTGGATCCGCTCGCACAGCTGGTCGACGGCGACGTTGGAGGGCGCACACACCAGGACTTGACTGTTGTTGATCTTGGCCAGATGGTAGATGATGGTGGCCGACGTGACTGTCTTTCCAGTGCCCGGGGGCCCCTGGATCAGACTAAGCGGGGTCGAGAGCACCGTCTTGATGGCCGTGATCTGGCTATGGTTCAGCTCCGGCAGGCCCGGGACGTGGAACTTCTTAGGCATCTGCGTCTTCATGGGAGCCACTGCGACCTCGTGCCCGAGCAGCTTGTGGAAGATGTAGCCCGAGAGACTCATGTCGTCCACAGCAAATGTCTTCATGGCGAACTGCATCCGGTCGTACGACGTGGCCTTCCAGACGTAATCGGCCGAAAAGTTGGTGGCGACATCGGTGGGCACCAGCTTGTCGTTGGCCGACTTTCGCAACTCGAGCTTGACCTCGTCCGACTGGTTGTTGGGGATCTTGATCACATAGCCCACACCCTCCCACGGCGAACGCAGGTCGCCCTTGTACTTCAGCCTCATCTCGTCGCCCACTGCCAGCTTGACGTCGCCCGACTCGATCTTTGGCAGGATGAAACTGGCCAAGTTCTTATGGTTGAGCCCGACGCTCCACTGAACCTGGAGGTTGTCCTCGGACTGCGCCTCCTTGAGCTTCTTGTCGTAATCCGACTCCATCTTGACAAGCGGGCCAAAGATGTTTTGGTAATGGTAGGGGTCGTCGTATTTCAGCAGCACGGGGTGCGGATCGTCGTCGACGCCGGCGCTCTTTTCCAGGTCGGCCACGGTGGCGCCCGGGGTCTCCTTCCACATTTCCTCGAGCTTGGCAATCATTGGCGGCGTGAGATGCCTCGCCCGGAGCTGCTCGGTATCGGTGGGCGGCTGGACCAACCAGTTCAGAAAGGACCGGTCTTCGATCAGAGGCTGCCATCTCGAAATGTCCCAGCTCATGTCCTTGGTCGAGGTGCTGGCGGCACAGGGCTGGCGGCAGAGGAGAACCACGACAGTATCGGATTTCGCCGGAATGAAGCCGAGCATGAAGACGTTCTTGGTCCCGCAGTTGTAGCACTCGAGGATCGTGTCGCCTAGGGATGACTGCGGGTGAAGCTGGACTTCCTTGTGGCGGGCGCGCACGAGGTGGTTGACGATGTGGGAAGAGCTCGAGTTGCCGCGAGCGCTGCAGAACCATTTGTTGCAAGCAAGGCACTTTGCAACGCTGGCGGGCGCGTGGATACCGCAGTACCTGTCGGGATCTGTCAGCCAGGGCTTCATCAGGCCGGGAGGGTGTACTCACGCGCAAGCGTGGGCCGGGAGCTCCTTCTCTTCCTCTGGGGCGTTCAAATTGAGAGCCTTCAGGCCGTCGACGGGGACGCTGGCCAGGCTCTCGTCGTCGTCATCGAAAACCTCGGTCTCGTTGTCGTCGTCATCCTGGCGACGCCTGGAGTTGCCCAGGCCGGTGCGAGCGCCCTGTCCTCCATGGACGCCGTAAAGCAGGCTCTCGTCCGGGTCGATGTTGGACAGCTCATCGGAGCCGCCGGCCTTGATGGCGGCCGCGGAATCGGAAACGAGGTGGTTCCCGAGGTGGGTAAAAGCGCCCTCCATATGGGCGGAGCAGAGCAGGGACAGTGGCGGCGAGTCACCACTGTCGAGAAACAGATTTAAATATCAGGGCGGGCAGTGCCGGCTCGGTGTTCTAGGTAGGATTGGAGAGTTGCGCGTCGAGACTGTCACATCATCGCTGGTAGAAGTCGAAGCGGCCACAAATTAGGTAGCCGTTCCGTGGCTCTGGTGGGTTTCGGATCCTCGCTGCTGTCTCTTCTGGCGTTTGGTTTCCTGTCGCTGTGGGTGATGATTTTCTGGCGCAGTGGCATGCCAACGACGAGGAGTTGCTGCCGAGTGGCGGGGCGGAGAAATCGCATTGGATGTTGGCGAAAGCACGGTCTGTGCTTTCAACTTTTTTTCAGCGGACCCCTCTACTGTTGGTACAGTCCAACCCTGGTTTGTTTGTTAGCGCAGGACTCTTTGATACCTATTATCCTTGACTTTACGAACAATTTAGAGAATAAGGAGAATACAGGAAAAAGAAAAGTAATAGAAGAGGAAAGGGAAAGTGTAAAGATGAATCTCTTTCTCTTTCTTCTCTATAAGGAAAAAAGGAAAGTAATAGAAGAGGAAAGGGAAAGTGAAACGATCAATCTCTCTCTCTTTATAAGGAAAAAAATGAAAGTAATAGAAGAGGAAAGGGAAAGTGAAGATAAATCTCTTTATCTTTCTCTATATGAAAAAAAAGAAAGTAATAAAAAATGAAAGGCAAAGTGAAAAGATCAATCTCTCTCTTTTGCTCTATTTTTCTTTCTTTTCTTTTGACGATAAAAAAAGGTCTCGATCTGATGATAGAACTTAGAGCGAGACCCTGCTCCCGAAGGTCAGGCGCTAACGAACAGATAGAGGGGGGACTGTACTGCAGCGGCCCCACAACCTAGCGCCATTCCCCTGTTCTTCAGCCTCGCAGGGGAATTTTTGCATCCAGATCTTGGACTCGACGTCTCATCCGCCTTCCACCACACCGAAGGCCAAAATGATTGTATGTATCGGGCTGCGTTATTGTGCCGAGGGACATGTTGCTAACATTTCCTGTAGCGCAAACAAGCACGCCAAAGGAGGGACTACCTCTACCGCCGAGCGCTGCTCTTGCGCGATGCCGAAGTTGCGGAAAAGCGGGCGAAGCTGAGATCGGCCCTGGCGTCGGGCAAGCCGTTGGATGCAGAGATTGCGAACGACAAGCAATTACGGCAGGACTACGACTACGATGCGTCTCGGGATGTCGCCGGCGACGATTCGCTCGACATTGACGACGAATACTCTGAGCTGTCGGGTGTCGTAGGTATGTGTTTCGCGGGAGAGGCTCATGAGGCATCTGCCGGGCAACTGCTGACCTAGTGCAGATCCGAGGGTGCTGGTGACAACATCACGAGATCCCAGCTCCAGGTTAATGTCCTTCTCCAAGGAGATACGGCTCCTGTTTCCGACGGGCATCCGGCTCAATCGAGGAAACCTCGTCCTTCCCGAACTCGTGCGGTCCGCCCAGAGTGAGCGCCTCAGCGATGTCGTCCTTCTCCACGAGCACCGCGGTACGCCGACGGCAATCACCATCAGCCACTTCCCCCACGGGCCGACCTTGATGGCGTCATTACACAACGTGGTTCTGCGCGCCGACATCCCGCGCTCAATAAAGGGAACCGTCAGCGAGAGCTATCCTCATTTGATTTTCGACAACTTCAACTCGCCACTCGGCCTCCGGATAGTCAAGATTCTGAAGCACCTCTTCCCCCCGCGGGACGCTACCGCCAGCAAGACGGCCGGCAACAGGGTCATCACCTTTGTGAACCAGGACGACTGCATCGAAGTACGCCACCACGTCTACGTGAGGACAAGCTACGACTCGGTGGAGCTGAGCGAGGTTGGGCCGCGATTCACCATGAGGCCGTTCTCCATCACCATGGGCACCCTGGAGAACAAGGATGCGGATACGGAGTGGCATCTCAGCCAGTACACGCGCACGAGCAGGAAAAAGAACTATTTCTGAGTTCATGTTGCCGATTTTCCTCAGCTGGTTGTCTCAGCATCGAGGCGGGGGCAGTTTGCACTATAACTCCGCCGTTCAGAGCGTGTGTTGGCCAGCAAACGGACTCGGGCCATCCCATGAGAGCCCGCGCACTCGAGGACTTCAAAAGGGTAGGCCGAGGAAGAAGGGCGGTTATACCCCTACAATAAGCGGCAATCCACCGTACTGTTTGGGGTCTGGGGCTGGGTATGATAAGGGGGTTATTGGTGCCCGCCAAGTTGAAGCCCAATTGGGGCTGCTTGGTTGTTATCCGGACAAGAGAGGCCTGAGGCGGGAGGACACTGGGAGCAAGGCAGCATGTTCTCATGTCTTGACGGGAAGGATCTGCGGTGTTCAAGCCAAACCTGTGCGGCAATGTCAGCATTTCTGGCCCCGTCCAGACCAGGCAATTTCTCAAAAGTCAGCTGCGTAACAGGTTATGAGAAATGACCGACCATATGTTAGAATCGCCAACAACCAACAATGAAACTGAAACAAGTCTAGACACGGCAACGGGATTCTGTTTTGCATTTGCGCCGTTGGAGCCACGCAAGTCAAGGCTGAGCTCGCAAAAAAAGAAGTGGAGACCTGCAGATGCACCTCCTCAGCCTCGTTTTCTTCACATCCAGCGGCCAAGCGCGCTGCAGGTACTTCGTAAGCGGGCTGAGACAGGAAGATCTGATGGTTGGGAATCTCGTAGTTCTATCTTCCAGTTTGCGACGCTATCGACGTCTTCTCGAGTACTTTGTCCTTCGGTTTGTGAATAAGCTTTTTCTGTCAGGTAGTAACTGATCAGGTATTCGTAAATAATGTTACAAGGAGTTGCGTAAACTTCTGCGCCCCCAAACTATGGAACAAAACACGGGTCTCCATCCGAATTCTGGCTTTGAGTGGGCACAAAATGTGGAGAAAGCCGCGTTGTGGGGTTCGGATTTTGACTTTCAGGTTCTTGGCAACCAGAGGACAGCCACAGGGCGAAGCAACTGCCTGACCCCAGGAAGCCAATCTCGCCAAAAAGGCTGTCCGCCCGTCTGTCCAACTGCAACAGTGCTTCCTCATTGTTGGGCGAAAACCAACCACCAGCCCTCGCACCCTTCATTTCTCCAGCGCGCGCAAAATATCTTGGACGACTGCGAAACCGATACTGCGAACAAGAGCCATCCAATTGAGCGGCCATGTCCTACAACCCCTACAACCAGGGGCCCGGTGCCGAGGCCGGCTACGGCTACGGTCAGCAAGTGAGTGTTTCGCCGGGTCGCGCGGTACGCTCGAGGATTCGGATGATTGTTTCAATCCGCCAGGAGCATGCGGCGACACCCCTGAATCGCAATGGAATTTGATAGCTGATGCGGGCTACGCGACAGGAACAGCATGAGATGCAACCATACGGACAGCAGTCATACGGCTCGCCCCAGCAGCAATACGGACAGCAATACGGACACCAGCAGGAGTCGTACGGATCACCGCACGCCGAAGAGCAGTATGGCTCGCCGCACCAGCAACAACAACAATACGGATCGCTCCCGTCGGGGGGCGGCAACGTCCTCTCGCAAAGCGACTTCCTGCAGCGCGTGTCGGCCATCCGCCAAGACATCCAGGGCCTGACGACCAGCATCCAGAACATCGCGACGCTGCACCAGCAGACGCTCGCCAGCAGCGACAACGGCGCGCGGCAGCAGCTGGACGACCTGGTGGCGGCGACGCAGCTCAAGAACACGTCGATCCGCGGGCAGATCCAGCAGCTCAAGGCCGACACGGAGCACACGCAGGACGGCACCTTCGCCGTCAAGAAGCGGCAGTTTGACAGCCTCAACACCGACTTCAGGGACACGATCCAGCGCTTCCTGCAGGAGGAGAAGCAGTACAAGGAGCGCTACCGCGAGCAGATCGCCCGCCAGTACCGCATCGTCAACCCGGAGGCGACCGAGGCCGAGGTGCAACAGGCGGCCGACGCCGACTGGGGCGACGAGGGCATTTTCCAGAACGCTGTACGTTTTTTTTTTCTTTTTTTTTTTTCTAACTCTCCCCAACCCCCCGAAAACCATCACCATCTAACATCTCTACTCTAGCTCCGCACCAACCGCTCGGGCCAAGCCACGGCCGTGCTCGGCAACGTGCGGGCGCGCCACAACGACATGCTCAAGATCGAAAAGTCCATCCTCGAGCTGCTGGACCTGCTCGACCTGCTCAACCAGCAGATCGTGCAGCAGGCGCCCATCATCCAGGACATCGCCAACAAGGCCGAGGACACGACGCAGCACCTGGACCAGGCCAACGTCCACATCAACAAGGGCATCCGCAGCGCCCTCAGCCGCCGCAAGTACAAGTGGATGTGCTTCGGCGTGTGCGTCCTGATTGTCATTGTCATTGCGGTCGGCGTCGGCGTCGGTGTTTCGATCAACCAGGGCAAGAATAATGCCAAATAGATGGGCTGGTTGCCTGGGTGGGGGGAGTGGAGACGGGGTTTGCTTACCTCGAAGCCAAGCCCGGAGCGGAGGCCTAGCGGATGGTTCGGGCAGCTTTTTCTTACGTCGTATTTCTCTGATAATTCGGGCGGATTGTGTTTTGCGGGTTCATCTCCGCCAGCAGTAAGTGGCTGCGGTGGTGTGACCCACGTACCCGCCGCCGTCATGCTCCGGTATAAACCATGGCGGCAGGTTATTAAAGAGGTTCAAAGTGGAAGGATTGGGTTGGGTTGGGTCTAAAGTATCTGTGGTTGGTTTCTTGTACGACCTAGCGTACATGTGTATTCGACATTCGAGTTAATGATTCCCCTTCAAATCGGTCGTTTTGGAAGAATAATCGGTGGCTTTTGAGTCATATCTAGAGAGGAGGTAGTTAGGAGGAGATGGTTTGAATTGAGTTGGCGTTGGTGATGATGCCTTCATCTAGTCCTCCTATCTGTGCCCCCTTGAGTGAGCGCTCCCATGATCACCAAATCTTGCCTGATTCACCGTGGAAAATACTTGAGCAAAGTATTATTAGCTAGAGGTACGCATTTACAACTATAGCACCGATGGGTGCCCCAATCTCACTCAGCCCAGGCACCTTTCTTTACCCGCGCAAACCATGATGACAGATGACAGAAGACAGACCCCCTCCCGTGAAAATCCCATGATATCTGCGGTTATGCCGACCAGCCCCTTTTTCACGGAGGGCTTTTTCGTCTTGCCGTCCCTATAGCCAGCCATCACCCCGTTTCTTTTGCCCCCATCGTACAAGAAACAAAGAACTGTCCCTCAGTCCGCACCCGAGAGATATAAAAAGGAGAGCCCCCAAAGCCGTGTGTGGTGGTGATGTGTGTCTTCACCAGCAGGCCGTGCTGCAACGCAGTTCATTTTTTACACAAACCAACCCAATCAAGTCCAGTTCAGTCCACTCGCACCCACAAATGGACTGACTGTCAGGTTGATTCTTTCCCAACCAGCAGCCTCGTTCGAATACAAAGGCAACGTTTACCGCATCATGCCCTGGCCCATACCCTGCAGCTTGCTCGCCAGCTTGGGGTACTTCTCCTGGACCTGGATCTGGGTGCGGGTGGCCTCTGCATACGAGAGGGCGTTGACCAGCTCGCCCTCGGTGCGGGCCAGCTCGGCGGCGCGCTCAAAGTACTTGAGGGCCTCGGTCACCTTGCCCTGCTGGAGGAGCAGCTGGGCCATGGTGGCGACGGCGATGTCGCACTCGGGGTCGACTGTTTTAGACCATGTTAACAAACAGTTCCCCGTTGGATATGGGGGTGAGGTAGTGACGTACTAATCAGAGCTTTCTCGCACAGCTTCTCGGCCTCGGCAAAGTCCTGCTTCCACTGGAACAGGGCCAGAGACTTGTTGATCAGCGGCAGCACGTTCATGCACGTGGGCTTGGTCTCGCGCTCGAGCTCAATGGCCGTGTCGAACTTCTCGATGGCCTCCTGGTACTTGCCCTGGTCGAGGAGCAGCTCGCCGTAGTAGTTGTAGACGTCGGGGGTCTTCTCAAAGTTCTTCATGCACCGGCGGAAGGTGGCCATGGACGAAGCTATCGAGCCCATCTTGTACTGGGTCACGCCAAGCTGGATGTGGGAGAAGATGAAGGCGCTGTCGAGGTCGATCGACTTTTGGTAGTCCTTCTGCGCCTCAGCGAACTCGCCCTTGATGAAGTGCAGCTGGGCACGGTGGTAGTAGATGTCGGGATCCACAGAGTTCTTGGACAGGGCCACCTCGAAATCCTCCTCGGCCTTGTCGGGGTCACCTAGGAAATGTCAGTTGCAATCACAATATACGTGAACACCAAGACCTACCTAGCTCCAGATTCATACTCGCCCGCTTGATGTAGGTCTGGGTCATCTCGGGGTCCAGCTCAATGCTCTTGGACAGATCGGCCAGGGCGGCATCGTGCTTGCCCTTGAGGCAGCGGAAGGTGCCGCGGAGGTTGTATGCGTACGCCTCGTGCTCGTCGAGAGCGCCCAGCTCCAAGGCCTTGTCAAAGGCCTCGACGGCTTCCTCGTAGCCCGGCCCGGTCTTGCTCTCCAATGCCTTCAAGCCCTTCTGGAGCTGGCCCTTGCCGGTCTCCTCCGACAGCTCGACCGAATCCTCCAAACCGGCCGGGCGCGGCTTCACGCGGAAGCTCTGCAGGTAGTTCCCGACAAAGGTAGAGCTCGGCAGCTTGCTCGGCTTGGTCTCGAGGATCTCCTTCGCCTTGGTCTCGGCAAACTTCTTGAGCAGACGCTCGACGGCCTGTGCGCTCTGCTCGTTCCGGAAACCGTCGATGATGCAGCTCGCGGTGAAGTCGAGGAGCGCTTCGCTGTACTTGCCGAGGTGGTCGTAGGCATTGGCACGGCGGTTGAGGGCCTTGATGTACTCCGGGTCGAGGGTGATGGCGGCGGTGGTGTCCTCGACGACCTTGTCCCAGTCGCTGAGCGCATTGTAGCAGGCCGCCCTGTTAGAGTAGTAGACCGGGTCGGGTTTGCAGAGAATGGCCTTGGAGTAGAGCCCGATGGCCTTCTCGAAGTCCTTAGCCCCGTAGGCCTTGTTGCCGGCCTCCTTCAGCTTCTGTGCGTACTCCTTGCGCTCGAGCTCGGAAAATCCCTGGACGGTGGTCTCGTCGATCTCGGGCAGCTCGTCGGCGGTTTCGACAGACGCCGCCTTAGCCGCAGCGGGAGCCTCGGGCTGCTTTGTGGATGTGGACGCTTTGTCGGCTTCGGCGTCCCGCTCGGCCTGCTTCCGTTTCCGCCTCTCCTTCTTGCTGAGTTTGGGTGTGGTGTCCTGTCCGGGGGATCAGGCATTGATTAGCAGGGTGCGCTTAGACTTGGGAGCGTCCTCGTCCTCCGAGTCGGCGACAGGGCACGCGCTCACCTGGCTAGCTCCATTGCGCACGTAGTAGACGGCGCCGGCGGTTGTGACGACCACGGCCACGCCGGCAATGGTGTAAACCACGGCCTTGTGCTCGGACACCCATGTCGAGATGCGATCCCACAGCGACGAGTCGGCGGGTATTGGGGCCGAAGGGGTCCCCGTGGGGCCTGTCGGAATGGTACCTGTCGGCGCCATGACGATGTTGATTGTGGCAGATGCTATGTTGATTGTGGGAGATTCAGAGGGGCTTGTAGACATGGATCGATGGAAGAATCCCGCTGTGCCGATACCCAAGCAATGGCGAGATGTTGGTGTGAAGCGACGCGGTGTTTCGCTAAACAACTGGAACAGCTCGATGATGCAGGTGTGCCGAAGCTGGACTCGCCTGGCAGGCTTGCTCGGCCGAAGCTTGGAACAAAAAAAATCGACGCATGGACCCGGACGCGCCCAATGGGGCGCCCAATTGCGTCGCTGCAGTGGGACCATCGCGCTGTTTTTCCGAGCTGCCCGCCTGCCCGGGCCCTGTTGAGCTTGGCACAGGCCTGTGACCCTGGTCCCGTAACCCGCGAGCTTCGAATGGAACGTGTTGACAAGGGATCTCGTAGCTCTCATCGTGTACGTACTAGTTGAAACACAGAGTTTCAGGTTGCCAACATTTACCAGAGTATTCAGTATTCACACCATTGAGCCGGCCGTTGTTCAAACTCACCTCCACTCGCACCAGTCTCCGCGAGGTCCCCTTTCACACATCCACACCTCAAACCTCGACAGCAATGGACGATGACTTCCAACTCTTCTCTTCCCTCCGCTATGACCCGGCACTGTTGGAAGTCCCAGCCAGCAACCTCACCCATGCCGGGTGGAACTGGACCAACTCATCTGCCCTCTACATGCTCGATTACCATCGCGACCGCATGCTGCGAGCGGCCTCTCATTGGGGCTGGGATGCCGCTGTAGAGATTCTCAAGGGGTTTTCTGGTCTGATAAACCTAGAAGGCTATATCCTGAGCAACATTGGCGATAATCAACCGCCTCCATCGAGAGTCAGGGTAGCCATCACAAGAAACGGCGAGCTGTCGATAAGCTCTGGCCCGGTTCCAGAGTCGACCCTCGCAAACCTCTTCCCAAAACGGCTCCCTCCTCCGGAAGGCACCCAGAGCAGCGGACTGACCGAAGACGGCCCCTCCAAGTCTCCAGCCTACGAGATCCTCGTGGACAGCCCGACGACAGCCCGCTCGGAACACACTCACTTCAAGACGACGAAGCGGGCTGTCTATGACGGGGCCAGGCAGCGGGCACAGATCGGTCTTCCCGACAAGAAGGAGGTTCTCATCATCAGCGAAGCGGACGGCGCTGTCATGGAAGGGTCCACCACGACGCCCTACTTTTGGAGGGGAGGAAGATGGGTCACGCCGGCAGTGAGCAAAGAGTACAGCCGAGAATACGGCAGTGGGGGCCAGAGTGGTACATCGAGGAGGTGGGCGCTCGAGAGGTCTGTGAACTGTACTCCTCTGGGCCAGTCAGAAGCTCATCACTAACATCACGCAGAGGGATTGCCGTTGAAGACACCATCCTGGTGAACTCGCTCGTTGATGGCGAGGAGTGCTGGCTGAGTAACGGGGTGAGGGGGTTCTTCTTTGGCAGAGTCAAGCTGAACTGACTTGTCCTGTGCGGGGCCTCTATAATCAACCCCCTCTCAACCTCTACCTGGTATTACTCTATCGACAAGGTGTAGCCTGTTTGGAACGAGCAACATTATGGCCACCTATTTCCCCGGAATAGCGGGGATGCATAAAAGTCCGCAGTGTTGAATGGTCCGCTGAGATCGGAGACACGGAAAGTGGCATCAATCTTGGAAGAGGACGAGGTCTTGCCTGGGGGATTTCAGTTTTTGCCAAACATATTTCCTCCGACGAAACCCCCAAGAGCCGAGTTACTCCATCGAGGCGTCCGTCCATCAGACAACATAGCGTAGCTCAGAGCCATCGTCTCACACGTCGACTGGCTTCCGCTTCGATGCCGGGGCCCTCGGTATCGTCAGGGCGCCACCAAAGCCCATTCAGTTTCAAGCAAGAGCATGAGGTGCGCCTCGCAAGAAGGCTTGATCCTGTGACCGTCCTCACTGAGCCATCAGCCCGTACAGCAGGAGCGGTCTGGGACGGCTCACACCAGCCGGTACCTGCCGACGCAGGCCATCGCAAACTTCTCTTTGCCGTGCTTGCCCGCGTGCCACGAGACCCCCGTCTCCGTCTCCAGGCTGCCTTCATGGTGAGCCGAGCAAATCCATGACTCCCTCCTCGAGCGCCCCTTTCGCCATGGCAGGAGTTGTCTGACGAGGCAAGGTCGTCTGCGTTTCCGGGCACCTTTCCGCCCTTTGCACCTCCTACAACCGATGGCTGTTCGAAAACCAGCGTCTGGTGACCGTCCAGAGTCAGATTGGCCGTCACAATGCTCTGTCATGCTTGCCAAGTATGCCAGCCAGTACTGTCACGATGACAGCTCGTCGAGACTGTCCCTTCCCTTTGCTGGAATCGGACTGACGGCTCTCCCTCCCTACTTAAACCCGCCTCCTCGCTGTCTCGAGATCCTCCATTCCCACCCTCAACCAAACCCGATCATTCCATCCAGAACTCGGCCCCTTTTCAAGACACGCTCACAACTTTCTCCGAATCAACCTGCGTCTCAACACTCTCATTGTTCCTACCCTTGACCAACCTCCCTCACCAGAAAGCTGCCCGCGTTTCACAATGCAGGACATGGAGAACATGGAGAACATCTTCCGCATCCAGGCGCAGCTGCGCAAGGATCTCTCTCTTTCCAGGGTCAGGGCCGTGCCCAACAACAAATACCAACGCCATGGCACCAAGTCCTACGTCTCGGTGCTGAACCGGTACGGCTTCCAGCCCACCAAGCCGGGGCCGTACTTCCAAAAGTTCGTCCAGTCCAGCGATGCCCCCGGCAGGCCTGCTGCACCGGGAGTCAAGCCCGGACATGTCTGGGAAGGCCTCTTCAAGAGGGTCAAGGACCAGGAGAAGCCGGGAGAAGTCACGGCCGAGGACCAGCAGAACGATTCCGAGTACCTCTGCGAGGTCACGATCGGCACGGACAAGACCGGTAGCCAGCAGAAGCTCATGTTGGACTTTGACACCGGCTCTGCCGACCTTTGGGTACGTATGATTCCTCGAGACATGCCGGCACGCGCCGATGCTAACAGCGACGTGACGCAGGTCAGCGGGGAGAAGTTCGACCACACAAGGTCGGCGACGTTCGAGCTCGCAGAGGACAAGACCTGGAAGATCCAGTACGGCGACGGGAGCTCGGCCTCGGGCATCGTCGGCACCGATGTCCTCTCGATCGACGGCATCCTCATCAAGAAGCAGGCCATTGAGATTGCAACCGACATGTCGGCGCAGTTCAGCGAGGGCAAGATGGACGGCCTCCTCGGCCTGGGGTTCCGGAAGCTCAACACGGTCCGCACGAACGGCAAGGCGGATCCCCAGCTCACCCCGATCGACAACATGATCGTCCAGGAAGAGATCCCCCCCGAGGCGGAGCTGTTCACCTCGGCCATGTACAGCAACAGGGACGAGGACGAGCGGTCGTTCTACACGTTCGGCTGGATCGACGAAGACCTCGTCAAGGCGTCCGGCGAGGAGATTGCCTGGACCGACATCGACATGACCGAGGGCTTCTGGATGTTCCCGAGCGAGCACGCCACCATCGATGGCGAGAAGATCTCGCTCGAGGGCAACAAGGCGATCGCCGACACGGGCACCACGCTCGCGCTGGTTTCGGACAAGGTCTGCGACGCGCTGTACGCCAAGATCAAGGGCGCCAAGTACGACGAGGAGTACCAGGGCTGGATCTTCCCCCGGAACATCAAGGTCGAGGACTTCCCCAAGCTCAGCATTGCCGTCGGCGGCAAGGAGTTTCTCGTCCAGCAGGAGGACCTGATCTTTGCGCCGGCCAATAAGCGGTTCTGGTATGGCGGCGTGCAGTCGCGCGGCGAGAACCCCTTTGACATTCTGGGCGACGTCTTTCTCAAGTCGATTTACGCGGTAAGCTCAGCAGGATGCGGGGATTGACTGACTGACTGATTGAATGACTGACTGTGGTACAGATTTGGGACCAGGGCAACGGCCGCTTCGGTGCCGTGCCCAAGATCGAGGCGTTTCAGCAGGCGCCAAAGTACGACATGGGTCCTCTGTCGGAGGAGGACCGCAAGAAGCTGGGCATCAAGCAGGCGTACGGGGACATCTCCAGCAAGTTTCCGCGTGATGAGTGAGCGGTGTATGGCTGTCTTGCTTTTCGAGGCTTTGTATGGGTACTAGTATTATCCTGTTATGGGTCAGGGCAGAGAGTAGAGTTGTACCCTCCACTCCGTCGACGTTGATTTTTTCTGTTTCGTTTGCTGTTTCCAGTCCTGTAGTTTAGGCGCTTGTCAGAAAGGCCAAAAATTCTGTTACTCTTACTTTGCCGCTGAAACTCAAGTGTAAAGTCTCCGCACCAATCTCCTGCTGCCCCCAACACCCCATTATCCATGTTTGGTTTCTACCAGACGTGTGAGACACGGACAGGGAGACTCGAGGTACGCCGGAAGGCACAAAGGACTCACTGGGCGAGCAGGGCCTCGCAATGCCAGCGGCGTTTAGCTCAACTTGATCGCCATACCATTCAAGCATGACAGCAGCCGAAAGACGGGAGGTGGGAGAAGATGTTGTCAAGGAGTTACCACTCCTACCAGATAACATAAAGTAATGTGTGGGAAAACACAAGATGTAAAACACATCAAAAAGAAACTTGCCTACCTTGTTTGTTTGTGCCTTGCGAGTAGGTACCTGAAGCAGGAAACCGGCAAAAGATATCACGCTGACAAGGGTGAGATTCGAACTCACGCCCCATTACTGAGACCAGGAAAATCTTTCAAGATTGGAAATTCAGGTGGACCTGAACCTGGCGCCTTAGACCGCTCGGCCACCTTGCCGTGAAGTGGTGTGGATATTGGATTGTGGTGTGGAGTGAGGGTTTATTTACCTTCCTGCTAGGGAGGTGGGTTGGGGTTGTAAGATGGGCTTTCATTCATTCTCCACTTAGGGGGGACGTGGATGAAACTTGGGTCTTGAGTAACCTTGCTGTATGAAGGGAGTCAGAGAAGTAAAAGGGGGGTGAAGAGTCAAAGGTATATGTACCTAAGTGATGCTGAAGACTGACACACTTAAAACGGCTCAAACCCTGCCTTGTCACTCCGGAAGGGGAAAACATGTCATAGAAGCGAAAGAGAGTAGAATCGAGGTTATCTTACTGGAGGCTGTTCCCCGTCTCCTTCTTTCGACTCGACCACAAGTATATCAAGCTTCTCTCTGCCGCCGGGATTTCATGGGTGTGATCAAGAGACAAGTGCGCCTTTGACTAGTCCCAAATCACAAGCAGGGATATATTGAAGAATGACTCTTCTAGTCACACACATCAGGGGCTCGAAGGGGTCGATCTCCTTCTCAGGAACCGCGCCGTTTCCTGGAACACTTGTTCAAAAGCCGCAGATAAAGGAACAGGAGGCGAAGGGCTCTGACATGTTTATTGTATAACAGCCCCTTCGGAGCCAGCACCCAATGTCCTTTTTGCGCCCCTGGGCACACAACAGCGACGAGACGGCCGAGGATTGAACGCCCACTGAGCACCAATCAAAGACGGCCGACCGCGTGAACCTGAGACCAATGTCGGCCTCTGCAGCCTTTTTGATAGCTGTGTGAAAGGCAGCAGCTGAGAGAGTGCATCGGGCAGCCTTGATACCTAGCTCTACTTCTTTGACGTGCCAGCAACTCATAGGGCGGCCCCTGGAGACCACGAAGTCGGTGACACCCTCCATACACGATGTGAAGCGAGTGGCATCACGGAATGCGCTCGTCATGTCGGCCTGGGGAGCTCTGGTGGAACTGGCATGACCCTGAGGCTGACTCTTTCCGGGCCCTTGGAAATCCGATCTAGGCCCGGCAGCTACAGGCATTTGGTGCATGACCTCAACAAGACGTGTTCCGGTCAGGGTTATCCCGATCGTCTCATGATTTTGGTGGCGGGTGCATTCAAAGGTGCTGACACGATTGGTTGGTGTCTGTCCAAAACCCCGTCGTCGGTCGACACAGACTTGACGCGGTCCTGGACGCGACACGATGGCCCGGAATCGTCTTTGGCTTGCCAGGCAGCCAAAGCCCTGTGCATCATCGCGGACCCCCTCCTCTGGCTGCGCGAAGCGTGGCGGTCGCCGAGCCTAAAGTCATGAGACGCGGCGTCCAATTGGTCCCGTGTGGTTGCACATGCATGAATTTTCAGCGAGAACGACTGCCTGGATGCAGAGGGGCATGCTTTGCATTTGCATTTGGGAAGAAATGGCCACGATGGTTGATAGTGAAGTCGAAGCAAGGAATCGGGAGCAGGTCCACGGGTGTTGGGAGTTGGGGAAGAGTTCAATCCCTGCTGAGCCGGGCCGCATTGGTGGGGAGATGTCTTCATACCAACAGAGCTAACCAGAAGCGGTGAGGCACTATTCCGACCATGCACTTTACCATAGCAGTCAGCCCGAGCCACCCGCCCTAGGTCTGCTTCCAGGCTCAATTCAACTCCATTCCGTGAGGAGGAGTCTTAAAAAAAAAGACAACGACATCTGCCGCGCAGCCTCGTTGATTCAGAGGCCCTGTACGAGCCCTGGCGCCCCAATTCGCGTCTTTTTCAGGAGCCGTCCTCGCAAGCACCAGAGCAGCAAAAGGCGTCGCCTCTGCTGCTCCATTAACGTTAACGTTAGCCCTTTAACACTCCCACCTCATTCCTGCTGCGCCTGGGAGCACGGTCGCTTTCGCTGGCCTGGACAGCCCTGCTTGGGATTTTGGTTAGACGAGCACTTCCTGGAGCCCCAACCCAGGGTGTCCCATCCAGAACTGGAGCTGCACTTTGCACCGCTGCTCTCCTCACGCTCACGCTTTCTTTCTCGGCACTGCTTTGGCTTTGCACGCCCTCTCCCCGAGTCCTGACGTGCACTGCCTTTCCGGCTTTCACCATCGGTTGATTCGACAACCGCAGGACGGTTCCGGCCGCAGGCTTCTCTTCGCCTTTTCGCTCCGCGACCGAGATAGAGCGACCACCAACCCCCCCCCGACGCTCGACATCCTCCACACCCGCGACGCATGATCGAGCGGCGTCCACGTCATCGCAGCTCCCCGCACCTCCGCGCCTAGGTGCCACCCGGTCCCTCTCCCTACCGACTCAGCGCCGTCCGGGGCCCGCTTCCACACACAATGGCCGCAGCGGGCACAAGACGCAGGAAGGTCATCGGCCAGCGCCGCCGCGTCGAGGACGAGGCCGAAGACGAGGGCGGCCCCGAGCTGGCCGACCTCGACGATGACTCGGTGACGGATGGCTCCATCGGCACCGACGAACACGACCCCGCCGATGACAGCGATACGAGCAACATCGACGATGCGTCGCCAACGTCGCCCAACGCCCGGAAGCCCCTGGGCAACGGCCACGCGAAGCCCGGCTTCCGCCGCCGGACTGGCTCGGAGCCCCTCAAGAGCCCGGCCGCAAAGCCAGTCCAGCCCGCAATCGCCGACGCCGAGTCCATGCTGAGCAGGCTGTCGCTTGCCGATAAGGAGAATGGGGGCGGCGAGATGCACTTTGACGATATCAAACACGCGCCGCCTGCTAAGAACGCGGCCCCGATTGTCGTGAGTTCAAGCGCCGCCACCCAGCAACAACCGCGGCTGCCGCAGCAGGAGGTAAAACGGCGGGAACACGAGGAGTACAGGCGGAGGAGGGACGAAGACCCAACCTTCGTCCCCAACAGAGGCGCCTTCTTCTTGCATGACCACCGGCACGCTGGCCCTGCCGCGAATGGCTTCCGCCCCTTCCCCAGGGGAGCCCGTGGCCGCGGGCGAGGGACGTTTGGAAACCACTTCGCTCCCATCACGTATGTCGAACCGCCCTTTCCTCACCTTGCGGCTGACCCTGCGCTGCCGATGCTGACCGCTCCTTCCAGCCAGGTACACAATGTTCCGGACCCCGTCACGAACGGGCTGTGGAAACACGACATGCACGAGGTAGTGGCCGCGCCTCAACCCCCGCGGCAGACCCGTTACCTGCCCAACAACGAAGGGCCCCCGAACGGGAACGGCGTCATCTCAACTGCACCGACGAGCCAGTCGCCGATCAACAGGGCCATGTCGACCGAAAAGCACATCGGCAACACGACCATCCGGGTGTTTATCCCGTCCATCGGCCCGCCCAAACTGTTCCCGGGCGTTGCGCTGAAGCAGTACACGAAGCTACCCGACCACCGCCCTCCTCTTCGCCGCGACAAGCCCGTTCGGATTTCCATCCCGTACCATGACCCGCCCGTCATGCCGCGCTACATCTTCCCCGCGAGCGACAGGTCGTTCATCTTCATCCCACGGGCAATGCGACCGAACCAGCAACGGACGCGGGGCAAGGGCCCGCGGTCTGTGATGGGGTCAGGGGTATTCTCCCGCGGAACGAGCGTCTGGGGCGGAAGCGTCTATGGGAGCATGTACTCGCCCAGCATCGCCCTCAGCCGCCGGTCGTCGATTGCTCCCGATATTGGCCGAGAGTTCATGCTCTCGCCGACAGGTTCCGCCATCTCGCGACCTCCTCTTCCGGTCGACACCGCGAGGCCCGTCGTCCGCCTCCCCCCTCTTGCTCAGCCGCCGGTACCTGCTATGTCCATGCCTCCCCGGCCGGATGCTTATCAGAGGGTACCGGAGACGTCCATCAACGAGCTGCCACAGCCCCAGATGCACCCTCTTCCTCAGAAACCCGCGTTTCAGGAGAGCCGAGCAAACGCCATCCCCATGCACCAACCACGGCCGCAGAAAACTGTCTCGGTTGAGAACATCGAGCCGCCCGTTCAACCGGCCACAGGCGCGCCGCAGCCGTACCAGCAAGCCTTCCATCAGCAGGTTCCGCCGCAGCTGCCCAGCGCCTACGCCCAAGATTCCCACGTCCGTCATCCTTCCTTCCAGTCCCAGTTCTCGTCATCCACACCCCTGTCTCAGATCCCGGAGCGCGCAGTCCATGCTGCCCCGTTCCAGCCCAACACATACGCCCAGCCCGGCTTTTACAATCAGCCATACGCGTCCATGCAGCCGCAGCAGGGGTTCTACTACCCCCAAGTATTCAACGGTAACATGGGCCCCAACGCAACCGCCCCCGCCTTCGTGCCCGCCGCGGCGCAACAGCAAGCCCAGCCCGTCCCGTACGCGCAACCTGCCCAGGGCGAGGCACCTGCTGCCCAGCCCGCCGGCCAAGGCACATCTCAACAACAGCAACAACAACAAAACATGGTGGACGCGCGCGAGTCCCAGGGCACCGTCTACTACGATTACTACGCCGCGCAGGCGCCCCCGATGCCGGGCTACCCGCCGCCCTTCCCCGGCGCGCCCCAGCCCTACACCGCGGGGCCCGGCATGGTCGGCATGGCGGCGGCGCCCATGATGACGCCTAGCCCGGACACGTTTTATTACCAGCAGCCGATGGTCTACTATCCCCAGTAGAAAGGGGGGCAAGTAGCCGCGTTTACGCCGTCGTCGAACGAGTGGTCTGCTAGGCGGGATGGGGGTGATGATGGATGGGCTGAGGAGGGGGTGAATGGGGGGCGGTGAGAGAAGGAGGGAGGGAGGGTGGTGGTGTGTGGGAAAGGGGAAGAGGAGGGCTGATTGTCTGTCTGACTGACTGAGGGAGGAAGGGAGGGAGGAATGGTGGATATTATGAGCTTTCGGAGGATGGATGGGATGCAAAGAAAAAAACCGTCGGAATGATTCTTATCGTCATCATCATCGTCATCGTCAAAGAAGAACCTCGCTTTGTTACGAACGACTACCTTACCTACCTTACCTTACCTAACCTTACCTACGCTACTGGACACTTGTTAGGAAAGATGAAAGAATCAGTCAGTACCCTAACCGACTCAGGACAGTCGAACTTTGTTTGAATCGAATTTGTTGGATGGAGTTCTGCGAAAGCGGCTTGTTCTGTTTACCCCTGGGTGTTATTATCATTATCATCACTTGTGTTGTCTTATTGTTGGCCTCTCCCCTGGAGAGATTAGGAGATGATGGAGCCGGGGGGGTGGGGCGGGGTTGCTTGCATCATTCTCTCGTTTACCTTGCCTTATCTGCCTGGTGTCTCTCCTGTATGCCTGTCAGGCAGGCAGGTCCTCTCGCGTTTGTTATACGGGTGCGTGTTTCTTTTTGTTTGTTGTTGTTCATCGTCTGCTTGTTTTGGAGGAGGGTGGTGAGGGTTTGCTGGAGCGTTGGCAGTTGGTTGGTTAGTTTTTCCGTCCTTTTGATTTTGTTCCTCTTTTTTTTTTTTGGTTTTTTTTTTTTTGTGGCCGTTTGATGTCCCGTTGAATGGATGGATCGATGGATGGATGCTCTTAGAGGATGTGGATGTGCTTGAGGACACCCTCTCCCTGCCTTGTGATGAATCTCTTTTGTTTATTTGGTTTAGTCGTTGTTTGCCCCTTTGTGTTGTTGTTGTTGTTTGTTGTGGTGATGGATGCTGTTGTTTTGTTGTGGCGGAAGGATGCTGTGTGTTGGTGGCATTTTTGTCTTTTCTCCATGGCACTGATTACTGCTGTTATTTTTGTCCTTTATGCATGGCGCTGATGGAGTTGAGCTCTTTGTGTGTTATTCACCTGTCGAGTGTTGTTAATTAGTTGCTTCATGCATAGCATTGGATTTGGAGGGGGCAGTAAAGTACTTGGTCGGTCAGAAAGGGCGCCAGCTCATTGAGGTCAGGACGTGTTAGCCGGAGGTTAGGTTTTGACCAAATCATAGACGGCGCTGCTTTTTTGGCTGCTCTTCCTGGCTTGGTTCCTGCTTGATATGGTATCAAAAGTTATGTATTCCTGCCTCCTGTTTTGATGCTTGTAATTACGGGCTGGCTATGGTCTGCTTCTGATCTCCAGGGCCTCGGTTGTCATCACAGGGGGCGGCTCAGGGGCCATTGCTCCTCGACCGGTGACCAGCTAATTAGGGAGTTGTAAGGCACTTGTATGATCCCGTTCTTGTATCTATTCTTGGCTTGTTACGATGTTTCTTGTATGTATTCCTTCCAATTTTAATCAACTGCTTGTCATCAACGGCTCTCGGGGACAATGTCCGAACACAGCCTTACTTTGTGTGCTCGTGACGGTGTTCAAGGAACGAGACAATTTCCGCAGATTTCCCGGTGGCTCCTCCATGGAGCAATGTGTCCTGAACTTGGTGACTCTTGAAATGAATCCTTTGCTTCATCGAGCCTTGAGGAAATGACAATACGAAGTTAACACGTTGAGCGAGCGGCTTCAAGCGGCGGGATCATGTCTTGGGGCGTTGAGGCGGCGGTCGGAGTTTCCTGAATTGGTGCCATGACAACGCTATAAATGCCTTGGCTGGCCCCGTAAGCTTATCATTTAGGGGTAATTGCCAGCGCTCAACCTCGACTTCCCAGCATCAACGCTTGTCCCTCACTAACTTTGATATATTTACCACCCTTCATGGCTCCACTTATGGTTGACGACACCAATGGTAATGGGAGCAAGCGGCTAGGAATCACTGTTTTTTCAGGAGGTATGTGCGAGCTCCGGAAGCGCTGTCCGGGCCAGGCCATCATCATGAGCGAGCGGTGACTGACGTTCCACTTCCCTCAGGCACTGCGGCCAACAGCTTGGTGGACGTGTTCAACAAAATTGTGCAAAAGCGACGTTGCCAGCTGAATTACGTCATTCCCATCAGCGACAACGGCGGTAGTTCGTCGGAGCTGATCAGATTTGTCGGAGGGCCGAGTGAGTAGATGAGAGTCAGATGGTGGTGGGATGGACGGTGCTGACATGTTGCTGTAGGCGTTGGTGATATTCGAAGTGAGTCTCGGTCAAGGATGCACAAGAGTTGAAACCGCGGTCTAACCCCGATCTAGGTCGCCTAGTCCGGCTCATCCCCGACCATGAGAACGACAAGGAGATGTCGGCGGTCAAGCTGCTCTTTGAGCACCGGCTGGACGTCGACCCCTTGAGGGCACGATCAGACTGGCTCGACATTGTCGAGTCGCGGTCTCTGCTATGGGGCTTCATCTCGAGCCCCAAGAGGGAGCTCATCCGCTCCGTCTTGAACACGCTCAACGTAGAGATCGTCAAGCGAGCCCGGCCGCCAAACGTCTTCAACTTTGCCAGCGCCAGCGTGGGCAACATGTTTCTCGCCGGGTACGTCGAAACAGGCCTCAAACTCTCAATATTGGACCTACCAGCTTACACCCCCTCCCCTTCAGCGCCCGCATCTTCACCGGCTCCTTCGAGTCCGCAATCTACCTCCTCTCCATGGTCTGCTCCATCCCCCCCTCCGTCTCCGTCCTGCCCGCCATCAACTCCAACTTCACCCACCACATCTCCGCCGGCCTCCGCGACGGCAGCACCATCGCAGGCCAAGTCGCCATCAGCCACCCGTCCGCCCCGACCGCCCTCCCAGACGACACGCAAATCGCCCCGGCCCTAACCGCCGCCGACCACGACCGCATCGAAGACGCCAACCTGCCGGGCTCCCTCCCGGCCCTCCGCCGCCCCAACATCGCCTTCTCCAAGGACGACGAGGAGGACCTGCCCGCGCGAATCGAGCGCCTCTGGTACATCAACCCGTACGGCCACGAGATCGCGCCCACGGCCAACCCGCAGGTGGTCGAGGCGCTTGGGGCGAGCGATACCGTGGTCTATAGTATTGGCAGTCTGTACACGAGCATTATCCCGAGTTTGGTGCTGCGCGAGGTGGGGAGGGCGATTTCTGCTGCCGAGTCTGGGGGGATGATAAAGAAAAAGGTGTTGATCCTCAACGGCAGGCTAGACAGGGAGACGGGCCCGCGGGCGGACCCGATGACGGCGCGGGACTTTGTGGCGGCCATCGCGCGGGCGTGCGTGGAGAGCAGGTATCCCGAGATGGTGGGGCGGGAGGAGGTGCTGCGGGAGTATGTTAGTCATTTGGTGTATTTGGGTGATGATCTGGGGGAGGGGCCGGTGGTGGATGTGGCAGAGTTGAGGAGGCTGGGGATTGAGTGCGTCAGGGTTGCTGGGAAGGTGGTGGGCGGGGGAGGGAGGAAGAGGCGGGTGAGGTATGATGAGGCGGCGCTGGGGGAGGCGTTGGAGGCTATCATTGAGTCTTGAGGGCGTGGCTGGCGTTCGTTCTCCTGGGAAGTTCAGAGCAGGAGCCCGGGTTACGGCTGGGTGATGTAAGTGTTTGGTGTTGTTTTGGCGGTGATTTGTATATTATGAGCGTACTAGCTTTTTGTAGACTTTGGCTCAACGAGTCGTGATAATAAGAGCGCGCATTTAGATGATGATGGTTTGTTTACTGCACAACATGCAGCATTGATCAAACCAAGGCTGCTGCACGGCCAGACCCCCCGGCAGCCAGAATCGGGAAACTTGTTTCATCTGTTCGAGCTACGACGCCGTCCCACGCTGAGCCCGGCGATCCGAGGGCATTCTGTGTGACAGACACCCAAGAGCCGACTTTCCAGCGCCTTCGGGCGGAAAAGGTGGCTCAGACAAGACACCGGAGAGAAGCCCCTGAGTGACGCGGACAGGCAGCACGGCAGGGCGCCACGGCGCGCGCTGTAGAACGGGGGCTGGGACCGGGCTGCGTGTCGTCTCCGTCATCCAAAACACGGAGTTCGGACCGGGTTAGGGCAAGGGCCGAGACCGTGTCGTTAGAGACTCGGGAGCGCCGGCCGCGGTCTGACGCCGATGTTGTGAGTGCCGGGAACATATTGTACTTCGTACCAGGTAAGATATGTCGATGCGATGCCAGGCCCAAATGCAACAACACCCGCTGCTTCCCGGCTGCGAGCGAAGTCATATGATCTCGGAGGGTAAATATCCAAGATGGGTATTTATTACATGTAAATGTACAGGACTGATGCTGCCCGAGCTGCCCTCCTGGTCGCGAATGCAGGACAGGACCCCTCTCTTGCCTCTTGATCGGGCCATCCGTCCGTCCCGCAACCTGCCGCCCAACACAGTAGACAGTCTTCTGGCCTTGCTGCTCGCCCTTCACAAGCGCCGACTGCCGATCCGACGTTGCGAGGGCTGGAGTGAGACAACCACGCCATGGCGACGCCAGCTTTCAGGGCCATGCCGAGGAGTCGACGTCGGCGGCTCGAAAGGGCGACGTAATCCTGCCGCCTGCCCCTCAGCCCGAGCGAGACGGCCCTTGCCCGCCCTGATGGATGGATGGATGGATTGCTTCCGCGCTGCTGATCAATGCAGAGATGCAGAGGTGCAGAGAGAGAAAAGGGAAGGCGGGCGAGGTGGGGCAAACTCGGGGTGCTTGACAGCTGCATGGGTCTTCTTCCGCTTGGCCCCAGCTGCCCCACTCGGCCGTCAGGCCCCACGTGAGGGGGCCCCAGCTTCGGTCGATTATTCGCGCTAACAGCGCGATGGTACCTTGACTCCATCCCGGAACAAATGCCCTGCCTTCATGAGGCACATGCCTGCATGTTCAGTTCAGCGTGTTTGTTCAAATGTATGAACTGAAAAGAACGAAGGGAAAGAAGGAAATAGAAAGAAATGAAAGAAGAAATGGCTGCCGGGTAAGGTAAACAGCCAAAGGGTGAACGCCGCGCAGCTTCTCCTGGCTTCCGTTGGCTGACAATTGCCCTGATGAGTTGCCCCATTCAGCGGCGAGCCAGGTCAGCCTGGGCTTGGGCGGAGTGTTGACAAAGGGAGCTTGGTTCCAGGTTGGCTCGGGGTGACGAAATGTCGAACGCCATTGCCCGGGCACCTGGCGAGGCAATTGGCCCGGCGAGCTAACGTTCACGTTGGATGCATGTACCGATGGTCTGTTAGCAGGTCGGCCGCCTGATGGCCTGGCCCGGCCTTAACACCATAACGCCACAGAGGTAGCGCTGACCGCCTGCTGTTAGCCCCCCTTCACCGCCGGCTCGCCTCTTTGGCCATTTGCCTCCCATTCAATTGCGAGGCGCTGTCTGCCTGGCGGCTATCCTACCACATACAAGTACATCATACCTGCTGCACCCGCGCGCCCGGCCGTGACCTCCCCTTGTCATCCGCTGCCTGAGGCCCTGCGGTTGCCTTTCCCCTCCAACACAGAAGCTCCGACCACTTCCATCATCTCTCCTCCCTCCAAGCGCCCGCCAGCCCGGCCTCTCCTCTTCCTTCCTGCAAACAACACCTCGACTCTTCAACACAGCCTCACCGCCCTGCCCGGTGCCAAAACATTCAGGTCGCTCGCATCTCGCCAGAGAGCAGCGAAAAAGACATCCAGCATCGCTTGCAAAGCAGCATTTGGGTGAGTCCTCCGAAACCAACCAGCGGCTCCGAGGCTGGCTGCCTGTGCCACGCGTCCGTCTCCGCACCTCCCGTCGTCATCACCCAACACCGCCGCCCTTCCATCAAATACCCTGCATGCATCATCAACAGTGACTGACCGGCCGCCTCTCCTTCATTCTGCTACAGTCGTCAGCCGTCAACATGGCGTCCGCTGCGCAAGCCACCCCCGACACCCCCGTCACCATCAAGGTGAACGTCGACGGCGTCCCTCGCCGCTTCAAGCTGCCCCTTCGCGACGTGGGCGTCAATGTGCTCGAGGCCAAGGTAGGTTTGGCCGCCGATTCCGGCCCTGTGCATCTCTATCTGGTTGCAGAATGCCCACTAACTGGCTGCACAACAGTTGCGGAATGCACTGGGAATCCCCGCCGACGCCGAGGCGGTCTTCGAGCGGTACTCCGACTCGGGCGCCGCCTACGTTGTTCTGGACCAAGCAAACATCTCCGTCTACAAGCAGCTGTACCGCGCTGCCAAGGCGAAGCACAAGCTCAAGCTCCGCGTCACCATCAAGAAGGACGCACCCGAGGAGGAGGAGCAGCAGGGCCCCAAGCCGGCCTCCGTCACGGACGAGCCCGAGGAAGAGAGCCACCCGAGCGTCGAGCCCACCGACACTGAACGCGAGCCAGAGCAGCCCATCGCGAAGGACCCGGCCCCTGCCGCCGCCGAGGCCCCAGTCAACTCCGAACCTGCACGGAGCATGTCGGCCGCCGATTTCACCGAAGCCAAGCTTCGCGCCATGAAGGAGATGCTCAACGAAAGCCTTGCGGCGCCCAAGGAGACTGCACCACCGGCCGCGGCCGAGGCCTCGTCGGTGGCCCCGCCCTGCGCTGTCAACTGCCCGGCGATCCATGCCAACTACGCCGTGTGCTGCAACAGCTGCGACCAGGCCATTCCGGATGCTCACTACCATTGCTCCACCTGCGACGATGGCGACTTCGACCTCTGCCAGGACTGCGTTGCCCGGGGTGTCACATGCAAGGGGACCAACCACTGGCTCATTAAGCGCTTCGTAAAGAACGGCATCATCATCAACAGCACGACGGAACGCCTGGCTCCCAAGCCCAAGGCGCAGCCCAAGCAGGTACCGACCCCGGCACCGGCTGCTCCCGAGAGAATCATCCCGGTTTTCAACGACAACCTGTACTCGAGCATGCGCACCTGCAACTGCTGCGTGCAGGAGCTGCCCGAGGCCTCTTTCGTCCACTGCACTACCTGCGACGACTTCGACCTCTGCCGGTCTTGCTTCGCCAAGAACCGCCATGGCCATCATCCCAAGCATGCCTTCGCGCCGGCTGTCGAGGGCACCAAGTTCGACAACGAGGTCGCCCGCCGCCTTGCCGCCGGCCGTGGCCAAGCCCACAACGCCATCTGCGACGGCTGTGACAGGGGCATCAAGGGCATTCGCCACAAGTGCTTGGACTGCCCCGATTGGGATTACTGCTCCGGCTGCGTGGTGAACGCCGGCTTCATCCACCCCGGCCATCGCTTCGTCCCCGTCTATGAACCGCTCGAGTATGACGGCGGCGTCCGCATCCGCACTTTGAACCGGCCTGTCCATGTCGGTATCTGCTGCGACGGCCCCCTGTGCTCTGCCGCCCGCGCCAACTCCAGCTACATTGTCGGCGACCGCTTCAAGTGTGCCGTTTGCCACGACACCGATTTCTGCGCCTCGTGCGAGGCCAGCCCCGCCAACATGCACAACCGTACCCACCCCCTCATCAAGTTCAAGTCTCCCGTGCGTCATGTCAGCGTGACTACTACCGGCGAGAACGTGAACGGCCGACAGATGCCGGCCATGGGCGACCGCCCCAAGTCTCGTCCGGCTGCCGCAAGCCCCCGGGCTGCCGAGACGAGCACCTCGCCGTCTCTCTGCACCGGCGTCCAGACTGTCGTTGACGTCAAGCCGTCAGAGCCCGTCAAGGTTGAGGAGAAGCAGCCGGTGCAGGTCAAGGAGAAGACCGAGGAGAAGACTGAGGAGAAGCCGGTGTCTGTCGACGACCTGGTTGCCACCTTCGTCCGGGATACTGTCCAGGATGGCACCGTCTTTGGCCCTGACCACGTCTTTGAGCAGACCTGGATCCTCCGCAACAGCGGCAAGGTCGCATGGCCCGCCGGCTGCTCCGTCAAGTTCGTCGGCGGAGAGTACATGGGTCACCTCGACTCCAACCACCCAGCGGCGACTCGTGATGTCGAGTTCTCGTGCGAATCCACCATTTGCTACGCCTCCATCCAGCCTGGCGAGGAGTTCCCCTTCACCGTGCTCCTCCGAACCCCCGTGCGTGGCGGCAGGATTGTGTCGAACTGGCGCCTGACTACCAAGGACGGCCACAGATTCGGCCACCGTCTCTGGTGCGACGTTGTTGTCGAGAAGCCCAAGGTGGTCCTCCCGCCGCCGAAGGTCGCCGAGCCCGCGAAGCAGGAGGAGACCAAGGAGATCGTCGAGCCTGTGCCCGAGGTCAAGCTGGAGCACAGCCAGATGATCTTCCCCAAGCTCGAGAAGGAGTCGCCCGTCGCCAGCGTCCACGAGGAGACCAGGGCCGAGTCTGTCTCTGCTCAGGAGGACGAGTACGAGGACTGCGAGGACGTCGAGTGGCGCGAGGACGAGTCCGAGGAGGGCTTCCTGACCGACGAGGAGTACGACATTCTCGACGCCTCGGACGAGGAGTTCAACCTCGATGGCGGCCGCACCAAGCAGAAGTAAAGGCGCACACCTCGGAGTAAGTGGGGCAACACATGGATATTTGGGATATTGGGTTCTTTTGGCTGGGTTTGCGATTTGGGGGAAATGGTCACGATTGCTTGTTTGCTTTTTACTGGAGTCTTTTCTCTCAGGATTCTCTACTCTTCCGTACTGGCTTTTCAAAGCAGTATACGGAACTACCGGGGCGCGAAGGCAGGACACGGACTACGGTAAGCATGCCCTGGGTCACGCCCGCTACAGCGGCTTGAACTCGGACGCACAAGAACCCCCCTACCACCCACCCATCTTTTCTCGACGGTCTTGCACCGAAGAGATGAAGCGGGCCGGTCAGCTTTGTTTACGAATCTGCTTTCCTTTTACTATTTTCTTGCAGGTCTGCTTGCCTCGGGATGTACTGCTCAGATTGATGTCTACTTTGTTTTTGCCTCAGCTAGGCCGTAGGTCAGGGGAATGGGAAATCTGGACTTGCTTTGCATTGCAAGTGAGGTGTCAATTGTGTGTGAATGTGAATGTGTATGCCAACTGTGATAAAAGTATATAGCATCCGTCTCCTACCTTTAAGGAGGACACCCAGCAGACTCTTGTCTGTTCTGCTTGGTTATATCGATTTAGACAGCAGCTCCTGCTCGCCCATTTTCGGATTCCTTGATATCCCTGCGAGCTATATTCCAACCCAATTGAATCAACATCAATGAATATAAAAGAATAAACTGTTGCGTCTCGAACCACAAAACCTGAATGAATTACGTATATGGAACCTTGAAGGTGGTAGACATATTCCATCTATTGGGTATAAACAGCGCGAAACAAGCAAATTTGATAGGTAGGTTCTTGGTCTCAAGTTGCAGCACAGTTTGCGTCTACAAGATAACACCACACCTGATTGAAACCTTTCGCTAACTCGGGGCTGTGACTTAGTCGAAAGTGACCTTCTTCCCTTGGTGCGCCACGGGTGCGCCCGTCAAGCGCGCCACGCTGATGTCGGTCTGGTAGTTGATGGCCTTCTTTTCCTTTTTGCTGTCGTCCCTGCTCTTGTAGTTGCCGCCGCCGCCGCCTTCCTGCTGCTCCCGCTTCCCTTGGTGTTGTTGCTGTTCCCTGGGGTTGCTGCTGTCCTGTTGTTGGTCTTGTTGGCGCCTGGCGGCGCCGCCCTTGCCGCGGAAGCGCTTGTTGTAGCGCGTCTGGTCGTCCTCGGCTAGCTCGATCTTGAGGGTGCGGCCGAGGAGCTGGTTGACCCACCACTTGCGGGTGCGGATGCGGGCGGGTTCTTTGGGGGTAGTGGGTTTTTTGGTCTTCTTTTTGGGTGATTCGTCATCCTCGTCGTCGTCATCGCTGTCCTCCTTTGTGTCCTTGGTGGCGTCGTCTGCCTCTACCTCCCCGTCGGCGGCGGGCTTGGACTCCCCGTCCACGTCCATAAAATCCTCCAGCGTCTCGACCGTCTCGCGCACCTTGACGAACCCCTTGACCGCCCACGCGGCCGCCTCGGCGTCTTCAAAGTTGACCCACCCGTATCCTTTGCACTTGCCCGAGTCCTCGAACGTGGCCACCTTGATCCAGCGGATCTTGCCGCACTTTTCAAAGTGCGCGTACAGGTCGTCCTCGGTCGTGTTGAACGACATGTTGCCCACAAAGACCTTGGTGCTGGCGCTGGGGGCGTCGGCGGACGCGGCCCCCTTGCCGGTGATGGTCCCGTCTGCTGCGACGGGCGCGGGCTCCTCCTTCTTTGGTCGCCCCTCGAAGCTCTTGCTGTCCTTGATCAGGAGCTTGCGGCGGTGCCATTCAGTTTCGGAGAGCGCGATGGCGGCGACGTTGGCGTCGAAGGTGGCGAAGTCGACGTAGGCGAAGCCGCGGTTCTCGGAGGGCTTCTTGGGCCCCGGGCCGGCGGCGGGTTTCGTCGTGGGCATGTGCACGCGCGTGATGTCGTCGTCGGAGATGCTGCCGCCCGAGTTGTCGACTAGCCACTGGCGCAGCTCGGCCTTGGTGACGGTGAAGCGCAGGTTGCCGATCCAGACGCCGTAGGGGGAGCGCTCCTTCTTCTTCTTCTTGTCGTCCTTGGCGCCGTCGGCTTTGCCATCCTCGCCCGTCTTCTCGTCATCCTCATCGTCGCTTGTCGGCTTCGCGGGCAGCGTCTTGCCCTTCTTGAGGGCGCGGCGGGCCTTCTTGGACGGCGGCTCGGGGAGGGAGAGGTCGACTTGGATCTCGTCGAGGGCCGACTTGCGCTTCTTGGAGGAGGCGTCGGGCTGTTGCTCCTCGGGGGCGGGCTGTTCTGGGTCTTTTGTTGCCATTGTGTCTCGTCTGGTGGGGTGAGGGCGGTCCGGAATGGTGAGGGCTTCTAGGACTCGGGCCGTTGAATTGGCAGTCTTTGACCTTGAATTTCAAAAATTTCCCGGTCGATAAGCGATAAGCTGTGCTTCCATTTTTAAGTGTCCATTTTAGCCTCAATGCGGGGCGGCCCAGACCAGCATTTTGAGCTCCGGTGCAACAACGGGTTAGGGTTGCATATCAACATTCACCTTGACTCCTCGAGTACCTACCCAACCTACAGTTCAACCCCTTGATTGTTTCCAATGTTAGTGAACTTTGAATATTTGCCCCTAACTTCACAAAGGAAGAAGGGAATAGAAAATAAGGGCAATAGAAAAGAAAAGTGGAAAAGGAGAAGAAAGAAAGGAAAAGAAATCCTACGAATGTTTCTTTCTTCTTCTCCTCAGTTGAGCTGCTAACCAACAAAAAAAGGGGGGACTGTACACAGGTACGAGTATAATGGTTACTTCGGACCACTAAATCGGCAACACCGACAGAACTCGCGAGGCTCAAAGTCCTGCCTCGTCTCCAAGATGTCTGGTATTTACTGGGCACGCTGTATAGGTAGGCATTTAAACGGCTATTGTCTGGTTAGAGGCAGACAAAGACCACGAGGTAGTCGGGCGGTCAGTGCCCGAGATGACACTGAGCACAATGAACACCCAGAAGATAGCCAGTAATTGCGAATATCCATACCTGTAGGTAGGTAGGTAGCCATTCCTTCGGAGGGACTCTAGTTCCTAGAGCCCAAGCAATACAGCTTCTCTGAGGACCCGAACTAAGCCTCCCCATACGTCTCAAACGTCTCATCCTCGCCAAACACCATCCTGTACGCCGTCCTCGCATACCCCTCCGCCGGCACCACCAGCTCCGGCGCCGCCAGACAATACGCATCACGAAGCAGCATCCAACACCCCATCACGCCGTCCACCAGCAGCCCCCACTGCCTCACAACCATCGTCCCGCTCACCCCGCCCTCAATGACATAACCCAGCGACCCAAGCGCCGCCAGGAGCAGCTTCACCACCCGGCGCGGCTGCACTTCCTGCCTGTGCCCCGCCCTCATCCCCAGCGCCGTCATCAGCGCCCCCTGCATGGCCTCCCAGACCGCCAGCCGCGGCACCTCGCTCGCGGGCCGGCTGTACGTCGCTGCCATGGCGCCCAAGACCGCCTCAATCCTGGCAGCCACCGCGTCTCCTGACTCTCCTCCCCCCCCTTTTTGATGAGGTCCCTGTCCCAAAGACGAGAGATACGCCCCCAACCCCGCCGCAAGCCCCCTCCTCTTGTCCAAACTCGCCTTACTCGTGCCCTGCTCATCCTCGCACATGGCACAATCACACACAAAACCCCAGTTGCGCTGCAGCTTCTCCCTGCGCTGCGCGTAGTTGTCCGGGCCGGGGGGTTGGTACCACCAGGTGAGTTCTGTGTGAGGGGCGAGGTCGCGCGTGGCGCGCGCGACGAGCAGGTCGCCGACAAAGGCGCGGCGGGCGTTGGTGCCGGCGCAGCTGTGGTTTATAAGCGAGGCTGTGGGCCAGAGGCCGCAGGAGTGGAAGACGCCGCTGTCGCCGCCGCCGCCGTCGCCGTCTTCTTCTTTCTCGGGGGTTGGGTTGGGTTGTCGTTGGCGTTGGCGGTGGGAGGTGAGGGTTGAGAGGGGGCAGCCGAAGCTGTTGAGGGCGATGATACGGCGGATGAGGAAGCTGGTCAGGGGCACAGGTGTGGTTAGAGGGGGTTCACTGGTAGGGGGTTGGGGGGGTGGGCGGGCCGGGGGGATTTTTGCATCTCTTACGTGTCAACCACCGGCTGTCCGTCGACCTCAGTGGCGTCGACGGGCTGGTATGAGTCGCGGTGAAGACTGGTGATGATGGGAATCAGAGAGGGGTTTTGGTAGAGCTTCCGGACCGTCATGTTGATCAGGTCCGACTGGGCTCCCATTGTGCCTCCGTTTTCCAAGTCGATTAGCATGGTGGTGTCAAAGCCGCGACCCTCTTCCTTGTCGACAAAGGCGTGGGCGAATGCCTTCTCGCAGAAGAGGAGCTCGCCGGCCTTGACTGCCCTTGTCGTGAAGAGCCCGCGGCCACGAGGTCCCGCTGCTTGGACGCTGACCGGGCCTATGTAGGTGGCATGGTCCAAGAGCGGCGGCCGGAGCCTGGCCGTCTCGGCGTGCAGCTGCTTGAACGGGTATCTGCCGTTGGTCTGCTCTGCGAGGCGGCTGACGGCACGCGTCAGCTGGGTTTTGGCGGACGTGTTGTCGGGATACGCAAGACAGAGCTCCTTGAGGACTTCACAGCACTCTCGGTATCGTTCAAGACTGTAGAGTGCCTCGGCTTTGCGGAAGAGGGCTTTCTCGGCTGGTTTGCCGCCCACGGTTGCGGTGGTCATCGCGGATTCGACATCTGAAAGAGCAGCATCGTACCGCCGGTTCTGAGGAACATAAGAGATCGGTTGAGCCTGATGGTGTGAGTCTCTTCGGGTGTCGGCGAGCAAGTCAGGGCCCGGGTGTAACTATCGCCGTGTAGATAGGTTAGCCATCTACAATCAAATGACAGCTTTCACTCAACGTACCACTCGATAGCAGACCGATACGCCGACTTCTTAGAATAGCTGTTCCCCTTCGTCTTCCAGGCCAGGGCAGTATTCTGCCCAGCCGATTCTCGTTTCCAGCTGCTTGGGATCCGTTCGTCGTTCGCCGAGAGAAAGACGACGTCTGACAAGTGGTCGACACGAAGCCCGTAGTTCCCGTCTGACATCAGCTTCAAGTACGGTTCCTTGAGGATCAGGACCATCCCCTCGACGAGGATGTCCTCTGCCCCGCCGTCTTCGTCGTCCCCCTGGTGGTACAACTGCACCATAAGAACATCGCCCTTCTCGTCTTCCACGATAGCCATCACTGCGGTCATCCGGTCCTGAGGAGTAACTGACCGAACCAGCAAGTAGGTGCCTCTGTGATGAGTCTCGAGAAGCAGATCGTTGATCATCGTTTTCTTCAGGTCTGAGAGAGACACAACGCACGGAGGATAGGGCGGCGGGACAAATGATGACCTTATAAACGAGGTTTGTTGTCCTCCAGCGGTGACTTTACCACGAGATGCCATCAGGTTCAGTTGGAACTCTAGAATAACCTGGGCCCGAGCCGTCCGTGCCGGGCGCTGGCCCTTGTGGGCTTGGGCATCTCGCAGTTTCGCCTGCTGGTCGAGAAGAACCTGGACATATTGCGGAGTGTCCGATACATCGTGGATATCCATTGTTGCTGTCGAGACCGGGCGTCACGCCTCAAACTCGGGGTCCGGTGCTTTCGTCTGAGGGACAAGTCTGCGACGATGGGGGTTATGGCTAGTTATAAGGACATCGTTTGGCCGACTTTCCACCTTGCATGCCATGTCTCTCTAACGTTGGGAGCAAACAAACACTTTTATCGTTACCTAGGTCTCATCGAAATACTCCTTGGAGAGTCTCGATGTCGCCGGTAGTGCATAACTACGGTACCTATGCAGCTCGCCGCATCTCACATCACACTCACTCATCTCATTGCAATTCGACAAACGGGCTGATGTTGCTTCCACTTAAATGAACCGGATCGGCGGTACCCCCTCGCTGCCACGCGGCACCGTTCCAGGCCTGGAGAGTCGTCGGTGTGCCATGATTGGCCGCAGCATTGTTGGCTCTGTTGGCACTGGCAGTCGCTGGCGGGCCAGGATGATACCCGAAAATTGGAACCACAGCGAGTCCTTGAATTCCAGTTCCGAGTCTGCTTGAGAGCAAACGAGCTTAGAAGTGTGACAATTTGAACCAAAACTCTCCCAAGAAGGAAGCGGTTCAAACGGCAAGTGACGGGTGGCATGTGCAAGTGGCTCGTGCGTCTAACTGCCACTTGCAGTTAGCACCACCGCCGAGAATGCCCAGCTCAGTTAACGAGTTCGTGGCCCCCGCAGTCACAACAAAGCCCAGACGAGCGGTGGGCATGGCAATTCTCGGCGCAGTTCCACTTTGTTGCCGTCCTGCTTCTCGACCACACATCACGCCCTGACTGGCCAAGCTCGGACTGGGGTGGCCTGCATCGCCTGGATGGCTCGCTGCTTTGACGCCGCACCTCCTCTCCTCATTTTTCCCACCACTCCACAAACCTGCCGTCTCAACCATCCGCCATCCAGTCTCCGCGTTGGGCAATCCGGCGATCCGCAACATTCGTTAGGTTGTCGCCTCGCCAGCTCGTTGGTGGCTAGCCGATCTGCTGCGTTGTCCTGCCGGACAATGAACGTCCTTTTATCGCCGCAACCCCCGACCTTTCCCCTTCAGTGCGATCCCTCCCGACTGCCGCCGCCGCTCCCTGGTAAGCCCGTCTCTCCGCACTCCCACCGCCTTTACTCGCCTGGACGCTGCCAGATCCCGCGCTGCATCATGAGGAGCAAGAAGCGGCTTTTTCGCGCAGTGCCGGAACCCCGAGTCAGGTTTATTGACCCCTTCGCAGCGCCACAGTACACCATGGCTTCCCGGAAGCGGAAAGCAGACGACGACAACGACGAGATGTCGCTCTCGCCCCTCAGCTCGCCGGCGACATCCTCGAGGCAACTCGCCAGGCCGTTGAAGAAAGTCCGAGGCGCCAGCGACATGGCCGGCCGCCCGCTAGCGCTACCCCGGCTGCTCGAGACCCTCGACAACACACAATTGCGCACCGTGCTCCAGACCATTTGCGAGCGGCATCCAGACATCGGCCGGGAGGTGGTGACGGGCGCGCCTCGACCGTCCGTCGCCTCAGCGCTGCAGGTCCTGGGCGATTACCAAGACAAACTCCGGGCCGCCGTCCCCTTCGGCCAGTCGAGCTCCGACTACACATATTTCCGGGTCAAGCAACCGCTGGCCGCCCTCGTCGACGCCATGTCCGACTTCACGCCACAGTTCCTCCCGCCCGTTGAACAGCAGACAAACATCTCATTACAATACCTCGATGCCGCGACAAAAATCATCCACGAGCTGCCCGACTGGGAGAGCCAGCAATATCGACACCACAAAGATAATGCATACGACGAGATCTCGGGCGCCTGGGCGCTGGTCATCACCGAAGCGGCCAAGAGAGGAGGCGGATTCGTCCTGCACACGGGCGGCTGGGACCAGAGGCTGGCCAAGCACAACCAGCAATCGGGAGGGAAGCTGGAGCAGGCCATGGGCGCCATGGCGACCGAGGTCCCGTGGGCCGGCAGCAGCTCAACCGCCGCGCCGGCGTCCGGACTGTCGGACCCCAACTCGATCCTGAACCAGCTCATCAACGGCACCTACGGCTCGCCTGTCCGCGTCGGTCCCTGGTAGAAGCGGCGATCATGAACGTGACAGGCCCGCCGTTGCTGGGCCCAGGCGCCGGCATCGCCGACGAACTTGACGACTATTTCTTTTTTCATCTCGACACAGGGCATCGGGGACTGGGAGGCATAGACTTTTGGGGGTTGAGGATTCGGGCCAACGGCGTTCATATCTTCCTTTCATCCCTCTGATATCCATCGTTACCTTTTCTTATGTAGGGGTCTTTCGGGCCGCATTATCAGTTTCCCTTCGACAGTGGAGGGATCACGGGGCGGGTGGTGGAGGGAGCGGTTTAGTCTTGTATTTTGACTCGGGGCCTCCCGTTGGTCCTCTCATTGTCAGGTGGTGGTTGGGGACTTTGTTTGCTTGAGCTGTCTGATTTGGTACATACAACTGCGGATATTTGGCGTCTTTACGGTTTGATTTTGATATACTTTTGTCACGCAGCATGTTTGGGATATGTGATATCGCCTTTTGTTGGCCGGCAACTTGGCAACTCTGCGCAGATGTCCTAAGACGAGCATGTCGTCTTGGTTGCGCTGCTTCGAACTCGGTCGTCTATGAACTACCATTCCCACAGTCGGGTTTGTTCTCCCTGTGTAACGGGGTCTGAGCGTCCCTTTCTCGAGCCCCTGGCTGCCGACCAGCGCCAACACATGAAGATCTCTTCTGTTGTTTTACCTTTATCGACGATCGCCCGACACCCGAGGCATCGGCCCGGGTTGGCATTTACCCGGTTTGATTGAATATTCTGCATCATTTATGTGCCTCTCTCGCTCAGATCGAGGGTGACAATGCAATGTGCCGTTGTGGGTGTTGTCAGATTCGACCGTCATCCCATCTGACGAAGCCGGACGCCGCAACCTGGAGCGGGTCGCGTGCCTGTTGATTTCAGGCGTCAGCCCCCTCTCATGTTTGCGGGGTGCGGGGCATTTACGGCGCTGAGGCAACCATGCACGTGACAGCCTGTAGCGGACGTGCCCCACTGCCGCTAGTTCAGTCGGGGCCCGACGCGTCGCCTAGAGTCAGACACGCCGCAACACCAGGCTCGCAGGCAGCATCCAGGGTTGATCCTGAATTGACAACCCCGTCGTCCGGTCTTGATATTCCTCCTTCCAAATTGCTAAACAAAACCCATGAGAGAACGCCTCGCGTAAACACCGCCACGATGCCCGCGTATGTTTGCCTGCTTCCCCGTCGCGTCGCCCGTCGATGCGTGCCAATAATCAACCTCGAGGTTGTGAAGCTGACCACTGTCCGTCACAGCCCAGGCGACCAGCACACCAGCATCCCCAATCCGTTCAACGAGCCCGAGCCGTGCATCTCCGAGTACACGGCCCAGCAGATCGCCACGCTACAGAGCCGCCTCGAAAAGCAACTCGGCCCCGAATACCTCTCGTCGCGCGCGGGCCCGTCCGGACAAAAGGTGCACTACATCACGGCCGAGAAGATCATCTCGCTCGCCAACGAGGTGTTCGGCTTCAATGGGTGGTCGTCGGCCATCCGCGACACGCAGATCGACTTCTTCGACGAGCACCCGCAGACGCTCAAGATCAGCCTGGGCATGTCGGTCGTCGTGCGCGTCACCCTGCGCGACGGCACGTACCACGAGGACGTCGGGTACGGCCACATCGAGAACTGCAAGGGGAAGGCCGCCGCCTTCGAGAAGGCCAAGAAGGAGGGCACCACCGACGCGCTGAAGCGCGCGCTCCGCCACTTTGGCAACGTGCTGGGCAACTGTATTTATGACAAGCCGTACCTGGCCAAGGTCACCAAGATCAAGGTGCCGCCGATCAAGTTTGACGAGAGCCGGCTGCATCGGCATCCGGACTTTGCGGTCAGGAAGGGGCCGGCGGAGGTTGCGGAGCCCAAGGAGGAGAAGACGGCGCCGCCCGTGCGACCGCCGCCGCAGCGTAAGCAGGGTGTTTTTGCGGGAGAGGCCGTGTGCTAATCTCGATGACAGTGCCGACTGCGGAATCTTTTGAGGATTTTCTGGGGGGTAAGGCTTGCTAGTTGATAGTGTACCGAATCCAGCTAACAAGCTGCAGAACTGGACGAGGTAGACTTCAACATTTCTGACGAAGGCCATCCAGACGAAGTCGTCCTACCAAACTCGACCGAGACAGAGTCGACCATTTCCAATGTGTCGAACAAGAGCAATAACCAAGCGCCTAACGGCGGAAATAACCCCATGCACCCCCCAGCTAGACAACTTGCAAGGACGAGTTCAGCAGGCAACAATCCCCCGCGGCCAGCCCCACAAACACCAGTCCAGCACCCCCCGAGGGCCAACACGAACAAATTCCCCGGCGCCGGCGCCCAAAACTGCGGCCCTCCCCCCAACGCCCGCCCTCCACAACAACAATTCAACCAGCAGAACAACCGCCCCGCGCCCCAGCCCAACAACACCAATCAGAACCAGAACCAGAACCAGAACCACAACCAACTCCCTCAAACTCACATGACACCGCCCCAAACAGGCGGCCATAACAACAATAACAACAATAACGCAGGCCCCCCACCCGGCAGCGAAACCGTCGGCTTCTTCTCGGGGCGCGCACTAAAGGGCCTGACGGACGAGTCCATCGCCGCAGGCAACCTCGCGCTCAAACCGGGCCAGGTGTTCAACCCGCGCCTGGAGAGCCCGTCCATCCCCCGCACGCCGGGGGTCGACCACTCGGCGACGAAACCGTTGTCTAGGAGTGGGCAGCATGTGCCCGGGAGGAAGACGGAGGAGGGGGGTGGTAATGGGGGTGGGTTAGGTGGGGGTGGTGGAGGACAGCAGCAACCAGCCGGGGGTGGTGCTGTAGGCAATGGTGCTGCGCGTTCAGGCCCCGGCCCCGGTCCCGGTCCCAGGCCAGGCGGCGGCGGCGGCGGCATCAACAACATGGTGAACCCGCAGCTGGATCACACGCGACGGATTGGCGCGCCGGGGTCGTCGAGTCCGCTGGGGAATCGGGGGCAGTTTAGGCCATTGACTGTCAAGAGGCCTGCTGCGGGCGGGGATAGGCCGAATGGCGCTGGGGCGAATGGTGGCCTGAATGGGGGTCCGAATGGTGCTGGTGGGAAAAGGGTGCCGTTGGAGGATGTGAGTAATGCGGCGGCTGGCGGGGTTGGTGGTGGAGGGAATGGGGGGGATTTGAAGAGGCAGCGGACTTCGTGAGGGCTTGAGATACCTACTCTCGGTTTGGGGAACTGGCTGTAAATGGAATCTTTTGGGGGAGGAGGGGGGGGTGGTATATGCTACTTGTCGGGGTCATGAGGTAGTTGGTGGCCGAGGCGTCCGTTTGCTATGAGGCTTGTTACAGACTTGCTCTTCATGATGGGGGTCAAAGGTCGGGGCTTGCTTATAGGCGTTGCATGGCGCAAGAGGGCTTGGCTGGCCGTAAATCAAGCCGGTTGGGAGGGGACGGGAAGGTTATGTTTATTTTATGGCAGGTAGACGGAATACAGTGCTCATGGGGTGGGTTTTGGTGAAATCTCAGTCAACGTGTGAGCCTTTTGGCAGCGAGTGTGCGTCGTTTTAGATGGTGGCCTGTTGATGGGAGCTTGTCCCCAGTGTCTATGTATGGTTGGCTGTTAGTGTCAGCAGGTTGCTACTTGGTAGTCGTTCAGGTGCTGGGGTCTGCTGTTCCAGACAACCCGTGTTCAAACATATATGTATATATATATCTTCGCTTCTCCTGTTGACAATCGGTCTTTCTCACACTACCATAGCCGCCCTCTGAATCCGAATAAGTCCGTTCAGCTCCCCATTCCACTGGCCATCCAGCGATATGAAGTATCAAGCAGTTCGATTAGCCATAGTGTCCTGCATTTACAACTATGGTAGTTTTCTGTAGTATCATTTCTCCTAACATGCCTGACAATAATCCCTACATCGCGGTTTGAATCTCCCATCTGTTCGAATGCCGTCTTGCCCGCCCTCTACTCATTTGTTACGGCCCACGCTCTACTTGCTCCTCCCATTTGTGGTAGTTGGACATCAGCAGTAGTCAACCTGTGGCCTTTCTTTCCTCCTGTCGACTTCACAAGATGGGCAAAGGCAGAATAGTTTGATTGCCTGGCCATCATCGAAAACCGTTTATTATCAACTTTCGCTTCATCTCCAACATATCCCTCCCACGAGACAACGAAAGAAGAGGTATGGCTGGATGTTGATTAGCATTTCCCGGGCCGTGATAGGCCACCAACAACACCCCACTGACCCGCCCCGGTTCCCCGGATTTTCGGTTCCGGGATCGGACGCCTGAAACGACCCTTGCCATGTCGCCGAGCCGATAATTTTTGTCGCCCTCGGAGTGACAGAGCCCCGCCAGCAGCGACGCACTCGGCAACGGGGACAGCAACCATGAGGTCAATTGAACTCGCCAGCCGGTCGGGCGTGGCCCTGAGGGTGTGTATTCGACAAAAATACTATCTACATCGACAATCGCTAACGGACACCGTGACACACAGAGGGCGTTCCAGGCCCAGCAGCTCCGTCGCGCCGCGAGCACGCGACCATACTCGAACGGGCCCCTGCTGCCCCCGACGTACGAGCGGCTCTACAACAAGTACGCCGAGGTGCGCCGCGTGCTGGGCGCGCAGCGGCTGACGCTGGCCGAGAAGATCCTGTACAGCCACCTGGACAACGTCGAGGAGTCGCTGCTCTCCAACACCAACAATGGCCGCGACGTGCGCGGCGCCGCCAACCTCAAGCTGCGGCCCGACCGCGTCAACATGCAGGACGCCTCGGCCCAGATGGCCCTGCTGCAGTTCATGTCGTGCAACCTGCCCCAGACTGCCATCCCCGCGAGCATCCACTGCGACCACCTGATCGTCGGCGAGCGCGGCGCCGACGACGACCTGTCGGCCGGCATCAAGATGAACCAGGAGGTCTTTGACTTCCTCGAGTCGGCCGCCAAGAAGTACGGCATCGATTTCTGGCCGCCCGGCGCCGGCATCATCCACCAGACCGTCCTCGAGAACTATGCCCTGCCCGGCCTGATGATGCTGGGCACCGACAGCCATTCGCCCAACGCCGGCGGGCTCACCACTATTACTATCGGCGTGGGTGGCGCCGACGCCGTTGAGGCGCTCGTTGGCGCTCCCTGGGAGCTGAAGGCGCCCAAGATCCTGGGTGTCAAGCTGACCGGCAAGCTCAATGACTGGGTGTCCCCCAAGGACCTGATTCTGCACCTTGCTGGCCTTCTTACTGTCCGCGGTGGAACTGGCTACATAGTCGAGTACTTTGGGCCCGGCGTCGACACTCTCAGTCTTACCGGCATGGCGACAGCCTGCAACATGGGGGCCGAGATCGGCGCGACCACCTCCATCTTCCCCTACACCGACGCCTCGAGCCGGTACCTGAAGGCGACTCGGCGAGAGCAGGCCAGCAGGAACGCCGAGGTGTTCCAGAACTTCCCGGGCGCCGGCGCCACCGAGGACGCCTTTTTCAAGTTCAAGGCCGACGAGGGCGCGCAGTACGACCAGCTCATCGAGATTGACCTCTCCAAGCTCGAGCCCCACATCAACGGCCCCTTCACGCCGGATCTCGCCACGCCGCTGTCCCTGTTCAAGAAGACGGTTCGGGAGGAGCAGTGGCCCGAGAAGCTGTCGGCCGGCCTCATCGGCAGCTGCACCAACAGCTCGTACGAGGACATGACGCGCGTCGAGAGCATCGTGCGCGAGGCCGAGAAGGCCGGCCTGAAGCCCAAGGCCGACTTCTACATCACCCCCGGCAGCGAGCAGATCCGGGCGACGCTCGAGAGAGACGGCACCCTGGAAACGTTTACCGACGCCGGCGGCATCCTCCTCTCCAACGCTTGCGGGCCCTGCATCGGCCAGTGGAAGCGCATCGACGGCGTGGAGAAGGGCACCCCCAACGCCATCCTGACCTCGTACAACCGCAACTTCCGCGGCCGCAACGACGGCAACCCGGACACCATGAACTTCCTCGCCTCGCCGGAAATCGTCACGGCCATGGCCTACGCCGGCTCCACCACCTTCAACCCCATGACCGACACCCTCACCACCCCGTCAGGCGCCGAATTCCGCTTCCCCGCCCCGCGCGGCCTCGAGGGTCCCCCAACGCCCTTCGAGCAAGGCAAGGAAGTCTTCGCCGTCGCCTCGCAACCCCCCAACCCCTCGGTCCAAGTCGCCATCTCCCCCTCCTCGGAGCGCCTCGCCCTGCTCGAGCCCTTCGACCCCTTCCCGCAGTCGGACCTCACCGGCCTGCGCGTGCTGGTCAAGGTGTCGGGGAAATGCACAACCGACACCATCTCTGCCGCGGGGCCCTGGCTCAAGTACAAGGGCCACCTGCCCAACATCAGCGCCAACACGCTCAACACGGCCGTCAACGCCGAGACGGGCGAGGTCAACGCCGCCTACGACTGCCTCGACAACGACGCCAAGTCCACCATCCCGGAGCTCGCGCTCAAATGGAAGCAGCGCGGCCAGCCGTGGCTCGTCGTCGCCGAGCACAACTACGGCGAGGGGTCGGCAAGAGAACACGCCGCGCTGCAGCCGCGGTATCTCGGCGCGCGCATCATCGTGTGCAAGAGCTTTGCTCGCATCCACGAGACCAACCTCAAGAAGCAGGGGGTTGTGCCGCTCACGTTTGGGGAGCAGACGGATTATGAGCGGATCGGGGCCGGGGATGAGGTGGACACGGTCGGGTTGTATGAGATGTTGAAGGCGGGCGGGAAGGGGGAGGTCAGGTTGCGGGTGAAGAAGAGGGGGACCAGGGAGGTGTTTGAGGTGCCGGTTAGGCATGCGGTGAGTGAGGACCAGGCGCGGTTTATTCTGGCGGGGAGCGCGTTGAATTTGTTGGCCAAGGGGGGGGCGGTTTAGTGCTGTTGTGTAGATTAGACTGTTGAGACTGAGAGTGTAGGCGGTATACCCGACGCTGCTGCTGCCATAATGGTGGATATGGCGGGAATATATAAAGGAAGTGTTTAGACTAGTCTGGTTTCGATTGTTCAAGTTATGTGTGAAGAAAGGCCGCTGCGTGATGGTTGGTAAACCGGAGGAGGCTTGACACCCTTGATAGGTTGCTAAGATTAAACTCGCAACGGGCTTCCTACCACTTTCAACACATTCATTCCAAGTAGGTAGTTCCCACCGGCATGTCCTTCGTAAACGCAGTTCAACAAATACAGCCCCGTCTCTATCTTGCTTCTCGTACCTATAAAACATCGACTCGGCACCCATAGCCTTCCAGGTTACATCTCTTAACACAGCGATTGTGGAGCCGGATCCCAGAAGTGGGTTGCTAAGACCTGACCAGCCTTTCGCCATCCTTGAACACCACGCCCGCTACGTCTTTGCCGTCGGATGGTTGTCTTCCCATCCCGTCGCCGTACGTCCCGGGTCATGATGCTACTTGAGTAGGTGAGGGTCTTCCGATCAGGTAAAAAGTAAACAGACGACGACAAGGACAGAAGAAAACAAAAAAACATACAACACCAGGGATTCGCTGGTCGTCACCGACCCAACTACTGGTCTGGCCCTTGCAAGTTTAACTCGGGGAGAGCGGACGGGATCCCGTGTTTTCTGGCAGGTATGGTCGTATGTGATAGTTCGGGGTGGAGATGCAGCTTATGGATGATGGGATGGGATGTGGTGTGGGAGGAGACGCTGAGGGTTTGGTCTGGCGTGGCGCGGGCTTGGCCTCGATTATCAGCATGGCCTCGCATTTGATATGTCCTGCGATGGGAAGCTTAGTTATTTTGATATGGTTCTTGTATATGGAGGTGTACGACTTGGCTGCTTGTCGGTGGAATACTGTTCAAGTGTAGATGGTCACCTACTGTGACGTGCGTGTATGTTGGGTTGGTAACAGGTATGTTCCGGAACAGGCGATCCGAGGGTGTCAAGTCTTTTAAGTCTGCTGGATATTATGACTTTCAAGTGGCGTTTGCGGCGAGATATATCATGCATTGTTGGCATCCAAGTGCCGTTGGCGCTAGATTTCTTCAAGACTGCTACTACTAGTAGAGACTCAAACGCTACAAAATGGATTAAGCCGAGGTGTAAAATAAATGCATTAATTCAAGGGGCTAGCTAGCTAATAGGAGCGGCAAATGGCGAGGCGTTCTCATCGCCGCTACTGGCACCGTTAGTAGCTGTGGTGAGCTTGCGACTAGTAAATATACAAGGCTGTAGTTCTCGGCTCAGCCTTGCGAAGCTGTTAGCATTGACTTAATTCACTTAACTACCTTAGCATTGACTGGCTTCTACTGCGAGGCCTGCTCCCGAAACCTGTGATGGGTACCAGCGGCCATTCATTTTCTTCCAGCACCGTAGGCACTATACGTGCTAATTAGACTGCTAGTATACACCTACTAGGACGACGATTCTTGCTTTCTCTTCTGGCTGTCCCTCGCTAACCCGCTTCCACGAAATAGAAAACCCGCAGACGAAGGAAACGCAAGCTGAGCCATCGGTCCAAAAAGGGCACAATGTGCATTGTTTCCAGGTCGCTCCCGTTCGCTTGGACACAAATTGGCAGCTTCTTGGTTTTGGGTCCTCCAGACTGCTCATACTTCACGCAAGTTGATGTTGTTCTTATTTACATCGCCCAAAATGCCCCGGGCCAGTCTGTTGGATGTAATTCCGTATCATTGAGCAATTTGCGAGGTGGCCTCAGCAACACTTCATTTGCATCGCTCAATTACACACACCTCTTTGGGTCCCTGGACCTCTGGTATCTGTCAAAGCTCCTGGTATTCTTCCCAGCCCAAAGAAAAGCAAAGCAATTGCTTTTCCCAGCGCCACACACCAGCAATAAAGGCAATTCAACTACCAACCATGGTACTCCCACAACAACCAACAAAACAACAAACAAAAACCCGCTGCTCTCAAAACAATGCGCCTTAACATGCAAAGCCCATGCCATGCCATGCCCTCATGTCCCCATGCCCCAGTGCCTCCATCCCATCCCAGCGGCAACCCCAGTACAGCCAACACCAGCAAACACCCCCAGTCCACCAAAAAACTGCAGACAGACAGACAGACAGACAATGCTAATCCCAGCCCCAGCCCAACATTAAGATCCATCCCCCCCAACCCTTCTCATCCCCCCCATCATCTGCGCGCCATTCAGCCCGCTAACAACCACGACCCCCGAATTCCCCAACCTCTTCCCCGTAACGCCAGTTGCACCACCAACGCCGGGCGGTTTCCTCCCCTTCCTCTCCACCCCACTCCCATTTATACTACTACCACCGCCCCCAACACTCCCATGATCTTCCCCCTGGCAAGATGAAGCAGCCGAGGAAGCAGCAGCAGCAGAAGAAGAAAGAGGCGGCAAACCCCGCAACCTCCTCAGCGCCCGCACCCACGCCGGGTTCTCGGCCATCTTCTCCGGCAGGCTGTCCTCCAATGCAACGACGCCCTGTTGGTCACCCTCCCGCTGCTGCTGCTGCTGTCTCCGCAGCGACCGCGCCGCGCGGCCAAAGTTGGCCTTTTTGTTCCCGCGCGTCTGGATTTCCTGCCGTTTCGCGGCGTGCCAGGCCGGGGAGTGGGGCTGCGGCCAGTGGATGCGCGGATCGATGTCTAGGTAGAGGGGCTCGTCTTCTTCCTCTTTTGGTGGTTGGGGGGGTTCTTTTTCTGGACTGGTACTGGTTGTTGTTGTTGTTGTTGTTGTTGTTGATGTTGTTGTCGGTTTGGGCGGTGCTGTGGTGGTGGTTAGGTCTACGTCCGGAGGCGGGGAGGCGGCGCCCGGTTGGGAGTAGATGAGGGCGTCGAATTTGGAGGTGTCTATTTCCTTTGTTTTTGGGAGCTGGACGGGCTGGGTCTTGGTGATTTGCGCTGGTCGAATGGGGAAGTGTATTTTCTGAGGGGGCGGTTTGGATGCGGTGATGCCATTTGCTTGGAAAGGCCCGTAACCGGTTTGAGCGTCCGGCCTTGTCCTGTCTGGCGGTGCCTTTTGGCTCTGCCCGTTCGAAAGCTCTGATAGCCTCCGGGCCTGGCCGGACGAGTCTATAGATCCAGTGAGGGTTGCAGACGAGGCTGCGCTGCTCGTCTTCCTCCCGAAGTAGTCTTTCACGTCCCCGTTCAGCGACAACTCCGACCCCCCAGAACTGCGCCGCGGAACATGTCCTGCGGAGCCGTTTACCCCAGAACTTGACTGCTCGGACAGCACCCCCGAGGCACGGTCTCCTGGGATGTCAATGAACTGCAGGTTAGACAGCTGGAGCGGCACCCTCCTCACAGCATGCCTAAAACTCGGTTTCGAGGCAGCCTTGGCATCCTTTTCTCGCGCCCTGCCAGGCTGGGAGGAGTGTTTTGATGCGCGGCGGCTAGACTGCAGACTTTTAGGCTCGAGTGATTCCTTCCCCGGGACCGAGTCCGCAGTTGGCGGCCGAGACGGCATCGTTCTATTCGCTCTGGCCTTGGGAGAGCGCCCTGGGGACGGCGATAGTCTCTGTCGTTTCCTCGTACGCTCTCCATCCCCCAGAGAGCCGGGGCTCGCCGGCGGGGAGTGGACCGGGGGGCGGGGCGCCAATGGGCGAGACGACGGCGGCGACATGATCGACTCGCCGCGAGAGGGGGGTGTGCTGTGTTTGGGGGTTGGTTGCTGCGCGATGAACTGGCCCGGGTTTCCGGCGGTTTTGCGTCTCATGATTGGCCGGTCCTTGTCGGTCTCTGGCAACATCTTTCTAGGATTTGAGGTTGAGAAGAGAGACTGAGAAGGAAAGCCGGAGGTGCCCGCCGGGGCTTGTGCCGGGCGTGTGCCATTTGCTTGGACGGAATCCCGGCTCTGGTCAGTGTTGGAGATGTCCTCCAGATGCTTATGCGCCTCACACAGGGCATGGCGGTTCCCGTCGATCTTGGCGGCGCATCCGGAAAAGGAGCAATTAATGATAAATCCGGCCGCCGAGTCAATCCGCTGGCTTGTGGAATTGACGGCAGCGGTGGCGGACGGCGACATCCTGGCGCGGAGCGAGTCGTCAAGGCCCGACGATGCGGAGCTGGGAGAGGCGGCCCGCGTCGACAACAGCGAGTTGTCATGGTAGAGGCGGCGGCGCTGGTCTTGGCCCTTGTGGCCGGCAAGACAGCGCTTGCAGACCCAGTTGCTGCTGTCGGATGCGGTCAGCGGACAAGGGCCTGGCACAAGTCTGCAATTGAATATAGTCGAAATGGGAGAATGGAGGGTGTAGCAGGTGGTAGGGCGAGGCAGGGTAGGCGCGAGGCAGAGCGAAATACGGCTGGCCGGGAAAATAGGCTACAAGGAAGTGGGGGGCTGCTGGACTCCTTCTGTACAATTGGCCCGCCGAGTCGATGTAACAGGGGATAGAGGTGTCGGTTGGGAGATGGCCTCCGACCGAGTGGAGACACGATGGAAGGGATGGAAGTTGGGGAACATGGAGGACAGGAAAACCTACATGGGCTCGCGTGGATGGGGGCGGTGACATGCGGAATGGTAATATCTGCTGCAGCGGACGCACTTGAACAGCGGCTTGTCGAGCGCCGCCGTCTCTTTGCATCGTCTACAATGGGGCGGCATTGGTCTCGCCCGCTTGAGCCTTGCGCCTCGTCCTGTAATTCGCGACACTGTTAGCGCCCCTAGTCTATCCTAGCCGACGGATTTGATTTTCAAATATCCTTGAAAAATCAAAAATACAACTTGAAGAGTGTGTCTCAGGTCTTTTCAGTTTATGTCGGTCATCATCCAGCGCAGCTGCAGCGGTTTCGTGGTTCCGGGGCGACAGGCGAACTAGTCGAGCAAGGCCGAGGCTGCAATGAATGCACCACACCTCGTCCCTTGCTCGTGTCTACCACAGCCTTTGGGCCCGGCCTTGTGAAATCAACGAAAGCCAGACTCCGGGAAGCGGCAGCGTCGTCGACAGGAGCCTCCGACGTATTTTGATATATCCGACCGCCAGACCTCTTGCTTCCGGCTGTCTCAAGGCAGCTTGAAGGAAGCGGAGACTGGCAGCTGGACGCGCCAAGACGCATGAGCCGTGTCGCTCGGAACCACAATACCAGAAGAGCCCAAGGCTGTCTGACCTTTTACCAGTTTGCTCATCATTGACACGGTGCTTCGAGTAAGAAAAAGGAGGGAGACGGAAAAGCCTTACCTGAAACCTATCGGAGTCTGAGGCGATACTCGTACAAAGCATCAGCTCCTCGGCGCGAGGCCACCCGCTGCCCGTGCAACCACCCTTTGCTGGCCGCCCGCGATCATCAGCCCAGCGGCTCGGATCATGGGGTGCCGACTCAAGCGAATTCAGCAGGACGGTGGTTTTTTCCAAAGCCACCGGAAAACGCCTGTTTTGTTGGCCCGATGGCAGGTTGAGGTATTGGTTGTGTTACGAATGAAGTTTGTACCGCGCTTGACAATTTCTCGGAGCGAAAACGTGGGGAAGTGAAGGACAACGCGGGCAGATTGCAGAAGTGGACCCTAAACTGAGGTGCTCTGGTCCGTGCACCAAGACAAGCTTTGCAGTTTGCAGGAGGGGCATCGGGCTGAAGGCCGAGCTCGGCTTAGCGCGCCAAGAGGGATGGTCCGCGATAACAGGTTGCGGTTTGCGATACGGAGACCTTAGCCTCCTTTTCGCTGCACCCCTCGACCATCGACGACGGCGACGAAGCCCTTCCGAGCGCTGCACGCCCTCACGGCCCCGGAACCGAAACCCACGCATACTCCTCCGCTGCCATGGACTTCCTCAAGTCGGCTGTCGCCTCGGCGATGGCCAAGGGCCCGCCGTTCCCCTACAACTTCGGCGACAAGGTCGACCTGGACCCCTCCATCTGGACCCTGCACAACGGCACTCGCCGGGTATGTCCCCGGCCTTGGCTGCTCCGCGCTCAGAGCACAGCCAGGACTATGTTGCTGACTTGGGGCACAGGAAGACGGCTCGAACTGCAGCATCTTCTCGTTCGACATCACCGCGAACCGATCCGCCCTCCCGCTGGCCAAGAACGCCCTGAAGAAGCTACGGACACTACGACACCCCGGCGTCATCAAGGTGCTGGACACGGTCGAGGTACGCCGCCTGCCCGGTAGTCGGAGAGCCCCCCGAGGCTGATATGTTTGAAAAAGACAGATTCATACATCTACATCGCGACCGAGCGCCTAGTCCCCCTGCGGTGGCACGTTAAGCGGAAGAGCCTCAGCCCCGAGACGGCGAAATGGGGTCTCTACAGCATTGCGGTGCGTCGTTCGCAAGCCACAGCGGATATTGAAAATGCCGGGCCCACACTGACGAGGAGGGCAGAGAACAATCAAGTTTATCAACGACGAGGCGTCGTCAGTCCACGGCAGCCTCAAAGTTGCCTCGGTCTACACAACTGAAAGCGGCGAGTGGAAGCTCGGTGGTTTCGAGGTGCTCAGCAACGTCAAAGACGACGAGGCCGTGGTATATGTAAGGCTCGAACACCTGGACTTGGCGTTGTTGGACTAACACGGGCCTAGACCTACGGCAGCCTTGTGCCAGACTCGGGGCGTTACACGCCCCCCGAGCTAGCAAAATCAGGCTGGGATGCTGTCAAGCGCAGCCCACACTCCGCCGTTGACGCTTACCAGTTCGCCGCCCTGATCTTCGAGGTCTTCAATGGCACTTTTGGCGGCGGCGACCAGGTGGGACAGACCAAGAATGTCCCACCAAGCATGCACTCCAGCTACAAGCGCCTCACCAACGCCAACCCCAAGGCGAGACTCAGCGTCGCTCACTTCCTCGAACAGGGCCGCCGGAACGGCTCGTTTTTCGACTCGCCACTAATCAAACTCACCGATGGGATCGAGAACTTGGGCGTCAAGTCGGAGGGGGAACGGGAAGCCTTCTTAGAGTGCGTGTTTGATTTTTCCTGTCTCGTACAGGGCCGTGTGCTAACGGAGTCAGCGACTTGGAGCAACTTACAGACGACTTCCCCGAGGACTTTTTCAAGATGAAGGTGCTTCCCGAGCTGCTCAAATCAGTAGAGTTTGGCGGCGGCGGTCCCAAAGCCTTTGGGGTTGTGATGAAGATTGCCACAAAGTTGTCAAATGAAGATTTTGAGGCCAAGATCACCCCGGTCTTGATTCGGCTGTTTGGCAACCCCGACAGAGCCATCAGAGTATGCTTGTTGGACAACTTGCCCTTGATGATTGATCGCTTGTCCCAAAAAGTCGTCAATGATAAGATATTTCCTCAAATAGTGAGTCCAATCCTCCTTGATCCTCTTAGCTGGCCTAGTTCGATACTGACTGTGTAGGTGACCGGGTTCACGGACGTGGCGCCCGTCGTAAGAGAACAGACACTCAAGTCTGTCCTTACCCTCATCTCCAAGCTCTCAGACCGGACCATCAACGGCGAGCTGCTGAGATACCTGGCCAAAACCGCCAACGATGAGCAACCTGGCATCCGCACGAACACGACAATCTGTCTCGGCAAGATCGCCAAATACCTGGGGGGCTCCTCAAGAGCCAAGGTCCTGATCGCTGCGTTCACACGCTCACTTAGAGACCCCTTTGTCCACGCCCGGAACGCATCCCTGATGGCCCTCTCCGTGACATCAGAGTACTTCTCCGAAGAGGACTGCGCTCTCCGCATAGTGCCCGCCATCTGCCCCTCCCTAATCGACAAGGAGAAGCTCATCCGCGACCAAGCGAGCAAGTCCATCGACGTCTACCTCGCCAAGATCAAGAAAGCAGCAGCCAGCATGCCCGACACGGCCCTCCCACCAGAAGGCGCCGCGTCGGCCGCGGGCGGACCTAGGATGAGCACCCCGCAACCAGCCGAATCGGCCGCCTCCTCCTGGGCCGGCTGGGCCATCTCCTCCTTCACCAACAAACTCTCAACCGCAGCAGGCGAGATCCAATCCTCTTCTACCCCAGTCAACGGCTCAGCCGCGGCGCCACCGCCCAAACGGCCCTCCACGGCCTCCCAAACCCCCTCCACCTCATCCGCCTCAAACCTCCACCGCCAGGCCCTCAAATCCCCGCCCCCGTCCGCACCACTCACGACGAAGGACACCTTCTTCCCAGAAGACGATGTTGACAACAACGAAGAAGAAGACGAAGACGCGGCCGACGCGTGGGGCGACATGGATGACATGGTCGAAGACGACATCGACGACAAGGACAACGGCGCCACCGCCGCGGATTTCTTCAGCGCCGAAGTCAAGCCGACTTCCTCTTCCAAACCAACACCTTCCTTCCCCAGCAGCAAGAAGACGACAACAACCCCCTCCCAAAACGCCAGCGCGACACCCTTCGACGACGGCTCCGAACCGGATTTTGCAGGGTGGCTGGCCGCGCAAGCAGAGAAGAAGAAGGGCGGTGGCGCCGGCGCGGGGGGGAAGGCGCTGCCTAAGGGGTTGGCCAAGTCTGGTGGTGGGGGTGGTGCCGCGAAGAAGACGGTGCTGCCTGCCAAGAGCAAGGTGGTACCTGTGAAGAAGAAGATTGATATGAAGCCGAAGCAGACGGATGAAGATGACGGGTGGGGTGGGTGGTGAATAAACGAACCTAACCTAACCTGAGCGCCTGGGGAGGGTGGTTCGTGGGTTTGCTTGCTTGGTTAGGATGGGGGTTGGGGGACTTGGGATAGATAGAGAGCGGAGCGGTGGTTGCTAAGGTAATTAGGTTAATTCATGACACGTATATAGGGGAGGAAAGTTGTAGTTGTGTGTGGGTTTACGAAGTAGAAGGCTTGCATGGCGTTCGGAAGAGTGTTTGGGTACTTTATAGAGACGACGATGGCACAACCAAGCGCGTTGTGATTTGACACACACATATTTATCCAAGCAGGTTATTCGGCAATTAAACTTGAAAACGAGATTCGAATTCCCCTTTGTACCTGTGTAGTTTGAAACTATGTAGTACATTCCGAGAGAGAAAAAAAGCCCATCTTGAACTAGGTCATCAGTCATGAAAAACATCAAAAAGAGGATAAGCCCTCTCATCGGCGGCTCATACAAGGGCAACCCGCAAACAACCCCACTTGCCAAAGATCATTAATGACTTCCCACAGAGAGAACCACCATACTCGATCATGGAAATCACGGGGACGGAACAAAACACCCTGGTTAGATCAAACCACAGGCCAGTGTTCCCACTCGGTCCTCGGGGGCGGGAAGGGCTGCGGAGCCGAGCGGGCGACGGGTGACAGACGGGGCTCGGGCCTGTGGTGTACATCCCTGGCCGTCGCGTGCTGCAGGGACATGACCGGGGCGGCGACCGCGGGGAGCAGGTGCGGCGGGATCGGCGTGCCGGGCTGGTTTGGCTGATGCTGTTGTTGTTGTTGCTGCTGTTGCTGCTGCTGCTGCTGGCCTTGGGGTCTGGAGGTAGAGCCGGAACCGGAGGGCTGGCCGCGCTGGTGAGAGGCTCTGCGCACGTGGACCCTACGATGCGAGGGGCGGCGCTGGTGGTTACGGGATTGCGGGCGCTTCTGCTGCTGCTGCTGCTGCGAGGAACCCGTGCGGGGCCGGGTGTTCTGGGCGCGGTGCTCGGCCTCGGCGGGCATCTCGTCGGACTCGAAATCGTCTTCCTCGTCGGACGATTCCTAACGGTTCTCGGAGTAGTCGTTGAGCGCGACGCAGACGGCGCCGCGGTGGTGGCCGTTGTACTGGCGGATGATCTGCTGCGTGTGCAGCTCCCACAGGCGCGCGTAGTGGTCGCTGCAGGCCGTCACCAGGTAGGCGCTGTCGGCGCTGAAGGCGCAGTCCCACACCCAGCGCTGGTGGCCCGTCAGGGTGGCCTCGAGCGGGAAGGCGCGCGGCTCGGCGTTGGGGCCGGCCGGCTCCATGTCCTTGACCTCCCAAATCTTGGCGGTGTGGTCGGCGCTGCAGGTGGCCAGCTTCTTGACGTCGGGAGATAGCAGGATGCGGGTAATGTACTCCTTGTGCGCCGAGAAGTGGGTCAAGGGCACTAGCTGGGTTCGCTCGAAGGCTTGGACGAGCTGCCAGACAAAGACGTTGCCCTATGGGCGGTCAGTGCTTGCAATGGATGGTGGAGCGGGCAAACAGCAACGTACCGCATTGTTGGCCGCGCAGAGAAGAGTGCCGTCGGTCGCAACCGTCACGCTGGACACGGAGACCTCTTCCTCAGGAATGAGCTGGTGGGCGCAGGTGTTCTCAGCCAGGTCCCAGAGGCGAATGCTGCCGCTCCTATCGCAGCTGATAATTTCGCCCTGGTTCGGATGGATAACGACATCATTGACGGGGGACCCATGGTTGTAGCTCCGCTGGATCACGCCGGTGCGCGTGTCCCAGATCTTGACGGTGCCGTCCTCGGAGCTCGTGACCATCCATTTGCCGTCGCAGTGGAAGGCAACGCCGGTGATATTGCCTGTGTGGCCCTCGAAGACGGAGATGGGGGCGGGGTTTGTGGAGCGGATGTCGAACAGCTTGACAGTGTGATGGCCAGCAGCGGCGAGTTGGCGCTTGTCGGGGGAAATACACAGTCGGTTGACCTGGGAGTCGGGGTGCTGGATGGTTCGGGAGCAGATGCCAGAGAGGGCTTCCCAGAACCTAAGGCGCGTTAACAAAATGCTATGGCCGCGGAGATTGCCTCGGCGTTCGATCGCGGCGGTATTCAACACCACGGGCGTACCTGATGGTGTGGTCGTAACCAGCTGTCGCGATGCATCAGCGACCGATTCTAGCGCTTCGTGGCTATTGGCAACGGGCAACAGAGGCATCTTACCTGTGCAGAGGATGACCGACATTTTGGCGACAGCTACCAGTCCATCACGCGTTCCGCGGACACAAGACGTAGGAGTTGAGGATGTTCAGTTGTGAAGCAGCATTTCAGGTTCCGAGGCTGCGTTGCGCAGAGTGCTGAGCCGAGTTGGTTGATAAAGACGCGACCTGAGGGTCCGGAACCTTGAATTAGCGGGGACAGGTGATTGTGGGGCTGAGACCCCTGCCCTGCGCTGCAAGGGAGGGCTTGGCGGCGGTGGATTCACGGGTCACGCTGCGGGAGTTACCAGAGCTTCCAGGCTTCCACCCAGCTTGGTTCGGTCCCCAACTCGAACTTCATCATCCAAGTTCTGACTTCTCATGAATTGAATTCCGGGTGTTATGCTTTTTGATTGTGTGGAAATTAGCTATGCTCTTTTCCTTCCGTTCCTCCTCCTTTCATGATTTCATCTCTGTGTATTCATTTCTATCCTTGATTTCATGTCTGATTTCCGCTCTCTCACAACCTCGAATGCATCTCCCACCTCTGTTTCCAATCAACATCATCTCAGCTGCCAGCCAACGCCTTCAGTGAGGGCGCAATGGTTGGCCGGCCCCCTTTTCAGCGTCGAATTCCCTTCAGTTGGCAGCGGCCAGAATGAGCAAGATGCATCTGCGGTGGAAATCGAGGTCATCACACTTCTCACTTCTCACATTTTTCCCATGGTCGACACATGGAGAGGAGCAATGGCGTCCAATCGGCTCTGCCACACATGCTCCGGCGCTGTGGCTTGCTGATGCTGTGTCTCCCCCGGTGGCTCTTCCGGACGCCGACACCCTGCGCCCTCGCCGCAAGCAACCTGACCTTCAACAGCGTCGAGCACCTCCTGAGTCGATCGCCACAATGCTGGATAGGAGCTCGTGGTGGCCGCCGCTGCAAGTCAACGCATGTCGATCGTTGCCGCTGCTGCAAGATCAATGATGCTCGATCGAGCGTTGTGGCAGCAAGTCAGCCGCAAGGCGTGGCCTGAGCCTCCCATCACATCGGGTAGCGGCCAGTCTTGTTGCTTCACTTACACGAACAGGCGGCTAGGCCTCCGCATGTCGCGGACGCTGTTTCTTGGGGGGATATCCTGCTACGGAGTGGGCATACCAAACAGAGCTATGAGAATGGCACATGGCTTCATTAGCTTTCATCTTCAAGCTGGAAAAGCCTCGGATATCAACTAGTTTCCAGCTCAGACGAGCCCTGTCACCCAGTGGTATCTTTTCTCACGTCCACCGCAGTCCTCCTAGGGTCTGGGAAAGCTCTTGGAGGGGAGGTTCCTTCACCTAGTCTCAACTGCAAAGATTCTCGACTGAAACACCCAAGAACTAGGCAGAATGACACAGGTATGTTCACTGCGCTTGATACTTCAACCGTTACAATTCTAACCAACTACAGCTCATGATGAAGTCCCAAAATATGACCGGAATAACCCCGCAAACGCTCAAGTGCTATGCAATGCAATGAAACCTCATAATGGGCGTGGCCCGAGTGACCTCAGCCTGTTCGTCACCTAATCCAGCCGGCGGTGTGCGACTGCGACACAGCGCCAATGACTCGAACGATCAGGGAAATATGAACTGATACGAAAGAGAGCCTTGCCCCAACCCCGGAACTCCTTGTCGCCTAAACCTACCCAGGACAACCCAATACAACGCCCCTGTTCTCAAACCGGTCCCAGCGTAGTCATGCTCCTTGGTACACGGTTTCCGCTTGGCTCTGCGAGGAGCCTCCGCCGTTCGAGGACCTCTGGCGACTATACGATGAGCCGCTCTGCGAACTAGCCGACAGGGCGACTTGCACCCCAAGCGATTGTCGGTGTGGGCATGGAGACCATAACAATCCCGTACCGCCGCATTGATGACAACCCCTACACGGACCAGTTAGTTCCGTGTCGACAGCGAGAAATAGGGGCCAGCACCATACATTCTCATGCTTCCTGCACACGAACCACAGTTCCCCGGCTGGTACAGGTTTCCGTCACCGAACCGTACGCAACCACAAGACTCAGGGTCCATGGATGAGGTATGCGAGCGAAGGTGGCTGTTGGGGCTGGTAACGCTGGTGATAGACAGCTGGAGGAGACTCCGTGGATGGTGTGGGCGGTGGGATGGGGATGGTTACTGGGCATCAACGGCAAGCAGACAGTCAACACCAAAGGAGACGGCCCGGCCTTATATGGACATGGCCTCCTCTCACTTTGGAACCTTTGGCCGTTGGTTCCTTTACCCTGAAGAACCGGCTCACCGCCAAACCGCGATCCCACGCCTGCCCTCGATTTCCCACAAACCAATAACGGCACCAGTCCAAGGGGAAAGGGGGTCTGCTGATCATTGTTCGACGCCAAGAATGGCGATGCTAGTGCCGATGTCCGGATACCCCAGCGGTTGGGAAGACGGCACAACGTTTACCGAGACGGGCTGATGAGACATCCAGGAACCTCGAGGGCTGCTCACACTCAACTCAGGCTCACACCGACAGACTCGACTTGCAGGGCTTAGCCGAGTTGGGGCACGTCAACTTCACTCTTGCCTAGAAAGGCATCTGTGTCCCTCCGGTTGCCTTGTCCATGTCTCCTTGCAAGCATGCCGAGATCCCTGCGATCGGTGCATCAGAGCTGACAATTCCATACAACGACCAGCCCGCTGAGCCGAGATCATGCGTATTTTATGCAACTACCCGCAGCCCCAGTCGCGAGCCAGCCGTTCTTATAGGGCGCCACTTTCTCGGCTGCGGCCAACGAACATTTCCCGTCCTTCGACAAGGCAAAGAACCCTACCTGCAGCTATCCGCCTTTTCTTTCGACAAGCGAAACTGCCCAGTGGCCCCGAGACATGAACGCCCAAGGCCGTGTTGGGTCTCATCGAGGACTGGCCGTAACACATCCTTCCCCTTCCCCGCTCTTGTCTTCCAAGCTTAGCACACAATAAGGTTGACCACAAGTTTAGACTGTCCGCATTGCTTTTTTCTTGCCCGAGTGGCCACGCCTAGGAGCCAGATACGCATGCAGAGACCCGAGTCTCGTTCCAGAGCGCCGGGTGCAGTTGTTCTTCCAGCGAGCACCCGTCACTTTGCACATGCGTCGACTGTATGGAGAAACGTTCCACGGATGCAGCGCCTGCGAAGCATAACAATCAGCCTGAAGAACTTCTACCCTGAGCCGAGTTGTTCTACGGAGCAGGTGGGTAACACATAACCCAACAAGTTCCGAAAGGATTACTCGCGACCTTGTCCGAGGGCACTTCCGCCATGACTCTCTGGGCCGCTTCCGCACCGTCCGACTACCCAGGCCGGAACCAACTGCCGACACCGCTTCAGCCACCGAGTCTCCTCGGTGTTTTCAGATGGCATTTGAGCTGGAACCCGTGCAACCAAAGCGACCACGTCATCGGGAGCAACCGCAATTCGCCCCAAACTCCGGCCGACGACACCAACTCACGATCTACATGACAGTATTGTCATGTGCTCACCGGTCTGAAAGCATATCGTCAGGCGGCGGATCTGGGCCAGAGGCTTGGAGCCGCTGGTGCCGAGGTTGCCTCGGACGTCTACTGGTTGAAACGAGGCCAAAACCACTCGCAACTTCCAGCACCCTCACGGCCCTCGGCATGGACAGGGTCTTTTCCTCCCGCAACCGGCGGCATCGCCGAAACGTTTCGCGAAGAGTTCATGATGCCCGCCGATACAGCTCCGCGAAACGGTAGCTGAACACCCAAATATCCAGGAGCGAGCCGCCCCCACGGGTGGATGTGGTGTGAGTGATAAGTCACACCGGTCCACCTCATCGAGACTCGATGAGAAAGGTACCAACGGAAAGGTGGAAGCGGACTGGATCAGGAAGCGAATGTGGCTTGGCTTGACTGCAGCGGCCGCACTCAGACCAGTCCCAGGAGCGCAAACCGCAACCTGGCCGCTCCATGTCGACCGACCAAGACTGTCGCCGCCTCCAACAAGAGGCATTTGCGTCATTCTTATCACCCAAGGCTTCACCTCAGATATCGAAGCGAGCTGTCCCGGCCTCAACCCCTCTCCCATTCTTTTCCCAACCCCACCACATCCGGAGTGTGCCTCCGGCTGAGTGGGCAGCGAGCCCGCAGATCCTGCAAGCCCAACACGTGTCTCCGCATGTGCATATTCTGACATGTCACTTCATCTTGGGCATCACACTGACGTCCCGTCCCTTACGTGCATACTGCACGTCCTCCAGACCCTCCCCGCTGAAGCACGGCCACCACGCCAGGTTCCCATGGAAGCTGTTATTGGAAGGCTCAACGACGGACATTTTGTCCGCATGCATCCGTTTGCGGCAAGCCGGAACCTTGAGGCAGGATAGCCACGGCTATTACAGGCGGAAGGTGATCACAAACGACCAACGGACGAGGAGCGATCGCGGTACAACTCACCGGTCGCCATCCTCCCGGGAACATCCCCCCTCCTCCCTGTGATGCTCATCCTGAGAAGATTTGAATCCTTCTCGGTGAGAGGTAACACCAGAAACGAGGCGGATAGGAAGAGCATCGGTACGACCAACAGACCAGCATTTCCTTGATTCAGCGCGGGATGGACGTCTGTCTGTCCAGTCCCCTTTTTCTTCCGCACGCGCAAACCCAAGATAGTACTGACCTCTACATCCGCACCGTCTTCCTGCCCAACACTCCGGGACTTATCGGACTCCCTCGGTTCCCAGATAATGCCACCGGTAAGGTTACCAACTCCGAGAACCCACCTCGGGCCACATTCGCACGGGGAGCGGACAGCCTGGAGGGCAGATGAGTTGCTGTTGCGGCGCCGAGATGCCCGACCTCCGTCCTGTTTCCGTTCTCCAGCACGCAGTGCATAATCGACGGACGCCAAGGCTCAAGCTCCTCGGGATTTTACCCTGCCTGCCTCTCCCGTCTCCCGCCCTGCATCATGCAGAAGCAGTAATAAGCGGCAGCAGCAGCAGCAGCACTACGGAAAATAAGCAGTACATAACACATCTACATGAGTGTTGGGCGGCTGCCGAAAAGCTGGGACTTGGGTCTCTCGGCTCAATCACGCACACAAAGTAGTACCTCGTGTGTGTAAACCTGTCTAGGTACCGTTGTTGTGTCCGGGGTCGGCTCCTATCGCCCATCTCCTACCCTTCCACTCCTATCCCCATCTCCCACCCATGCTCATCACCATACCCGCGCTCAACAGGCATGGTAGTAGGTATGGTAGTGCCCCCCCCCCCCTCGCATCAACCCCCCAGAGCGGAAAGGGGGCAGCAAGCACGCACGAGCTGTGACGAGGCGGGTGCCTTGTGTAACTGTAGCGCCGCGCTTCGCGCTTAACTACCTCTCCATGTCTTTGTCTTTCTTTTGCCTTGGCCTTGCTGAGGTGGTTCGTGGTTGGTTGTTTGGTTGTTTGTCTTTGTGTGTCTCTCGTCGGCTCCGTCCTGTACACGGAGGCGGTTAACATGGGACGGGAAGGGCGGCACGGAGTTGCCTGTTGCGGAAGGAGGGCGGAAGAGCCTCACCACCTACCTCCCTTGCCTAGGTACGTACCAGGGGTTTGTGGATGGGCAGGCTGGGAGACGGCTGGGGTTGGGGCGGAGGTCGGTCGAGTTGGGCTTGTTGGGCTTGTTGGGGTGGGACTGGGGACTGAGGAAGGGTTGAGAGGGAGGTTGAGGTGGTACCGCACTCTTGCCTACATACCTACCTAATATCGAGTACGAGAGGAAGCGTGGTCTTGTTGGATAGTTGGACCTCTGGACTCTCCCCTTGAGCAAGTCAAGGATCTCTCGCGTCTCTCGACATCACCTCTTAACAGTGCTTTTGGTCTTGGTTCCTGCTGAAGTTTGGCATTCTTCCATTCCCATTGATAAATTGCAATAGCTTGTAACTCCACGCCCTCACATCACTACTCCCTCCTTGATTAAGACCCGCTCGCCACGGGCCCCAGGATGCTAGAACTGAGCCTTAACGGGGCACGACACACCCATCTAGCGATAGTCGCTATATCTCCTTGACTCTTGCCATCCTGTTTCTCCTCAACACTTTGAATCCTAGCTTTGAGCACACCCTCCTGTTGTCTCTCGAGGCGAGTATCAGTCCGGATATATTGCGCCGACGACACATACTAGTTGACAGGATCGCGACCTGATATCAGCTGACTCTCGTCGATGAGGTCTCGCGAAACGAACCTTGTGTTTCGAATCGCCTAGATATCAACACCGCCTCGGGGCCTCCTCTTCTTACGCCTGGCCCAAACCACACCAGCTACAGAGCAGCATCAAACGACGACACGGAGATGTCAGAGCAAGCACCCCGTTTCTCCCTCTCCTAGGGCATGGGTCCCGGCATCGAGTCACAGTCCCTACCGCGTGCACTGCTGTTTGACAAACAACAGAACACATCGAACTAGACCACGGATAATGACCAGCTTCTCCTGCATGGCTGCCCCTTATTAAACTGTTTTCACCCTCATCAGCGGCATTTACACTCCACTCCCCAGAATCCTCGTCCCGACTCCGCCTCCATCACTCACCGAGGCTTTAGACCGAGAGGCCGACAAACACTTGAGTAGGTACAAATGGGCATAAAACCAAAACGCCCGCCCATGAACTCCTATGATCCGTTTGTTCCAAGAATGGGGTGATAACAGTCTTGATACCGTCGCAAGGCAAGGGCGAGGACTCGAAAAGCAGCGGCATTTCTTCTAACACTACCTACCCCCATCCACCCCCCCCGCCCCCCCGACACCTCCACCTCATACTCCGGAACATAGCACCTCGCTAACCTACCCTCACATAGTGTCGAGCGCGTCGTCCTTAGCAAAAGCACTGGCAGTCCCGACATTCACAACGGCCTTAATCTCAACAACCACTATCCTTCCCCCACCCGGCCCCCGCTCCTCACTCACTCGCTGCCTGCGTCAGAGAAGCGCCAACAACAGCATCGCACCGCACCGCACCGCAACCAGATAACCCCCCCCCGCCCCCCCCCCACCCCCCCCCCCCTTAGCTACCCAAACATACACACGGCAGACATCGACACACAAAACCCCGACTCTCATAAATCATGCCTCATTCGCTAGCTAAGGTACCCTCCTAGCTAAGTCCGTCCGTCCCCCCTGCTCACCCTCCCCAAGTCCAGCGACCCAGTAGGAAAAAGAAAACGCAGATGACCATAATACCTAGTAAGAAAGCGAGTATACCGGTCATACCTAGAACCTACAAGAGAAAAAAACAGAAGTGGGGGAAAAAAGAGAAAAGGTGGACTAGAAGGCAGAGTTGACATCTCATGAACCCAGAAGGGTAAAATGTAAGTTGGCAAGGTGAGTTTCCCCTTTCCCCGTATCCGTCCGTCCGTCCGTGCCATCCCCAGCTGCGCCAGAGTCCCGTCCCGCCTGCCATATATCCCTTGTCCATCCCATTCCCCGCCGTGAAGATCATGCCAGACCCGCGCATCATGATACCATTCCCAGTCCGTCCCCAGTCAAAGTCAATGCGCAATGAGCCGTGAGCCAAACGCCTTCCATGTCCCTCCAGGTTCCCCCTCGTCCAGGGCAGCGTCATGCAGCAAAAGCAGATCGAAGACGAGCGAAACCGCAAGCCCAAGCAAAAACAAAGGAAAAGGTATGTCGTCCTCATCGTCGGCAGACTCAGCCAAATGTGGGCGCCGTGTAGATGAGCGTACCCACGATCATGGCTCCGGCCGTGACACCGCCAAGAGCTGCGTATCCGAGACGCTCTGCGACACGCGAAATACGCGCCCTCTTCACAGGTCTCTCAAGGACGCGAGGTGCTGCGATCGCGGGTTGCTCACCTCCCTGGTCTGAGAGTTCTGCAAGCTCCTGTGCGGCGTGGGGCTCCAAGGACTCAGGCTGTCCCTCCTCCTCACTGACCGACGGAGCGGGCGAGAATGGCTTGGCCGCCTGGGCAGCCCATTGCTCCTGCTCTTGAGTGGTTTCCGAGATATCGTCGGCCTTCCTCTTTAGCTTTCCCTCGCTAGGGCTGGGCTGCCAAGTGTTGACGATGTCGGATATGCCGACATGGGTTCGGCGAGCACACCCGTCCACGTCCCCGCCGAGGCTCACCGGCGAGCCGATGGCACGAGGCTCGCATGGTGAGAAAGACCACTGGGACTCGACATGGCTGGATACGCTCTCAAAGGGCGGCGAGATCAGAGGCGCGGAGACCAACTGAGAAACCTGAGGAGGCCTCGATGCTTCCTTCTCCGTAGCCAGGTCCGCTGGGCCAAACTTGTAGTTGCTCGGCCCATCTACGGGCTCATCCTCATTGCACAGAGCCTGGACTGACGTCGGGCGAGGGCAGACCGATTTCTGCGCCTCTAAAGCCATCTTGTTCTGCTCTCTGGCTTGGAAAAAGTCAAGCTTCCCCGTCCTCATTCCCAGCGCTTCAGCCTTCTTCGCCGAAGTTGAGTCCGCGGGCACCACGTGCTTTTGGGGAGGTGCCGGAATTGACGGCTGTGGCAGGTCGCTGTTCAGCAGCCAGTCGATGCTGGCGACGGTGTTTACTCCGGGGGCGATCTGGCTTGGGTTGGGCGGCACGGGGGCCGAGGACAGAGAGTCGACCAACGGCACGATCTCCGGGTAGTCCAAGATCGGGAGGCGCGGCGGGAACTCGTCATCGTCCCAATACAGGGAATTGTGTCCTATCCAGGGTTAGCAATTGTCATGGTGAACAGGCAAAGTGTCCTCACGGTTTGGAGAATCGACGCCTGCACCGCCGTCATCTGACGTGATGTCGTCTTCGTCTTCCAGGTCCATTCCATCATCTAGGCTGTCTGTGCTGCCGATGCCGTCGATGTCATCTGTGTAGTCCATCTCCTCGTCGGTGGAGGCTTCGCTGTAACTGTCCAGGTGACTGACCTCGGACTCTTCGTACGGGTAGTCGATCTGGCTGTCGTCATCAGTCCATCTCAGGCTGTCGCTGCCGTAATGTTCCTCGTCCTCGTCCTCGAGATCAAACCCGTCGTGCTCGACGTCCGAGGGCGGGAAGCCGACGCGATGAACGTCGATCATGTCCCCCGAATTGTCGTGAAGTACCGGGCCTCCGAGCTCAGGGCTGTTTGGCTGGTCGATATCGATATTCTCAACTTCGTCATTGTGGCTCTCGAGAGAGCTGGCTGGTGTCTCGTCATGGACGCGGATCGGAGAGCTGCGAGGCGTTGACAGATCGATGACGTTGGGGGCCTGGCGGCCACCTTGTGCGCCGGTCAGGTCGATGATCTGTGTGTCGGCGGCGGTGGTTTGGACAGAGCTGTTCTGAACCGCGGGACGCCGCCCGTTGATCGTCGACTTGATGTTGTCTTCGCTCTCGCTGGAATCTTCGTCGTCGGACTCGTCGGGCACTTGGAAGGTGCTGGTACCGTCACTGGAGGAAATGTTAATAATCGGTCGAGTGTAACAAACGGACATGCTCTTACCGAGTGGGAAACTGGAGGCCGACTTTGACCTTGGTAGGCACAAACTGGTCTTGTCCCCGCCAAATTGGCGCACCAAACCGCAGGGTATCGCCATCCTTTAATTCACGAAGTTCATCGGCTGCAAGGCGGTCGCTGTCGTTCACATATGTGCCGTGGAGCGAGCCCAGGTCCCTGATTTCGACCTTCTAGTCGACAGTTAGTAAAGCGATAAGAACCGGAGGGTTGCGACGGCGTACCTTCTGATCCATTCTGGCAAAGAGTCGGGCGTGGAGTCTGGACATGACTGGGCTATCAAACCAGGCGTTGTCGATGCCGGCAACGAAACCCTTTGTCGAGATCTTGGATGCTCGTCCGATCGTGATGCTCTCTTTTCCGTCGTATAAGGTTATACGCCGCTCAGGAAAAAGGACGTCGGCGCCCGAGGACCGATCCGCAGAGAGGCTGAGCACCACTTGAAGCGAGGCCGTGTCAGTACCGGAAGCTGTGGCTCAAACGACAGCCGTATCAGAACTTGGACGTACCGGATTTTAAAGGGTCGGCTGCAGTGGTCATGTTGTCATGCAGGAGGCCCGGATTCCTCCCGGGCTGAGGGTTACCGGTTGACTTATGTAGAAGAGGGTTGAGGCCGCAGACGCCGGAGTTCAGGTGCGCAGGCTTGCAGAAATGCTTCCACTGGCACGTCAGAGCGAGCTCAGATGCAGATGGAGGTTGAGGAGTCGCTGGGGCCGGGCGACGGGGAGCTCGGACTTGCAGAAGCACTGCAGAATGCACGTCTTGCCCGTTGCCCGAGGATGTCAAACGTTTCGGAGATGCGTGGAGGTTGGTCAAAGTCAACCCAAAGCGATGGAAGAAGAAGAGAGCAGCGGCTTCAAAGTGTTGGTTCAGGAATCAGGCAGGAAGGAAGCCCCGAAGCCGTTTCGGAAGGTGGGGTTACCAGGCAGACAGACCACCGGGTATCCGATAAGCTGTAAGGCTGCCTTCTCGCGCCTTCCTGCGAGCCGATTACCTAGGTACCTTGCGGGTTCTTTCCCGGTTTCGAGTTCAAGTTGCAGATGAGGAAAGGAAGAGAAACCCCTGCCATCGACTCGCAATTCTTTTTCCCACGAAGTAATGCTGGTTTCCGGTTCCTCGAATCCAGCCGTGAAAGAAGCCAGCTCGGGTGGTCATGGGACCGGAGCTCGGGCGGCGTGCGGGGCTTGATTCGACCAGGAAGCCAAGGCTCCTCAGACAATGGAATCTCGTCAGCCATTACCCTACCTAACTGACTGTTACTTTCTACCTACAAGCGATTATTACCTAGGTCCTGTACTTGCGCGGTGACGAAGCCTTTCGGACATTCCTTTGGCCGAGCTCCAAAAGCTCTGATGCTCTGGCTGGCACATGCATGTCTTGAATCGCGGGAGCTCTCTGGGCTGACGACATGGTGCCCACTCTGTTAGGCCTTAAAACAACCGTGCGTGTTGCACGCTGAACCATTTGAACGCCGCGGCTGACACCTGGCACCTACCGCGATTTTACCTCTCTCTTTACCGACCTATTCTGTATTCTTCTCGCATCCATAATCACAGTTGAGTCGATTTCTTGACGGCAATGTTCAACTCTTGAGGTTCCCTCGGCCCCGGTCGCCCAGGCCTCGTGGGGGTCCGTGATTAACCCCTTTAGGCTAGCCGTATGCAACCACTTTACAGTCCCCCCCTTGTTTGTTCGTTTGCGCCTGACCTTGGGAGAAGGGGGGGTCGACCGTACCTAGCTCAAGGTTCGAATCGTCAGAACGAGAAGGTACCCTTCTTTTTAAGAAGAGAGAGGGAGAGATTTAGTTTTCTTTTTTCTTTTCTATTACTTTCCTTTTCCCTTTCTTTTCCTTCTTTCTCACTTTAAAGTCAGGGATAGATGCCAAGTGTCTCGCGCTAACAAACAGACAAGGGTTCCCCGCCATGTGCAAGCTCCACAACTGCCAACCCTAACCCAGCAGGTTGAACGGAGTCTGCAAGGGAGAAGGAGGAAGGCAAGGGAAGATTCTTGAATGCGAGAGCGAGCAGCAGAGTAAAATGAAGGAAAGAAAAGACGTCGATGGAAAAAGGGAAGATAGCCCGGGCGTTGTGTGGCTGGCTTTCTCGTCCCTCACAACCTGGAAGCATCCGCACCGCAGCATCCCTGTGCTCGACCCCGCCATCAGGTCGAAATTGGGGCCTGCGGTGGCGCGCTTTTGCGTCACAGGTTTCCAAGGCTCTGATCTCCAGTCCGCACGCCCTGTTCCCTTCAAGGCACACACCATGACAATTATCAAGTTCTTTGGACTAGAATAGTATTAAACCGAGGCCGCTCCTCTTGTTCAGGTGCAATCTAGCTAAACCCGCCGCCGGACTTGGAAGCATCCATCCTTTGTGACCTACGAACACTGACGGTTTCTTCGACCGGCCAAAGCCACAGACCACACCTCCTTCTCCAGTTACACCCATGGATTTTTCGCCAGCCGACAACCTCATCACTGCAAACATCCGATTGCTCCGAGAACTTGCCCACACACCGTTTCCGCCACCCATATTACGTAGCCTACCGCGACCGAAGCGCGTTGCTCGCCAGACTTGCCCACGCTCACACAACACAAACGAGAAAATCCACACACACCACGCACACCACCTGGCATCGCATCTGTCACCAATACACTGCGACAAAGCGCGACGGAGCGATAATAAACATGTCTAGCCTCCATAGACGGGCTCTCGCGGGAGGCAAGACGGTATCCCGCAAGGCGCGGTCGAAGCCAGAGTCTGGCCTTTCCTCGACGAACCACTCTCCAAATGGCTCGCCGGCGAACTCGCGCGTAGGGTCGCGGGCCAACTCGCAGCCTGGCAGCCGCTACGCCTCGGAGGACGAGTTCGCCAGCGACTCCTCGAACGACGACATCATGACCATGAGCACCAACTCGATCGACGGAGAAGACGACGTCGGCGGCGGCAATACGTGGGCCGAGCGGCTCCAGGACCGGGTCACGGAGCTTCAAGATCGCAAGCGGAGCAGCGTGCAGGGGCGCGAGGCGACGCTTGCAGGATACAACCATCTCTTGAAGCACCACTTCGCCCAAGGCCCCCTCGACCGGTCCGTTGCTACCATCATGCCCTTCTTTCTCAGGGCCATCAAGAGCGGCAGCAGCGACCAAGAGCGCTTGCGGGCACTCAAGGCCTTCACCCTGACCGTCCTCACCTGTTCCTCGGAAGACGTTTTCGAACAGGCGCTACCGATACTGAAAGAGGCGTGCCACGACGCAGAGGAAGAGGCCAACAAGGTGGAAGCGATCCACGCCCTCTGCATCGCCGTAACGTACGGCGGGGGATCGGCCGACGCAGCAGAGGAGATCCTCGACTTTTTCCTCGAGATCATCGAAAGCGACGGCCACTCGGTCGGCGCGGCGGACAGCGGCGCGGTCGTCACGGCCGCCCTCCAGGCCTGGGCGTTCGTGGCGAGCCACCTGGACGACCTGACGGTCCAGAGCGAGACGGGCATCGAGGCCTTCATGGAGCAGCTCGACAGCTCGGACCCGGACGTGCAGACCAGCGCGGGCGTCAACATCGCGCTCATCTTCGAGGCCGCGCGCGACTACGAGGAGGAGACGGGCGAGAGCGTCGACATGCAGTACAACCAGCACCGCATCATGACGCGCATGGCCGAGATCGTCCGGGACTCGTCCAAGACGGTGTCCAAGAAGGGGCGGCGGAACCTGCGGTCCAACTTCTCCAGCATTGTCACATCGCTCGAGCGCGGCAAAGGGCCGGGGTACTCGACGGCCGGCCGGTCCGGGCCCAACCCGCACACGGGCGGGGCGCGGACCGACGAGCACGGCGACTTCCGCGAGTTTGGGTACCGCGAGAAGATCCGCATCTACAACCAGTTCCTGCTCATCGACACGTGGTCGCTGCATTCCCGCGCCGAGATGCTCAAGGTATTGCTGGGCGGCGGGTTTGGCATTCACTACCTGGAGAATCCCGTCGTCAGGGACATTCTCAGCAGCGCCGAGGTTGAGTTTATCTCGAGTCAGAGGCCGAAGAAGTAAACTGGATCAGAGGCCAAGGAGTAAACAAGCAGCGGAGGTTTTTGGGAACCCGCCAGGTTATTGGCATCGGATAAATTATCTTTTCTCTTGGGTGCCTTGGTTAGGAGGCGGCAGTTTGTGTTTCTTTCTGAGCCTTTTGCTCCAGACAGTATCTAGCGAATGGCCTTGTGCATTGTTTTGGGATTCCGGTCAAAGTCGTTAGATCAGCATAACCAATAGTTTACCTTGGAAGAAATACAAGCGTTTACCTTGCTATCGATGCAGTCCGTCCCCTCACATGGTCCTCAACGTAGTCAGCCCCTTGATGTCTGTTTGTTAGTAGATCCCGATTCAAGGAACAGGACGGCGTTGCATTTCGCCACAACGTCAAAGCGATTGAATTTATTCGAAGGAGGAAAGAAGAGTAGTATGAATGAATTTCCAAAGTTCTCCTAGACATCAGTAGTTTCCTGTTTCAAAGTACTCGGGCTTGCTTTGGCTGTTGGCCCGTGGTTTCTTGACTTGCATGACCCCTGTCTAACAAGCCACTGAAGGAGGTTTGAAGTCGATAATACCGAGACCAGTACAACGAATGTCTTGAAGAAGCACAAGGGATTGATTACATTGCCACTTATATAAGGAGTATATGCCAGTTGACACCTCTCTTCGTCCATCGAGCTACGCTACGTCCTCCCGCGTCAACCCCCCATGAAACATGGAGCCCGGCGTCCGTCGTGCGGAGCTTGTTGTTCCACAGCGGGAGCGCAGTTGGCAGGGCGGGACACCGGGATCCGAGCTCGACCTTAGCGTCCTCCGTACCCCTTCATCAGGCCCGGTCCCTGATGATGCCGATGTCGAGGACTCGGGAGCGTGTTGCAAACAGGGACGCACAAACAAGGCGATTGGAAACCGGGCCATCAAACGAAGCACAACCTCGTCATCGATGTCGAGTTCCTCGTTTGTTGCGTGGGACGCTGATGATCCCCCGCCGAGGAGGAGCTGAAGCAGCCCAAACGGGAAAACGCCTCTTCGAAACGGACAGCCCGCGTTGATTATCCCGTTGACTGGGAAGCGAAGCACTCGCAGCGGGTGGTTGGGGTTGACGTCCTTTTGGGGCATTTATTGGGTGACAGTGGCAGGAAGTGGCACCTTGTTCGGTGGTGGGCCCGTGGTTCTGGTTTCCCCCGAGATCGCCGAGTGGAGTCTCCCGTCGCAGAGTGGAAAGCGGAGCAGGGGCCAGCACCCTGTCGGGCAAGGAAGAGACGAACAGGGCCCTGCCCCGTTTTCTTGGCGGAGACGGAGCTGAACTTGAATGTCAACAAACGCCAGGCCCAGCCAGCCCAGCCAGCCCAGCCTCCTCGATTTGTCGAATCCCCGACGTCCACAGTTTTGTCTCGTCCTCGATTTCCAGGCTTTCCTTTGGCACTGGGCGGCATCGCAGGAACAGATTTGATACCTGCATCTGCGGGCGTGCTCTGGGAATTCTGTCTCATCTTTTCAAGGCCTACAGACACAGTACAGGTCCCTCCCGAGCACTGCCTGCGCCTGAGGTCCATGCAGAAGCCCGTGAGCCTCGTCTCTCCTCTGCTCCGCCGTTTTCCCACCTGCACGTCGCTGCATCAGAGACCCCAGACTCCACGCGCAATTGGCCGGGCCCATCAAGCACCGCCAGCACATCAAGCAATCCCGGCCACTCCAGGACCATAACAAAGCCTCCCATAGGTCCCTGCCGGGTCTGCTGCGCAGAGTCGCAGACGGAGGCCGAAGTGCACTGCAGAGAAGCCACGGAAGGGCCCATCGCAAATCCGCCACTCTTCGTGGCCGCAAACCGGGACGTCTGCCTCATCGCGCGCCCGCCATTCCCCGGCGCACGTCTCGATCATCGTCCCCCTCCGAGGCATCGCCCACAGCCGGCACCCCCGTCTGGCTGCAGCAGCCTGCGATTGGATCTGCCGCCCGTTGCGACCTGCCCCGCTGTTCCGGCGGCCTTGGTTGCCGCTTCAACAACGCCCCGGCCGCTCGACGCTACGTCTTGCGCCGCCTCTCGCTTTTTTGACAGGCCGCTTCCCCGATCGCCCATTGTTTTGTGCGCCCGCTTGCTGTACGTACGATCACCGCGCTTCCATTCTTCCAGTGCAGCCTCTCAGGGCGCACTCTCTTCTCGTTTTACCCGCCGACGGGCTGTGCGACATCCCCCCCTCGAGGGAACGACTGCCTGCTCACATCCCCCACGTTGTCCGCAGATTTTCCCGCACCTGATACCCTCCTGGCGAAATCCAGTCGACCACCGGCTCCGGATCACACTGTTTTGGCTTCACTTCTGTTTTGTTGCTGGCTTTTGATTTCCAATCCAGCTCGTTTGTTTCTGAACGGCCGACGAGGGACTCCGTGGACGGGACTAATTGGACGACGGAACGAGGGCCCGCTGATACCTAACCAACTAATAGCTGCCCGCTGGCTCTCGACGCAACCATGGCTGTCGAGAGTAAAAGGAGAGCTGCGCCGCCGCTGCCTGCGCCCACCGAAACCAATTCGACCCTTCTAACTGCCGCTCCGAGCGACCTGGCTCCCAGCGACGTGGGAACCGATGTGTCCAAACCCGGCGACGACAAGTCCACCTACTCGCTTCCCGACGACGGCACGCCTGTCACCATTCGGACAGGGCATCGGCAGAGCAAGTCGCAGACCTCGCTGCTGATAGAATACTTTGAAGGCGGCAAGACGAGCAGTGTCTCGGGCGCGAGCGAGCAGCGGAAACCGAGCGTCCGCGTCCGCGTAAGACCGAGCAGCAAGCACCGGTCCAAGGGTGGATCGGACCGGGATCGCATCAAGATCACACAGACAAAGTCGAGGAAATCGAGCCCCAGCCGCCGGTCTGGCCCTACCCGGAGCGAGATCGAGGGCCTCTCGGTTCTGAGCGGCGACATGGAGGACGCCAGCTCGTACGCCTCGGCGACCGAGGAGAGCACTGTCAGCCGGAACCCAATCGACATCGAGATCGACCGAAGCGGCAACGTTCGCCGCCGCCGCCCGGCGAGTCCGTTGATCCCGGCTGCTGATAGCAAGGGCAGCTACCATGCGTCCACCATGAGTGAGATCTCAGCCATCCCGGCCGACAGCTTCCTGGACGGGTCCGGGCCGGCCACATCATTCGGCATGTCCGAAATCAAGAGTAGCAGGAGCAGGAGCCCGTCTCGCACCGGCGACTATCTCCTTGGCGCTGCCGCGGGGCTGGGCGCCGCCGCCGTCGCCGACAAGATGCGGAACAAGAGCCGCGAGGATCGTGAGCGGGACAGGATGGTCGTGTCCAAGAGCCGAGACAGCCGAGACAAGGACAAGGACCGCAAGCACAGGTCGAGCAAAAGCCGGACCAGTAGCTTGAGCAAGGACGAGAAATATGCCGAGCGTGCAAAGTCGCCCCGCAGAAGGTCCAAGGGGCATGCCGACTCTCTCATTTCAGCAGCGGACTCTAGCGTGGTCTCCTCTGCCTTCGCCCCGAGCCATCGGTCGGTGGATCAACACTCCATCCGGTCAGGCGCCTCCAAGGCTTCGTCAATCAACAACCCCAAGCTGCTCGAGACGGTTGAGGATGCCATTCGCCGGCTCATTCTACCCGAACTCAACGCCTTGAAGAGGGAACAGAGCAGACACAAGACTCGCCGTGATTCAACCACATCCAGCACGACGACAGCTTCGAGGGATGAGTTCGCGAGTGACAGGCGACGATCCGGGGCCACCGACAAGAATGTTATCACACCGCGAGACAGCATGAGGAGCAAGGAGAGCCGGGATCGCGAGGCCCGCAACGATTTTGACGATAGCAGTGCCCTCAGCCACGACTCCGTAGAGGACGACCATGATCTCGACGCCACTCCAATGCGCAGTACCGACCGTCTCAAAGCTGCCGCCGCCGCCGGCGCTGCCATGGGCGCGGCTGCTATTGCTGCCCACGAGGTACTCCAGTCGCCTTCGGACGACAAGCAGCGCTCTAGGCGACGGCGCAGGGCTGAAATGCGGAGTCGCGGCTCTGATCTTGCTCTCGAGGATGAGGAGTCGGAACTTGGACCGCCAGCTCCGCCGATGCCGCTGATGAGCGACATGAATGCCTCCGATGTGACGAGGGCATCTATCCTGTCTGCCGACACGGACCGGCCACATTCCGCCAGCGAAGAGCTCGGCCACGACCAGCCGTCCCCATCGTCAACCCCGACACCAACCAGGACGCCCATCACCCTGCAGTCTCTGGGGACACAGCACGCCAATATCTCTCACGGAGACCTCAAAACATTACCTCACCAACGAACCGGACAGTGGGATGAATTCATCATTGATGACAACGGCAAGAGAGTGCCTTCGCGTACCTCCAAGCATTACCAGGAAGACGAGCAGGAGGAGGAGTATGAGGATTCTGAATCCGCCCCGGCATATGCTCCCGACAGCCCTTACGACTACTACAGCACCCAGGATGTTCCTCCCCCGCTCAAGTACGTCCCGTATCAGCCGGAGCGGCGCGGGCTTAGCCCGATCCCGAGTGTTTCGGGCTACACAGAGGCCGGCAGCGAGGCGCCGAACCACGAGTCGCGGGCTTCGCACCGTACGACTGATTCTGTTTCATCGGCCGGAAGATCTCCCCGGCAAGAGTCTATCCACTCCCAACAGAACCGTGGAGTCGTGGACGACGACAGAAGTGTCAGGACCTCTGGTATGGACCAGGACAATGGCATCAGCCCGGCGGGCAGCGAGCTTGACCGTGTCGCATCTGGCGAGGCTGTTCGTGCCGTGGGCCTGAACCCCGATTTCGTGCATTCCGCCGGTATCGAATCTAATGTGGCATCGCTCGTCGACGGCTCGATGCTCGATGGCTCTGCCCTGACCGGCTCGTCCAGCGCCATCGGTAACCAGCCGTACACCGGCCGCGAGTCGATGGCAACGGTCGACGAGGAGCTCTCCCGCGACCCAGGCACCCCGACCAAGCGCTCTGTGGGAAGCCAGCGCGACTACGCAGAGGAGCGGGTGACGACTCCCGCATCTGGAAGCCACCGGTCTCGTGAGTTTGTCGAGTATGAGCTCGATGAGTACGGCCGGAAGGTGCCTCAGACTACATACCGGCAGTCGCCGACAGTGTCGGAGGCAGCCATCACCAGCGCGGCGGTCGGCGCCGCTGCCGCCGTTCTCAGAGCCCAGAATGCCAAGGGGCAGCAGGTCATTTCGGACGACGAGATTGACTTCCAGGGAGCGGGTGTCCAGCGGAACAAGTCGTTCAAGGAGCGCACGCAGAACGGGCCGCGCCCGGGTATCGACACAGCCAGCGCCGAGCAACTGGTTCACAGCGAGGACCAGCCCAAGCTGGGTTTCAGCGGCATGCCTGATCTGAATGATCCGATGCCCGAGATTGGGGACCATTGGAACGATGATGACCTGCTCACTAACCCGTCGCTTCTCGATGGCGAGGGCGGCCGCGATGAAGAGGAACACTGGGCTGGAGACGCCACACCGCGGCAACACCCCCAGCATCATATGGACGATGTCGAGTACCATGACCTGGACGGGGCTCACGCTTCACCGTCGCTGCCCCAGCAGAGGAGCGGGCATGACCTGGGCATGGCGGGTATGGCTGGTGCCGCCGCTGCAGTGGGCGCGGCGGCAGGGATGGCGGCTGCGCAGAACCACAGCCGTCAGCCGAGCCAGGAGCATGACGAGTGGTACAGGACGTCCGAGGACAAGAAGCGCGATACGCTCATCACCAACCCGTACGAGGGATCCAGCCCCATCGCCAACATCCCCGGCCTCAACAACACGCTGCTCCCGGGCTTTGACAACTCGGGCTTTGGCGATCTCTACGCCACTCGCAGCCCCATTGGCCACAAGGTGGACGAGGGCTACATCTCTCAGGGCCCCAACAAGACGCCGGATCTCCAGGGTGCGAAAGGCAAAGGCGTGGACTTTGACGTCGCTCCGGGCGCCGGCGGCCCAGGCGTCGAGGATCCGTTCTACAGCACTCCGAAGCATACGCGGCACCTCAGTGGCATGTCGCAGGGAATGGGCTCACCGATGTACGATGCCGCGACTGGGACCGGCATCGAGAGGATTGAGTCGAAGGATATTATTGCTTTGATGCAACATGTGAGTATTGTTCCGATCATCAGTTTGCAAGACGCTAACGTTGTCCTAGTTGATGGTTCGTGATGCGCAGCGCAGCGCACGCGACACGGAGATCTTGGTGACGCTCGTCCGCTCTGCGACCGAGATGCGCAATAACTTTGAGGATCTCAAGCGGCTGCTCGCAGACACCGAGGATGTCATCATCACCGAGGTCAAGGAGAACACCGAGAAGTCGGTTCAGCGGGCCATCAACGGCCCGCGCCCCTACCCCGGCAGCGCCCCCCGCTCGATCCAGGGCGGCTCGCAGGCGGGCACTATCAACGGCGACGACATCAACAACAAGAGGCGGAGCATCTTCCGTCGTGCGCTGAAGGGTCTGAGTGCTAAGGGAGCGAACGACCTCGGCAGGATCGAGGATATGCTCATGCAGCTTCTGACCGAAGTCGACGTGCTCAAGGCGCAAACTGCGCCGGGCATGCAAGGAAGCCAGAGCAACCAGGGCGAGCAATCGTACGACCACATGGAACCCGAGATCCAGAGCGAGCAGGACCACGGCTATGAGCCCGAGGGCATGGCCGGCACTTCGACGGCGAGCCACGCCTCTCAGTCTGGATATCTCTCGATCCAGTCCCGCGGAACGTCGGTCAAGCCCGGGTACGACCGCAAGGTCTCGGCGCACAGGATAAGTACCGTGCCCGAAGACAATGAGGAAGACTACGACCACGGGCGGAGAAATGACGACCACCACTTGATGACGCCTGCCCAGGAACAGCGCGGCAACTCGGTGCCGCTGGCAACTCCACCTGGCGCTGCGGCGCAAACGCAGGCGTCGATGAGCAACGAGAACACTCCCCGGACGGAGGAGAGCAAGAAGAAGGGAAGGTCAAGCTGGTTCCGCATTCCCAAGATCTCGCGGTGGTCCGAGACGACAGCGTCGAGCGGCGTGCCCGAGTCTCGCCACAGCAAGCAGTCCAGCAAGGACGAGAACGCCCACTTCCCCACTGGGCCATCCCGCTCGGGGTCCCTGGATCACTACCAAGACAACTACCAGTTCGCTGCGCCCCAGGCTATCCAGACTGACAAGCTCCACACTGGGTTCTCGCAGACGGACCTGCCCCATGGGTACCACGAGGACCATGGCGAGCAAATGTACGGGCAGATGCCGTCGCCCTCGCAGGCCGACGCGAACTGGGTGAGCATGAACATGACGCCCGAGGATCCCAAGTACAAGGCGCACCGCGACTCGCTGAACCTGGTGCACCCACAGCCCCGCCAGGGCCAAACCGAGCGCTTCAAGGCTGCGCTCGAGTCCCAAGCCCTCGGCTACGACTCGTCTCTCAGCCCCAAGTCTGCGGACTGGGCCGGCTCCGCCACCAGCCTGCACCAGTTCGGCCAGCCGCAGCACCAGCACACCGACAGCTACGGCTCCGCGGCAGGCGACCACCACCACTACCAGCAACAACACTGGACATCCTCCCCGGCCGCCGCAGCCGTGACGGCCACGTCCGGCGCCGCCGCCGCGCCACCCCGCCCGCCCAAGGAGGCTCTTGATAACAGCCAGCACGCGCCGTCCAGCCCGGGCCAAGGGCTGACGCGCAGCGCGGCGACGGCCACGCCGCCGACCAACAAGCGGCTCAGCAAGCTGCAGAAGAAGAATGGCAGCCCGCTGCCGCACCACAGCGTCGAGAGCGGCTATGGAACCATGACGCATGGCGTGCCGACGGCGAGTTATATCAGCCAGAGTCATCAGAGCCAGCACAGCCAGCATAGTGGTGGGAGTCATCATAGTGGGAGTCATCATAGTAGCGCCAGCAGGGAGGGGGGTGCGAGTAGTCCGAGGCTGGAGAATCGGAACTTGAGTGGTGCGCTGTTGTCGGTGGGTGGTGCTGGTGCGGGGGTCAGTCGGAGGCCGAGTGGGCCGAGGCCGATGACGCCTACGGGGGGGGAGAGGGATCGGAGGAGAGGTTAGTCTCTTTTTTATCCCCTCTTGGGTTCCTTTTTTTCGTTTTTGTTGTGGGAATATGGATGCTAACTTGGGTGTGATTATGCAGATACCTTTGGCTCGCAGGACATGGAGACTTTTTAGGTGAAGAGTGCGCCGTCGGCGGCGGGCGGGGTGGACGTGAGGTCTGTATGATGGAGGTGTGAGGAAGGGCAGGAAGGACGGGCTGCTGGTTTGGCCTGGTCCTGGTCCTGGTTGCGAAGAAACATATAAAATAACTCGCGGCGACGTCTGCAAATCGGTGTTACCGGATCTAATTTCGGAGGGGGGTTCTTGGGAGGATTTGGGGCAGGGAAGCTGGGACGGAGTAGGATAGGGTGGGAGATGTGAATTGGTCTTGGTTTGGGAGGAGGCGAGGGGGGTTGTTTAGCTAGTTCGTTCTGTGTCTGTTTTTTTTTCATATAGACCTGGAAGGAGCGCTCCGGTCCTTTGCCTCGGGCGGTCGTGGGATGGTTTAGGAAAGCGGTGGATGGATTGGGTTAGGTACTGTGTTTGTTGTTGTTGTTGTTGTTGTTCTTGTTGTTGGCAGGTTTGGGAATGTGTGTGTGGATAGGAAGGGCAAAGGCAGCTTGGGAGGGAGGGAAGGAGCAAATCTATCTAGGTATCTTGTCTTCTTGTCTTGTGTGTGAAGCGAAGCGGAGCAAAGCAAAGCAAAGCAGGCGAGGAGTTGAGGAATGGAAAGAAGGGCGAGATTCTTTTTTTGTTCTGCTGGACCCCACAACACTTAAACTAGCTTGTTGTTTTGTTCTGTTGTTTAGTTGTTGCTGGCTCCGACTGAAATGACACTTGACTGTCTGTTCAACGATGTGCTGATCTGCTTTGCGGTGTTTTGTCTTGTTTCCGAGTTTGTCTACCTGTTGCCCGGGATCATTCAGGTTGGCGTGGGGGCGTGGTTTGTTTGTTCCTCTGAAAGGGCTAGCCTGTTTGGAGTGACCGATGACTGACTGCGGCCGGGTTCAAAGTTTCCGAGGGCGAGGGCGGATAGGGGAATGGGATGTCCGATGATACACTGGGAATCAATGCTGTTTGTTTGCTTGGGTTTACCCAGGGACGGCCCGTCCGAGATGGCATTTAGAGGTTTGTCCACGTTTGTGGGTTGAAAGTTCAACAGTAGGCAGGCAATCGGGGCAAAATATAATGCATTGCAGTTATTACTAGATTTTTGACGATTTTTGAATGGGCTCTGAAGCCTTGTAATTCTCTCGGTCACCAACACGGCATGCTGTCGGGCTCGGTCGCAGGCCCCGGGTGCAGCCGCTGTGGGGGGCTCGGCGGGCCGGTGGCACCCCCGCTCCGCGATCGGGGGCCGGCCCCAGCAAAAATTCAATTAATGGAGGAAGGTCGGGAGGTTATCAGTCACCCGCTCCGGCACCTCTACCCGTAAGCTTAAGTACCTACCTATCAAACACGACCGGCCGGACGAAGATTGGAACCTGTCACTACAACTCCGATAAATCCTGACAAAAAGAAAAACAACAACACCAAAAACACCAACCAACACCAAATAAACGTGACCATGGCGCAACCCGAGTCCTTCATCATCAAGACGCCGTGCTCCAGCGCCAATATCGGCCCGGGCTTCGACGTCATCGGCCTGGCGCTGTCCATGTACCTGGAGCTGCACGTCGCCATCGACCGGTCGCAGGCGCGGTCCGAGCACCCGCTCAACTGCCGCATCACGTACGAGGGCGAGGGCGAGGGCACCGACGAGATCAGCCTCGACCCGCAGGTCAACCTCATCACGCGCGTCGCCCTGTACGTGCTGCGCTGCCACGACCAGCGCAGCTTCCCCGCCGAGACCCACGTGCACATCAAGAACCCCATCCCGCTGGGCCGCGGGCTCGGGTCGTCGGGCGCCGCCGTCGTGGCGGGGGTGATGCTGGGCAAGGAGTGCGGCGGGCTGCACCATCTCACGCCCGAGCGGCTGTTTGATTTCTGTTTGATGATTGGTGAGTCCAGTTTACATCTGCAGTGTTGAGTTTGAGACTGACACGAACAGAGCGCCACCCCGACAATGTCGGCGCTGCCCTGTTCGGCGGCTTCGTGGGCACCTACCTCAAGCCGCTCACGCCCGAGGACGTGGCCCGCGTCGAGATCCCGCTGAGCGAGGTACTGCCCGCGCCGGCCGGCGGCGTCGACACGGGCGCCAAGCCGCCGGCGCCGCCGCACGGCATCGGCCACCACATCAAGTTCCCCTGGGCGCCCGCCATCAAGGCCGTCGCCATCATCCCGGAGTTCGAGGTGCCCACGGCCAAGGCGCGCGAGGTGCTGCCGGCGCAATATCCCCGGCCAGACGTGGTATGCACTCTCCATTTGCTGTGAATACGGAAATAAGTGCAGAGACTGATGAGATGGCCGCAGACCTTCAACCTCCAGCGAATCGCCCTCCTCCCCGTCGCCCTCGGCCAGTCGCCGCCCGACCCGGAGCTCATCTACCTGGCCATGCAGGACAAGCTGCACCAGCCGTACCGCCAGACGCTGATCCCGGGCCTGACCGAGATCGTCGAGTCCATGACGCCCGGGACGCAGCCGGGGCTGCTGGGCGTCTGCCTGTCGGGCGCCGGGCCGACCATCCTCGCGCTGGCCACCAGCAACTTTGAAGCGATTGCCGAGCGCATCATCGCCAAGTTTAGGGAGAACAAGATTGTGTGCAACTGGAAGCTGCTGGAGCCGGCCGAGGGGACGACGGTGACGAGGGTGTAGGGTGGGGTTGAAGTGAATAGAAATGATACCCGCTGTGTGGTTCCGGTGTGGTCGTTGTGCAGTTGTCGTGTGTTGACATGGGGATGAACCCCTGAATCGGTTCACCATGCATGCCGCCCGTCAAGCTGCAGCGTCTCGACACGTGGAAATCGTCCAATGCAGAAACCCATCCAAATGGGTGTCATCTCGGACAACCGCCGCCTGCATGCACCCGAAGATCGGCCCGGGACAGACACGAACGATCTGGCAGCACATGGCAGAAAAGCAAACATCAAATCAACGCCCAATGAACGCAGCACAGAAGCCCAGACCCCGGCTCAAGTCCGGTCGCCCATGCCCCACAGTAACACCCCAGACCATGACAAACCAACCAATCACCACCACCATAATTCAACCCCCCAGACCCCGGACAACCCAGCTCCTCCGTCTCCAGCCCCAGCCGGGAATCAGCCCACCCTCGTCCAACACCCGCCAAACCACCCGCGCCGCGACCACCAGTTCATCCGAAAAAATCGAGCCACCTCGGGCCAACCATCAGACGGTCCTGCCAGGCACGGCCAGCTCCCATTGGCCAGGTGCGTGTAAGCTGAAGTTCAGGATCTAGGGATGGGATGCTTTCGGCGCCGGTTGTCATGATCTTGACCTCTGCGCCGTAAGGCGAGAGAGGGTGGGCTCGAGGCGACGGGCTTGGGCCGGGTGTTGGGTTGGGGTATGGCTCGATTGTGATTGAGTTTGCCTTTTTTGGGCGGAGTGGAAGGGAGGAGATGGGGACTGCGGCGGGAGATGTCGGTTGTGGGTTGTTGGGTGGGTGGTTTGGGGGTGGTATAAGATTGTGAGGGTTCCTGCAATGGTGGTGGTGGTGTGGTTTCTTTGGAGTGTATCATCAGCAGCAGCATCAAACAGCCAGTATATACCGGCATACAGTCTCCTCTTTGCTGTACTACTACACGGCATTAACCCTCCACTTACCCTTACCTACTTGAACTTGTCGAGTCTCGGTCTCTCAGCTCCACCCTGACGACAACAACATCACCACCGCCAATAACAACAACACTATCATCAGACACCAAGCAACCAAGCAACACCCCCTTGAAAAACAAACTCCAACCCCCTTCACAACCACCAAAATGCCCACCCGCACCCGCCTCGCCGCCCGCCCCCTCCAAACCCTCTCCCGCACCCGCCAACATCAACCCATCCACCGACCCTTCTCCATCATGCACAACCTACGCACCATCGCCCGCTCCTTCGAGCCGCACCCTTTCCAGCGCCTACCCGTAGCCAGCACCCCAGCGCCCGCAGACTGGGCCCGGCTGGTGCGACGCTCTCTGGGCCAGGCTGTCGTGTACGTTTCTCCCTTTACCCATCCCAAGCTCCCCCAACCCAACCAACCCAACCAACCAACCCAAAATCGACACAACAGGGAATGATGTATATGGATGATGGATGGATGCGTTGCTAACATCCGTGGTGGCGATGGACAGGTACTTCCCCGCCTTTGCCGTCATGCTCGGGTGGCCGTATGCCGCGGCCGTGGTGCTCGATGGGAGGATGTGAAAATACGACACCACGCCGGGATGGATGGATGAGGAAGAGAACATCGTGAGGGTTGGGGACATACATGGTGGTGCATTTGCTTTTGTAGGCGTTGGCCGGGAGTTGGATCCTTACCTACCTGGCCGGGAGGGAGCATTCGGGGCCTGTTTGGGCGGGTATCATCGCCATGGCTAGAGCAACACAGATGTCCTTGCGAATAAACGAGCAACGAGGTATAAATAAGTGCTCTGAAATCATGTGCTGGCTGTAAACCGCTGGATAGGTAATGACAACTGTTTTCGCTAAGCGGCCGCATGCGCATGCTAAAGAATGGCCGCCGAGCCAACTCAAACCCCGTAACACCCCCCCAAACTCCGGAAGCAGAACTACCACCATCATATCGCCGACGGCTCTGGCACCGTCTTGGGCACTGACGACCTCGCTTTCTCAGTGCTCGACGAGCCGCCTGGTTTCCGCGCATAGACGACGTAGCTTGAGGCTATCAGCAACTCGGCCAAGACAAAAAGGGGAGAGATACTCACTACGGCCAATAAACATGCAAATTCCGGTTCTTGATCTCCCTCCGCACGTCCACCAAAAACACCTGCACCTGCTCGGGCGACCACTTGAGCGCCTTGACAAACAGCCGCGTCACCATGCCGCTCAGCCCGTACAGCAGGTTCTCCATCTCAAAGGCGCCAATCAGCTTGAGCCGCTGGTCCTTGGGCCACGGGTTGCACGGCATCTTGTAGACGACCTCGGTGACGTCGTCGTAGCCGCGGTCCTCGAACCAGCCCTTCCACCGCGTAGGGTCGTCGATGGGCGTGCCGAAGATCTTGGTGCTCTCGTACAGCGCGTCGGCGAACTTGCGCATCGGGCTGTCCTCGGGCAGCGTGTTGTCGTCGCAGCGCAGGAGGCCCGTCACGCAGTGGAACTCGGCCCAGCCGCCGGGCTTGAGGTGTCTGTCACGGTCGGTGAGTGGGCTGTGGAATAACGTGTCGTGTGACTGTTTCCTACGTGTAGATTTGGTCTACCAGCCGCGGCCAGTCCCGGATGGCAAGGATGAGATCGCGGGCAAAGACGAAGTCGAACGAGTTCTCTCTCCAGGCCCACTCCTGCTCAATGTCGTCGAGCTCGAAGCGACAATTTGGCGGGACCCTACATGGACTTTAGTTACACGGTTCCATGAGCTCGCGGCTGACAAGGCTTACCACTCTGGTTGTGTCGCGGCAATGTCGACTCCCAAAACCTAGCACCGCGTTAGAACCCAACCGGACAGCTTCGGAGCATCGACATGCGTACATCGGCCGAAGGATACATATCGGCAACATCGATCGACCATATGCCTGAGACATGTTATTTCCAGAACCGCGGCGTTGGGTCCGCGTGCATGGCGCCCAGTGCGAAGAGCTGCTTACCCGTGCCACAGCCCAGATCTAATATTTTCTGGGGGTTCTCTGCGATGGGGGCGATGAAGCGTTTCTTTTCGAGCAGAGCAAAGTACTTTGCGTGGCACATATCTGTTCCCCAGGTCAGCCATTCTTCTCCGTGCCTGGTGCCGCTTCGTGAGGTCGGGGGGTAAGAACACAGCTTAGGCCCATCCTCCAGCCCCGTGCCCCTTTTTCGGGTGATAAACTTTGAGTGTACTGACCGATCCTGTCCAATTCCACATCATCCATTGGCATCCCGTACTCTGGTTCCCGTCAGCTACCGCTCTCACACCCGCCGCTCCAGGAGCCGGCCTACCTTCCTTGCCGTACACGGCATACACCCGGCCATCCTCGACCCGTCCGTGGAGCACCGAGGACGTGATCGAAGTCAACGAGCTCCCGGAACTCGCCACCTCAGCGCCCTGTGCCCCGAGCAATGTTTCAGTTGCCCGGCGATCTCCCAATACCTCGGAAGCTGGACAGAAGAACCCACCTCGTCGTCGTCAACGCTCGCGTTGTCCCATCGCTGTCGCACTCGGTCAGCCGGCTGCACAAACACAACACCCGGTGGACGGCGGACGGATTTGCGCATGGATGGTCGTGTGCACTCACCTCATCCGGTTGGATGACATTTTCCGGCGACTGCTGATCTGCCATGGTGCTCGGCTTCTCTTTGCGTGAGTTCGCGGCGGCAATCCTTGGGACGCAAGGCGGTAGAGACAGACGGCCGTCAAGCTGCGAGGAATGTCAAATGTCGAATTTGCGGAGAATCGGACGGGTGTCGAGAGCTACGAGAGACAATGGAGCTCTCCCACGGCAATCCCTGGAGGGTGCCACATTGGTCATAGGCTCATCCCGTTCCGTCGTGGGGCTCCGGGGATCATGGCCCACAAGAGGCGACCGAGCGACAAGCGGGGAACCCTAGAGTACCCCCTATCGTCCTCCGTTTAACACGGAGAAATATGTTCCGGCTGTGTACCCCCGAGGTATTTGATCGCTGTGTTTGCCCTCTTGTCGCCGTTGGCAAGAGGGCTGACCCAACGTTCCATCGTTTGAAGAGGAGGAAATGAACGTGAGACAGGCGTCAAAGCCAGCAGCGACTATCGGCGTCTGGGTCAAGGCCAACGCCACCAGATGTGCAGATGCGGGCGCTGATTTGACAGCGCTGCTTGCTGTCCAACAGGTGGCTTTTGCGCCTCCACACGACGTCGCACCGCATGGCCATGGCTGACAGAGCCAGCTCGTCGGGACTTCGTTTGCCTCCGTTGTCCTCTTGCTTCAACCCTCTCCTCGTTGAGGTCTTTTTTCTCGAGGTGCGCCCGGACGTGAGCTTGGACGAGCCGCCGGTGTGCGCTGAGTACCTTTTGCGGACTGGCGCCAGAGGGGTTGTGGAACTTTGTGCCCTGCTCCGTCGACGCACATGCGTGTGGACGTCCCCCGTGGTTGGCTGGCTTCGGAATCATCTAACCGAAACGTATCAACGCGCATGTCCCCGCCGAACGAACCGGCTGCTCTGCGGGGTTTCCGGTTTCCGGGAGGCTGGTTGAAGAAGAGCCGTTCCCAACCCCGAAGGAGGCGCTCGAGAGTCATGGAGCAGCCTGCCTGCGCCGGGACTGACGCGGGCAAGCGTGAACAGGACCCTCCTTTCTTGTCTTGTCTCAGACGATGCCGGGTGCGCGGCGCCCCCCGCGCGTCTTGGCCGACAGGTCGGCCACCCGCCCTCGCAGGTGAATGCCGAATTCTTGATATGGGATGGAGATAGGCCCTGGTCGCTTTAGCTGCTGGGCCCTTGACCATGCTTTGGATGAGGTGCTTCTCCGCTCTCTACCTCTCAACCCACGCTGTCGAGAACTCCAGGACGACATTCCCTTTTCCCCAACATCTTCCAGAGTATCCGTGCAGCGCTCAACATGGAGGACACAAGCGCAGCGCTCAGAGCCGCCGAGGAGCTCGTCGAGAGCCTCAAGAGCCACCCCCAGGCGAACCACGCCCAGCACCTCGCCCTCCTCGAGCGCGTCGACAAGGTGCGAACCCTGCTCGAGACGCCGTACGATGTCATCGAGAGGCAGCAGGAGATCATGTGCACCGCCGGTGCCATGTACACCCTGATCCAAACGGGCGCCATCAAGAAGGTCCCGGATGAGGGCACCATCACGGCCGAGAAGCTCGCGGCGGAGATGAACATGGACGTATCGGCGATCCAGCGCCTGATGCGTGTGGCAGTCGTCGCCGGCTTCTTCAGCGAGACGGCGCCCGACACGTACGCGCACAATGCCCTGTCGCAGGCATACCAGCTCGACGCCCAGGGCCCCTTCTTCGTCCTCTGCATGGATTTCAACAAGATGTGCATGGCGCTTCCCGACTACTTCAAGACGCACAAGCCCGAGGAGCTGTACGACCTGAAGAAGTCGCCCTTCTGCTTCAGCATCGGCAAGGAGGGCAAGACATACTACGAGGCGATCGACGAGAACCTCGAGCAGCGAAACATCTGGAACGCATGCCTCCAGATCATCGAGAAGAACATGCCCATCACGGGCATGTTCCCGTGGGAGTCGCTTCGGGAGAACGTGGAGAAGGAGCCGGAGAGGGCGTTTTTCGTCGATGTCGCCGGCGGGCGGGGCCAGGCTCTGCTGAAGCTCCAGGACGAGATTCCGGGGGCGTATGGCGGCAAGCTGATCCTGCAGGACCTGCCCATCGTCATCGACACGCTGAAGCCCGAGGAGCTCCCAAACATCGAGGCCATGCCGTACGACATCTTCACCCCCCAACCGGTCAAGAGTGAGTCCTCCCCGCGGCTGCTGTGTTCTAGTTAGAGACGAGATGACTAACCCTGAACAAGACGCGCACGTCTACTTCATGCGGCGGCTCCTCCACGACTTCTACCCGTCTGTGTGCATCGACATCCTCAAGAACACCGTGTCGGCCATGGGCCCGGACTCGCGCCTGATTGTTTGCGACATGCTGGTGCCCGAGCTGGTTGAGCCGGGCCGTCTGAAGGAGCTGTACTGGCTGGACCTGAACCTCATGTCCATCAGCGGGAAGGAGAAGACGCTTGACGAGTTCCACCAGATGTTCGATGCTGTCGGCCTGGAACTGGTCAAGGTGTGGCCGTCCGAGATTGGAGCGACGGTGCAGCTCGAGACGCGGCTGAAGCGTTCGTGAGGAGAGGAGTAGCAAATAGAATGGGCACGAGGAATTGTAGAGCAAGCTTTAAGGCCATTTTTGGGTTTGCCCCGGTCAGATCGTGTCGCCCTCTGTCTGCAACCTTCGTCATCCCCAGGAGGCGCCCCGATGAGAGGAGGTTGTGCAAAACTCAGGAACTGAAATTAGGTGGTGTAAGGCAGAACAAAAGCCGCTGTGGCCCAGGGCTAAAGGAGAATTTGCCCTCACTGTAAGAGCCGTACCTGCTCAACACGCTTGTTCAAGGTTCAAGTTGCTGAGGAAGGTGCCCGTTGCTCCAAACGGCCCCCAACTCACGCACGCACCCGCGGGCCCTTGCTGCCGTGGACCCACACCAGAGCTTCGGCCAACCACCAATGATGCGCCAGATGCACGAACGCCTCTCCGTCTCCAGAACGCGTCGTGATTTGAGGCCCCTCCTGGCAAACAGAACCCCTAGGACAACGGACGAGCAGAAACCGCCACATTTTTGAGTACACGGGTCTCCGATTTATTTACAGCCTACACGTGTGGGTAGGACGATCTTGACGAATAACCTCCCGTCTCCTATTCGTGGCAGAGACGACCACGATCGAGCGAGAGTACCTTGGCTGCCAGGCGACGAACATCGAGGCATTGGCCGGCAGAACAACCGGGGACCGACAAGAACGACTCTTTAAGCACTACATGACGAGGCAATAGCCCTCCATCGACTCGGAGCAAAAGATGGCCGACACGCTGCACAACGCGCCAATCGTGCTGGACAACGGGTCCGGCACCATACGGGCTGGCTTCGCCGGCGAGGACGTTCCAAAATGCCATTTCCCCTCCTGGGTAGGGAGGCCGAAGCACCTGCGCGTGCTGGCGGGCGCCTTGGAAGGCGAGGTGTTTATCGGCCAGAAGGCGGCCACCGAGCTGCGCGGGCTGCTCAAGATCCGGTACCCGCTGGAGCACGGCATTGTCACGGACTGGGACGACATGGAGAAGATCTGGGCATATGTGTACGACGAGGGGCTCAAGACACTCAGTGAAGAGGTACGGTACCCTTCCCAGACTTCAGGGGTGATGAAGACGCATCCCGGCAGACGCTGACACACACCACCCTGCAGCACCCCGTCCTGCTCACGGAACCACCGCTCAACCCGCGCTCCAACCGCGACACAGCCGCGCAGATCCTGTTCGAGACCTTCAACGTGCCCGCCCTCTACACGTCCATCCAGGCCGTCCTCTCCCTGTACGCCAGCGGCCGGACAACAGGCGTGGTGCTGGACGCGGGCGACGGCGTGTCGCACGCCGTGCCCGTGTTCCAGGGGTTCACGGTGCCCAACAGCATCCGGCGCATCGACGTGGCCGGGCGCGACGTGACCGAGTACCTGCAGACGCTGCTGCGCAAGAGCGGCTACGTCTTCCACACGAGCGCCGAGAAGGAGGTGGTGCGGCTGATCAAGGAGGCCGTCACGTACGTGGCCAAGGACCCGCGCAAGGAGGAGAAGGAGTGGGCCGCGGCCAAGCTGGACCAGGGCAAGGTGGCCGAGTACGTGCTGCCGGACGGGAACAAGCTCAAGGTATGCCTCGCTTTTGCCCTATTCCAGCAAGGGCTTGCTGACGTTGGTGTTTCCAGATCGGCGCGGAACGCTTCCGCGCGCCCGAGATCCTCTTCGACCCAGAAATCATCGGCCTCGAGTACCCCGGCGTGCACCAGATCGTGGTCGACTCGATCAACCGGACGGACCTCGACCTGCGCAAGGACCTGTACTCTAACATTGTGCTCTCGGGCGGCAGCACGCTCACCAAGGGCTTCGGCGACCGGCTGCTGTCCGAGGTGCAGCGCGTCGCGGTCAAGGACATGCGGATCAAGATCTTTGCGCCGCCCGAGCGCAAGTACTCGACCTGGATTGGCGGCAGCATTCTGGCGGGGCTGAGCACGTTTAGAAAGGTTGGTTATCTGCGCTGTCGCCGTATGATATGGCATTTGCTAATCTGCTGGGTGATGATAGATGTGGGTGAGCATCGACGACTGGCATGAGAACCCGGACATTATCCACACCAAGTTCACATGAGAGCTCGTGGTGATGGGGAAGTAGGACGTGGTGATAGACAGGGGCCGTGGCTTCGGTGGAGATGCGGGGGATCTTCCTAGGTCAACTCCATGCACACATCTCACTGGCAGTATGCAATCCACGAAGGCCGCCACGTCGAGAGGAGGACGCCCGTGTGCGGGATGAGGTGTATCTGCGGGAGGATAATGTGGGAACCTGGAAGCTATGGCGGATGATGTCCGAGACATAATTGTACGGCGGGCCGTCGAGGTGAATCAGGGCCAGCGGGGGATGCGCTGTATCAAGAGGAGCTTGCCGCAAGCGTTTTAGAGAAAACGAATGATACCCAGTTTTGATTGATGGAACATCGCAAAGGCCAAGCGGGCTTCTGGAGACCAAGTTGTCACAGTCCACGGGTTCGCAAGTGAGGTGGCAATCAAAATGAATACATTGTGCCAGAAGCATTGCCGCAGTGGGGGGGTATATTGATTTTACAGTCCGTCAAGCCAAGACATCGCAGTCCATCATCCTCCATACCACAAAGGAAATAACTTTTTTGTCCCTTCCGTATCATAACCCGTCGTTGCCCTTGCTTGCGACATGAGTAGTCGCCGCTACCAATGAATGACGCCCTTGCCCTTTGAGTCCCGAAAAACGCCTTGCTTGCCATCAAAAAGGAAGAAAAAAAGAAAAAAGTCGAGTCGAGAGAGAAGTCCGCGCGCGAGAGAGAAGCGACCATCACCACCGACCATCCTCAAGCCAGCTGTCAAGTCGCCGCCTCAGGCCCGCCGGCTAAGAGCGCCACTACCGCCCCCCGGCGCTCCTGACCCGGCCCCAAAACCCAGCCAGCGACGACGAGCTGGACCGCCCGCTGCCCTGCGTGCTCGCCGAGTCGCGGCGCCCGAGCGAGTCCCCGTCATCCTCGTCCACCTTGGTACCAGTGGCGGAGTTGAAGATGTTCCCGGCCCCGCCGCGCCCGACGTGCGTCAGGACGACGCCGCCCGCGGCCTTGCTGTCGCGCGTCTCGACGCGCGCAAACTCCTCCTCGGCGAAGGAGAGCACGGGCCGGTCGCCAGCCACGTGCGCGTTGCCGGCGCCGCCGCGGCCCGAGTAGAAACGCCGCGTCGTTGTTGTGCTGCTGGAGGAGGTGGTGGTGCTTGTGGTGAAGGGGGTGGGCACGCCCGAGGGCGAGGTGGTTGCCGGGGCGCGGAAGAAGTTGCCGAGCCCGCCGCGGCCCGAGTGCGTGTAGCTGTTTTGGGGGACCGTCGGGTGCGGTTCGGTGATTGTGTAGTGGGAGGGCATTGTGACTCGACTCTCTCTTGAGTATTCGGTTGGTGGGGTGGTGGGGTTGTGTGAGATGTGTGTGGTGTGAGAGAGTTGTGGTTGGAGTTGGTGAGAATTGCAGTTGGTGAGCTCGATGGTTTGATGACTCGGAGCTGGTAGTGACAAGTCGAGATGGGTTTGTGTTTGTGTGAGTAAAAGTTGGTTGCTGCGACACTGGTCGAACTTGAGGGAAAAGCTGGAGCAGAAGACTGGACTTATAAAACCGGGATGGGGTGAGTAAGTGGTGTCAGGAGCCAGCCCCTTGGCGCCGAGGAAAGAGCTCCATCCAAACAAAGCTGCAACTCCAGCACGAGCTCCTGGGCGGGCCGCATGACCTGGACCACGATGCCTTTCCCTGGGATCGCGCAATCCACTTTCATCCTTCCGTCCCTGGGGGCCGACCGAGTACGTACCACACCGGCACAACCTGTATGCAACCTCCAGGCTCCAGGTACCTGACTGAAGGGAAACTGCGCCTGCAAAAAGACGCAAGCAGGGCTGGTCTTCGGCAGTGCCTGACGACAGCGCAGCAGGCACTGTGGTCGGGCACGTCACCGCCCGAAAGCTCCAAGTTCTTTCTGCACTGGAATGACCGCTGTCAGGTGCCACGGTGCTCCTCTTGGCTGAGATCCAGCCAAACACAGAATTTGATGCCGAGACTCCAGTCAAAAGCTTTCCGTTAGCTGATGAAAACTCAGGGGTGGTCACGCGGCGCTGCGACGTCTTATTTGTTACGCAATCGTTTGCGCCCCGCCTGGGGTACCCTTCTGCTGTGGCTGCAGCAATTTCGATACTTTTGCGCCGCTCTTGGCGGGATCCCTGCCGCTGCAAGGGCTGCAAGGGACGGTTGCCGGCAGCCATTCTTTCCATTTCTTTAAAATTTGTGCAACCACGCTCGCAATTGCAGCATTGCAGCAGACCAGGGTCCAGACTTGGCTTTTGCACCACCTGCAGCCGCCTCACGTCAGGACCAACCGTGGCTGCACTGGGCTGTCCGATTCGACCAGCTGAGCTGCTGCTTCGGCGGCAACATCGCATCAGCCGGGTGCTGCATTTTACTGAGCCGACGCTGAGCCTCTGGACTTGGCATCAAATTCTTCAGACCTCGTGGGCCGCAAACAAGAACTTCTTCCAGGCCAAAAAGCTGCGTGATTGGAGGGTGGATTCGTCAGACAGAGCCAATTGATGTTCGGCAGGCCGGCCAGAACCCCTGGTCGATGATGGGCGGCGGCAACCCCAGGTTTTCTAGGATCATGGGACTGCCTGAGCCTTGGCGATTTGGCCTCGACGAGGCTTGCGTCGGCTGTCGAACGACATCTCTTCGCCTTCTGGCGTATTTTTGTAGAACATGTCCTGATCTGGGAAGCCGAAGCAAGCAGTTCTGCGTGCCATCAGCTCGAGGAGACAGACCTTCAGGTCTGCTGAGTGCTCACGGGTTCACGCCACCCCGCTTCTGCGCCTCGACGGCCACCAACGGCCGGGAGGATTGTTTTGCCGCCTTGCCTGGGTTCCGACTGAGCATTGCTTGCCCCTGACGGTAGCCAAGCAGGCAAGGCCCTGATCAGCCCTACGTCCAGTTCAGCTCGCCGTTGCTGATTGAGAAGCGGATGAATGCCACGCCTGACAGCACACAGTACACTCATCAAAACCAACCTTGCCATCACCATATCCGCTTCCAGAGTCCCATCACGGGTAGATGGACGCGCAATCTTGAGGCATTTGACTCCCATTGATGTCCTGCGCTCCGTCGTATCCCCTCGCCCGTTGTCACCGCTGTGCCGTGCCAGAGATGAAGCTGTTTCCACGGAGATGCCATGGCCCTGGAGGATTGCGGTACGACGTTTCATGCAGAATGTGCTCTCGGATCTAAGACGGGCATGCTCGGCTTGTGTTGCCGCCGCGGAACTGGTGTCACCGAGACAGACGACCTGCTCTACTTTCTGTCTGCGCCGAGGAGATCCTGCTTCTAGCTGGACATGATGAGGTGGCCTTCCTGGACGTCGCGGCTATAGGGAGATGGCGAGCAATGGCCGGCATATGATAACCCACTCGCTGTGTTGCATCTGAGACGGCCCGTCCCGGAAGATGCCCGAACTTGCGTAGCGCGGGATGTGTACTCTCGAGGTACTGTACCAATATGGGAACTTTGTTCCAAGTGGGCTATTCCCGTCTGGCAGTAGCAGCCTGTTCCCATCTCTATGACAGCATCTCCGACCTGCGCGTGTGACATGTCATTAAGCTAAAACATTGTGAGAAGCAGAAGAATAGGGAGTGAATCTAGAACGAAGGACACACAAAGAGAAGAGAGTTTGATCACCGAGGCAGGCACCTGATGCCCAACAACAAACCCAAGATACTACTTACTGTTTGCCAACCGACGGAGCGAGGGGGATTGTTGTTCTTGCAGTACGTTGTACACTCGTCACAGTAGCAACCTTGCCCAACACCACAAGCCAACTCGAGATCATCAACCAACCCAGTGTACTCTATCCTGTGTACCCCATATCACCGTCGTGACCTATTCTGCAAGGAAAGGGACGTCATTTATCTTCTCCTTCCCCCAATTTCTTTCCTACATATTTCTTTCCTTTTTCTCTACTTTCTTTCTTCCTTGCCAAAGTTAGGGACAGCTATCACGATTTCCGCCGGCAAACAAGCAACAGGGGTTGAACTATCAACGTAGCCATCATAACAACCTGGACATTACTTATAATAGATCACACTTCCAAAGCACCCAACCAACCGCCCGGAGCACACCACATGATCGATCAAGGGGTATTCCATTATTCTTTACATCCAGATGTAGTCGACACACACTCTCCATCTCTATAAGAACATTGGGAATCTCCACAACAAACAAACAAAACACCTCGCCCAAAAGTTCCGCCTGAAAAATCCGAAATCATAGGTACAGGTAGGTAGACAGACAAAGACAGGCGTCAGAAAACCAAACTATACCACACCACACCACACCAAACCAAACCAAGAAACAACAAAACCGAGAAGATAAAAAATAACGTGAATCATAAAAACCCCCGACGTTGCCCCATTTCCACTGGTTGGCTGACCGGTCACTTAGTCAGTTGGTATAACTCATCGCAAATGACACCCCAAACGACCATTGAACTCAGCGCGCCAGAATAGATCCCACTCCGCCCACCCCTGTCCATCATCCTCCTTTAAACCCCCCTAAACATCCTCACCACCAAAAACCACAGCGCCCCAATAAACTTGAACGCCGACAGCGCCGCCACCGACCACAGCACGACACTCAGGTAGATATTCGCGCGATCGCTCTTGATCTGCTCCTCAGTCTGCCCATTATCGGGTACGATCTTGTCCACGCCGGCCGTCGACAGCACGACAGCAACCAGCGCGAAATTCATAATCATCCACAGCAGCACCACCACGGTCCTGACACCGCGGTAATAATCCATCTGCTTCTCCTCGAGCTGGCTGGGCGTGGGCGGCTTGACCTCCTTGACAGGCTTCTTGTTGAACACCTGCAGCTCGCGCTCGTACTGGGCGTTGAGGTCACCCTCGTCGGGCAGGTCCGTCTTGCCCTGGCCGTCCTTGGTGTTGACGGACGGGAGCGCGTCGGGCTTGTCGTCGCCCTTGGTGCCCCACGAGATGTCGTGCGTGTTGCAAAAGGCGTAGACGTTGAGGACGTTTGTGTAGGTGGGCGAGAGGAGCATGTACTGGATGAGCGAGGTGAACATGTGCCAGGGGTCGAACATGAGCAGCGAGGCGACGAGCCAGATGCCGTAGGTGGACATGACCGAGATGATGAGGGTGTAGAAGACCTTGTTTTTGAAGAGCGAGTCGATGCTGAAGCCGTTGTTGTTGAGGTCCGTGATGATGGCGTTGACGGCGATGTAGATGGCGGCGAACATGAGGTAGCTTGGGGGAGGTCAGTACACCGCTCGCTTTTGAGAGATGTGTTAGGAACTTACATAAAGAGAATCGCCCAAAAGACTATCATGGCCATGTAGTACGGCCCCGAGCCCGCCGGCCGGTTGCCCATGGACAGGACGAAGCACGTCACCAGCGACACGCCGTACAGCCAGGTGAACACCACACTAAGGATCCGCCCGACGTTGCCCAGCAGGGTGTCGTCGCCCAAGCTGGTCGTCAGGATCTTGAATACCAGGAAAAAGTTGCCAATAGCAAACCAGGCAAAGATCATGTTGACCGTGTTGAAGACGAACTCGATGAAGAAGGCAATCTTGCGGAAGAAGGAGTGGTCCGAGCGGAAGAACTGGTGGAAGTGAACAATGGCGTAGATGGCGGCGAAGAAGGACCCGTTCAGCCAGCGGCGGCGCTGCAGGATCAGCTCGGTCGCCGTGTCCGGCACGTCGGTCTCGCCTGTGGCCGACTTGACGTACTGCAGGATCCAGTGGCAGTTGCGCTTGGTGACGAGCTCGAAGCAGAGGATACGATCCTCGGCGAGGTACATGTTGGCCGTGAAGATGCCCGCGCCGGCGCCGTGCAACTTCTCGCCGGCAAAGTACTTCTCCAGGGGGCCCTGGCCGTTCTTGTCGTTCTGGAGCGCGACGTAGCGATACGCAGAAAAGGCACCGGGCAAGACGGAGATGAAGCCAAAGGCTGACTCCAGGGGCTTGTCCAGGATGTTGCTCATTTTGTACTCGAAGTTCTGCGTCGCGACCAGCGGGTTGAGTAGGTTCTTGCCGCCCTTTAATAGTATTAAGTTAGCTTATTGCCGCTAGTATAGTATTTTAGGTAAAAAGGAGTTATACCGTGCCCAACATGGCCTTGATCTCACCGCAGGCGCCGGCGCACATGGGCTCCAGATCGAAGGCCTTCCAGAGGTGGTAGATGGAGCTGCCGCCCGGCTTGGTACCGGCGTCGATCAGCACGCAGATGTTGGGGTCCAGCACGCGGCCAAAGGCCTGGAAGAACCAGCGATGGGAGTTGATCTTCTTCTGGTTCTTCTCCTTCAAGCAGAACAGCATCTGCACGGGCTGCTGCTTAGGGACGAGCGTGACGACGTCGTTCTTGATGACCATGCCGACCTGAGACGTGTACTCGTAAATGTGGGCCGTGACGTCCTTGCCGTTGACCTGCTGCTTGCCAATGCCCTCCTGGTACACGCCCATACCAGCCAGCAACGCCCTCGTCCGGGGGTTGATCTTAGCACGACCGTCGCTGACGACGCACACAACAATCTTCTTCCAGGCGTCCTTGCCCCACGTCTTGCTCTCGGTCCGCTTGCACATGTACTCGACGTTCTTGAGCACGCCGATCATGGTGCGCGCAAACAGGATCTCGTCCTCGTTGTACATGGTCACGACGATGAACAGCTCGGTGTGCCGCGGCTTGCTGAAGAGCTTCTGGCGGAGGGTGAAGTTCTCCTCGTAGAAATCGGACGGGTCGCATGTCGCGGCAGTGTAGCGCATGTGGGTGAACTCATCGCGCTCGCCGTGGGGCAGCTGGTTCAGCAGCTTCGGGGGGATCGGGCAGTCGAGCACCAAGTTGCCGCGGTACAGGAGCACCTGCTTCACCGTCTTCCACCTCTTGATCGAGTTGTTGTTGGTCTTGGGCTGCGGGTTGTCGTGGTAGGGATCGCTCGCGCCGACTTGCGAGTCGTTGTGCGTCAGCATCGGCCGCCTGTCGTCGTCGTAGAAGGGCGTCTGCTCGAACCCCGGCTGGCCACCATGGTTCGGCTCGTACGGCTGGTTGTAGTAGGCATCGTGATGCGCCTCGGGGTTGACCGAGTAACCCCCTAGGTTGTCGACGGATTTCTGGCCGTTCCGTCAGTTTGGTCCCAGCATTCCTTGACAAGGGGTACTCACTGCTGTCTGCATTTGTAACGAGTCGCCCGGGCTAAACCTGCCAGGGCCTTGCGGTATGTCCAGTTGCGAGTGGCCGTACGGGTTGTCCTCGAGATGGTACCCGTGCTGGAGTGGATGCGCCGGGGAAGGCGTCCTATGGGTCCGGTTCTCCATGGGGTGACTCTCGTAGTAGTCGTCGTCTGAATTGTGAGGCACGGTTAGCTTAACGGGTCTTCCAACAGTGCCGCAGGAGCGAGATCCCTCGCTTTGCGGGCCAACGCGCTACGGACCAGCAATGGGTAAGGGCTAAGCAGCCTGCGCCGCGGAGTCTGAGACGGCCCAACACTATGGCCCGAGCTGGTGTTGCAGACTTTCGACTTGCTCCCTTGCGCCAGGCAAAGAAACAGCGTTGCGGCGCAAGCACAGCTTGTAAGAATGGGGTCCAGGCCGCAGGCAGGGAATAAGGAACGAAGGCCCCAGGGGAACTGGCCGCTTGGGGAGAAAGAATGTGTGATACGGGGCAAGAAACGGCAAGTCGGCAGGAGGCTCGTGATGAGGCCGGCCCACATCCAAGACTCGGGAGTTCGTGAAGGGAGATGTGTAGGGATGGAGATGGAGATGTCCACTTGCCTAACCGATTATACGACATGGTTGCTTAGTGTGTTCACGGAGTCGACTGAAACACAACGGGCCGGGAATCTATCGAGGGATGGGCCAACTGCAATTGCAGATGCCACCTTGAGATGCGCTGCCCAACGACGAGGATGATGTGCCTCAATGCGGACGGCTGCGCGTCTCAGACGGTCAAAAAAATGCCAGAGACTCGGCCGGTTGTCCCCGCGCCGGAATGTCGAGTGTCTGTCGTGAAAGGTGGGTGTGGAGTGGGATGTATCAAAGTCGCCCCGAAGCTTGGCTCTTTGCCTCCCTCGCCGCAGCCGCGCGGCCGCAGTCTTTCAAGCCGAGGAGTCGACGTTGGGCGGTTGGCTGTGTTTCGAGGCGCCTCCTTTTTGCGCGCGGCCCTCTGCGTCTCGGCTTTGTCCCGTCGGTTGTGTGCAGGTAGTTATGCGCCGGGCTCTGTCGGGTCACGGTGCGTCTCTCGATCGGTCGGGAGGTCTGCACTCTGCAGCAGGTTTCGGGGTGCGAGCGCGGTGCTTTGGCGCTGGCGCAACGGCTGGACTGGCTTGGGAATCGAACAACTGGGCAAGAGTCGCAGTTTCAGGCTGGCGATTTTCGCACCGCGAGTCGGCAGCTCAATGGACGGCAAGCAGGGATGCTGAGGGGCCCGCGAATGAAGGGGCTCTGGTTGCCGGGAAGATGGCAGGCGGATCGCGGTGTTTCAGCGCCCGATTGGGGGCAGATGGTGACGTCGGACGGGTCACGGCACCGTTGATTGGGTGTGGGGGTTCGCTCAGGGGCGCGCGGTAACAAGACCCAAAATGCCTGTTTGTTGCTGTGGGGTTTCTGGATTTCAACTTTTGTTTCCTCGCCCTCTGAGATATTTCGGGAATGCGGCAGTGGGCCAAGTTCAGTCGATTCAACAGCCAACCCAATGCCAGAGACGAGTCAAGTTGACAGCTGAGGGAGCCGATGATAAACGGCTGATCGTTCATTTGGTCATCTACTCTGTAGGGCGAGGCTGTGCGCGCCGGAAACCACAGAAACGGCTGCATGATCCCTGCCCCTTTCCGTTCCACATCCGCATCCATCCTCTCGCTCGTTTTACCTGACGCGGCGGGGTTACACCCAGGGCATTTTTATTTTGAGTTAGGGGGTCTCCTTCAATAACATGCCGACTGCCGCCAACAAGGTTGGTCAAGTCTGCCTCCCGACACCGGGACCGAGTTCGAAATTGGTGACCAACTCGAGAATCAAAACCCCTTTTTATTTGGCTGTGGCGTTGGCCGGCTGTCGCTCTGGTCGCCTCTGTTGAGCACGAGCCCCAGACTGTTAAAAATAGCGCCGATATACATAGTTCCCTCGGTACCTTAATAAGCCACAGAGTTCAGTTGACGCAGCCTTCCTTGATGGCAAACCGCCGGGTCTTCCGTCTCCCCGGACGAGGCTCCGCCAAAAGACGGCGGGCTCCTTTACTGTGTGTACGTTAAAGTCAACCTCACCGCGTCAGCTCTCAAAACCAGCTTCAACCACTGGGAATTCTGCCCGCTGTAACTCGGTTTTTGTGATGTTTGGACAGATGAGTTGAGGCTGTTCGCTTGCAATGCCATGCACACGCAAACCATTGAGGCTCTGGCTTGGCTGTAGCCACAGATGACCGGCTCGCATCTCGCCTCGTTTCATCGACGCCGTCATCCAAAGCCTTGAATTCGAGGACTCCTGACCCGTGTCTACAAGTATTTGATCCAGGGTGAACGGCAAAGAACCCGGGGGATTAACAACCTCAAATACCAGAAGCAGTAAATTTCTCTGCCCCTGTCTACTACCCTCGGCCCGAGTTACAACAAACACCCCTCAAGACATCTCCCTACCAAGCCTATCCAGCTCCTCGGTAATAAACTGGCCCGCATTCACCAGCTCGCTGGCCCCGTAGACGACCCGCCTCTTGGCCCGGTCGCCCGCCGCCGTGCGCGCCGCCCACTCCTGCAGGTTGCCGTACTCGTCCATCGACCCGCCCCCGACCATAAACACCATGGCCTCCGAGAACCCCTGTCTCCGCTGCCCAAAGCTGGCCCCGGTCCCGGCCGTCTGCGAGGCGCCAAGGCCCGAGCCGGGGAGTCCGCCGGGCGCCGTGGCGCCGCCCGCTCCGGCCCGCAGCGCCGAGGGCTGCGGCATGGTCCCGCGGGCGTTCGCGCTGCGGGGGTCGAAGTAGAGGTAGTTCTCCGTCTTGGCGATGGCCGACGAGCTTGCGCTGGAGGGGTCCATGATCGATTCCGTAATCTTGGTCACGGTCAGGTCCTTGTCGACGGGCAAAAAGTTCTTGATGCCGCCGAGGAGTGAGGCGACGTTGGAGGTCAGCGCATTGGTCGGGACGCCCGTCTCCTTGAGCCGGTCTGTGAGGCGTGTCGAGATGGCCGAGAAGCGGTTGAAGAGGTCCGAGGACCCGGACTGCTGCTGGTTTGCCGACGCCTGGCTGGTGACGGTGGTGAGCTGCGTCATTTTGGTTGTTGCTCGGACCCTGGAGAAGCGACAATCAGTACCCACTCATAAAAAATAACTAACTCGACTACTCACTGTCGGATGTATGCCAGACTTGTCTTGTCGCATCCCGCCGCCTCCAGTGCCTCCTCAAACTGCACCCATTCTTGCCGCGACACGTCCTGCTCAGTGCTGAGGAACCAGATGACAAACAGGCGCAGCTTATCCGCTGGCTGGCCCTTGTCGTCCGTCTTGATCAGCTCGAGCATCTGCGCCTTGGTCTGCTTCATCACGTTCTCCTCCAGCTGGAAGTAGTTGTCCAGCTGCCGGTTCTGGATCTCTCCCAAGACCGCCGCCAGAATGTTCATGTGCATATCAAGCGTCGCCTTGCGCTCGCGGAGCTCTGGGAGGAGGGTGATAGCCGCCTTCAGGTGCTGCGCGCTGGCGCTGGTGTCGTTTTGGAGGTCCTCGAAGTCGCTGACTCCGGTCTTCTTTGTGATGGCCTCGGCCTCCTCCTTGTACTTGGTGAGCTCGGCATCTAGTCCTAGTGTTAGCACTGTAAAGTAGGCGATTCAAAGACTGTCGCCAGGCAGCAAAGCTCTGCTTACCGATATCTTCGGCGACCTGGGGAAACGGCAAGCAGGCATTCTTGGCCCAGAAAAAGTCATTGGCGGCGAGGTCATATGTCTTTTTCGAGGTCCCCTTCGCTGGGTTGCTGGAATCGACAGGAGTCTCGATGGTGATACGATTCAACTCCGACTTGGCCGAGTTTAGTACAATGTTTTTTTTTGTCCCAGGGAGAAGGGCGCTCACCTTGAAAATGTCAAAACAAAGGCTCTGGTAGGTCCAGGAATGAGAGAGCATGGGTATCAGATCAACGTTGCGGTCAAGAATTACGAGTACAGGCCTGGAGGTTGGGGTTCCGGCAGCCGAAGGGGCGGGGCGTGCTTGTGAAGAAAAGAGGTTGTCCTTGGAGTTGAGGACATGGTCGCGGAGCTTGCGGTCGAGTTTCGTCGCGATCATCTCGGCAGCAGCACCTCTTGGGCAGCGGATCTGGTGGACGTCGGTTAGTACGCCAAACAAGAATAGCACCGTGGGATTGCCCGAGATATTGAACATACAATAGGTATCACCCCTGCAATCCTGTCAGCCCTGGACGAATACTGCACAGGGGAGATGAATGACATACCTGATGTGACCACAACACTGAACAGGCCACTGACAATCCGATCTATCACACGGTCCAGCTCCTCATCTTTTGTCTTTGCGCTGTTCAACGCCCAGTAGGTATGCTCCTTCTGCATCCCAAGACTAAAAAGATCTGGCTCGGTGACGATGAAGTTGAGGTATTGGTCGTAAACCTGCGCGATCTGTTCCGCGGTGCCTGCAGTCGCCGTTTGCGCGGCGAAGTCCTCCAACAGGGGTCGCGGTATCGACGAGAGGAAGTTGAGGTGGGCTGAGCTGTAAAGCCCCTTCTGGAGATCGTTCGTGATGGCTTGCAGATTCGCAGCGGTTGGCTCGACTAGGTATATCGCCGGGACGTCGGGAATGGCGGCTCTCTGGGAACCAATGTGCCTTTGCCGGTCAGCAGCAGACTTCTGGACCGGGGGGCAGTGTCCTCACATGTGCATTGTCACCCCCATCGACCGGAGGTCTGACACCTGGAGGACCGGGCTAATCACATCGCGACCAAGGTCCTGTCCGGCCAAGTCAGTCCAGCTCTGCCCATGCCTCGGCCGAGTCCAGCGGTGTTGCTCACATCAAACACCAGAAGCTTCCAGATGGGAGTCCCGTCCTTCGATATGGGCGCAGCGGGTGCCGATAAGCCATTGGAAGGGGTGTCGTCATTCTCGCTCGGTTCGGCATGCTCGTTCAGGTTGAGGATCTTCTTGATGGAAACTACAGATTCGGCCCGTGTTAGTTGGCGGGCAAGTGACGCGATGGGCAAACAGAGCCGGCCAGAGGCGCATACCAATCTGCTTGTCGCGCAGAGAATTCCCCCGCGCCGCCATGGTTGGCCCTGTAAGAATGATGACTTGTCGGCTTGTCGGCTTGGTTGCTGCTTGCTTGGTTGTCCGTTGTCCGTTGTCCGTTGTCCCGTGGATGCGCAGGCGTCGGAGGTGCGTTGCCGTTCAGTCGCGGGCGCTGGGCATTGGCTTTCTTGCCTCCTCGAATAACAGCCTGACACCAGAAAGGCGTTACTTTCTCGAGCCCGTTCGTCACTGGAGGCGCCGTCTCGTCTTTGGTGTTCGGCCACATGTGCAAGCTTCCAGGTTCCCCACGGACACCTTTGCGTCCACGGCGGGACGTATCTCTCTGGATGGCCCACAGTTACTGCTTTGGGCTTAGCGCTCAGCTGGGCAGCCCACATCAGACATGGAACGAAGTGAACGAACCGCCTTCGCCACACGCACGGGCCTCCTCAAGCCCCCTGCCGGGCAGCCCTTTAATGACTGCCGCGGCTGGCCCCCAGGTCCAGGCGCCAACTTTTCTCTTTCAACAACGCACGTCTGGTGGCACTGTTTCCCAACCCTCTCCTCAACGCGTCCTTCCCAAATCATCACCCGGGACCGCCTCGCTGACCTTAACACGTTCAGCCGCGGGCTTCCCCCCTTAATTGCTCGCCATCCGGGCTAGTGTATAGGCAGTTTGACCCGCGACGGGCGCTGGACACGCTTTGACTTGCCCAGCTCGCGGCCTGATCCTTCTCTGCACACCCGCGCCTCCACGTTCTCTGGTCAATTTTCCCTTCAGGTCTCGTGTCTAAATATACACGGGCGATGTTGTAGGGAATCGGTGAGCACCTCGTCGCCGCCTACGGAGGGCGCCGGCCATGACGTGGCGCCGCGACACGGAGCGAACGAGACACAATTGAAGGGTATGCATAAATCACCCGTCCCCGTCTAAACTCCTGACAGCATCGTGTGTGTCCTTATCCTCCTATAAAATGCGTGTTCGATCAACCAGCCTGGACGTCGCAGCATCCATCTGCGTGCTGAAGGGCTGGGAGAGCGGCAGCGGCAGCGGAACTGGTTGGGGGTGTCCAGCCGGGCAGAATCGCCACCAGCTGCACGTAACACTTGAGATCCTGTCATGGGGAGAGAAGTGCGGCCAGCCAGCATGGGGAAAGCACCACAGCAGACAGCAGCCGTGTGAGAGCAGGCAGCCTGAAACCTGGAACGGCCGAGACGGCCACGGGCACCGCAGCTCCAGACACGAGAGGGGGATCTCTCTCTGCAGCCACTGGCCATAATCCCCAAATGCCACAGCAGCACTCAGCCCATCGGAAGCAACCTCATCCCTTGAGATGGTTAATTGTTCCATGGAAGCACGCAAATCCCGAGTTGCTGGTCGTGGGCGTGGCATGGACTGCTGCCCGGGGAGTGCTGCATGCACTGGATGGCGGGAGCTGCGGGGCGACTTGGGCGACACCAAGCCCCTGAACGGGCTTCCAATGGCTGTTCCTCACAACCAGGGCGACCTTCGCATTTCGACCACCACCACCACCAAAGGACCTTTCATCTTCGGGTGTTCTCATCGCAATTGGGCTCAGCTGTGCCACAACTGGTTGAAACTGGCACGGCCCTGGGGAGGAACGCCAACAATGGAAGATGGGAGCCGGATGTTGTCGAAATGCATCCCGCGCCCAGGGTTCTGCTCAGTCATGGAGGTCGTCTTGGCGGGTCGACGCAGATCGCATCTCGAGCTTCAGACGCCCACGGGGCACCCCCGGTTCCAGGGCCACCATGACCCTTCGCCTCACGCCCAAACTCCCTCTCCGAACGAGTTCAGCTTAGCCGATATCGAATGCGAATAGGATTGCGCTCATTCACAATCCTTCAGCCGACAGACGCCCCTTTTCGGCCGTGTTGGATGGAAGCCAGCCATGTTGCCCCTCGCTCTCACTCCGGCCGCCTGTTGTGCTGCTGCTGGATGCTCTCCCTGGCTGGGCTGCTGTTTTGCTGTCTGCTGTCTGCAGCACGCTGCTGGACCTGGCTCGTCTTGTTGCGTGGTTGTGCGGATTTGGCGGGATTTCTCTTGGCTGACTTCTCGTTCTAATTAGCTGCACTAAGCCGAATCTGGCGCATTGCCCCACACGCCCACTGGCCGATTTCCCACAAATCCCGTCCCACTTTTTCAAAAAAAATCTCGGTTATTTGCGAAGCCCGCATTTAACCGATCGCTTCAATCCGCCACCCGACAACTCGGATAGTTGCACACGCTAAGCCTCATGTATGTGATTAACCGAGTGCATGCAGTTACCGCTTGTTGACAACGTCCAGATCCCCCTTTTCACACTCCAGTGCCGAGCCATGGATCAAAGCCACGGTCACGGCATTGGGAGCTGGGACCCGAACAACAGCTTTGCCGGCGACTCGTGGGACCAGCAGTTCGGCGCCTTTGACCAGACTGCCGGTGCCGAGAGCAGCTACCCCAACCCGGACTTCCTCGACGGCGGCGATATCAACCCCCAGTTGTCCGGTGCGGACGGCCAGGGCGGTTTGTATCGTCCCTTCGAGTACTTCGGCCAGGGCGATGTCTGGTCGGACCATGCTCAGGCCACGGCTGCACCATTTGCCCAAGACTCGTCGCTGCAGCAAGGCTTCTTCGGAGAGCAGCGCCATCCAACTGATGGGAACCCGGCAATCGACGGCCGGTTTGCCCTCGGTATCCAGCAAGGCAACGAGTTCCCGCCCCAGCTTCAGAGCAATGCCAACCAGCAGGTGAACCCCCACCATAGCTTCGGCCATGGCGTGGCCAATGCTGCCAGCTCGGCGCCGAATGGTTATCACCAGGCCCCAATCCCACAGTGGCAAGAACAGATGCCGGCGGGATATGGATCCGGCCACCAGTTCGAGAACCCTCTTACTGCTGCCCAGACATCCAACATCTCTGCTCCGGCCTCCAATGGCTCACCCGCTGCCTTCTTCTCCGGCCACGGTGCTAGCGCCTCAGTAGTACCGGGCTATCAGCCAGAGATGCGCCAGCAAACTCCTGTAAATTCTCGCCAGTCTCACCCGCAGCTTGCTGCGTCGCTGAACGGGCAGTCGCAGCAGCCCGTCCCTTCGCAGTCTCCGGCTCGAAAGGCCACACCACAGCAACAGCCCCAGCAGATCCACCAGCAGGCTCCCCAGCAGGTCATTCTTCAGCACCAGCCAACTCAACAACCGGCCCAGCGACCGGTTCAGCAATCTGTACAGCAAAATGGTCAGCAACCTGTACAGCAACACGCACAGCAACATGTTCTCCAACCCATCCGGCAACATGTCGTCCAACCTGTCCAGCCCCCGGCCCAGCGGCCTGCTCTGCATCCTGCCATTCAAGCAGGCACCGGGCAGCATGTTTCCCTTCAGCAGCCGCTCAGCCAGCCTCCGTCAGCCCAGCAACCTCAGTCTTCAGAGAACACCGTTGCTGCAGGTGGACCTCAGGTCGCCCAGGCCGTTGCGAAGAAAGCCAAGGTATCCGTTCCGGCGGCGGCTGCCAACCCTTCCCCCCCGGTGACCCAGCCTCAGACCCAGAATGTGTCGGACCCCGTATCCACCATCGACCACCAGGATTCTAGCCTCCTCTCAACAGCTCGAGGCCGGCCGGACGCGAGATGGGGAGGCGTACCGAATGTTGTGGTTGACCCTGCGCCGGCTAAGCTCCAGAAGGGTACGCCCACTAAGCGTTATGTGACTCTCGCGACAAAGGGCGGCAAGCCTCCGTTGTTCACCAGGATGTGGCGGCCATGGACCCCCGCTGAGAGCCTCGGAAACCACGCCGACGCTTACCAGAAGTCGGATAATGACTTGGATCGCCAGCGTGCTGATATCCGCCTCGAGATCGAGATGCAGCGCGAAAAGAGCGGTGAGTGTTGCCCTGTTAAATGTACTGACTGGCGTGTGGTTGCTAATGTCTTGCCTAGAAATTCCTGTCGACTGGTGGAGAAAGGGACTGAAAGATCGTTTGGGTATTGCGGTAGGTTGTGGTTCCAACATGATCTCACATGTGGACTGTCCGCTAACACCGGTTGCCTTTAAGCCGCAGCGACCTGCTATTCCGAGTGAGCCGCTTTTATCAGGCCTTAAGGCGGTTGAATATCTGCGGTTTCACCCCGATCACCTCCGCAACCAGAAGACCGCTAGGGACGTTTGTACCGAGTTTGCCGCCTTCCTCCAGGCGAAGGCAGCGCACCTCAAGGCTGCTCTGCAGGCGGCAGCCGATAAGCCCAAGGACGGCGAGGCCGAGGCCAAGGCGCGGACCGCCAAAGAACAGCTGGAGCGTGCCATCACAGAGGGCCTTCGAGTCGAACCCGGCAACTTGTTTGCGGGGCTGAGCGGCAGCAACAAGATGATCGCCATCCTGATCAACGTCGTCGTGAAGCTGATCAACGCGGACGAAGCGACTTCGTCTCTTGTCAAAGCCATTCTCCGGCTGTACACACGCCTCACCAAGGTGACTTCGGACCAGTTGGAGAGGTTGCAGATGGAAAAGCTGAGGAAAGGGCTGAAGAAGGAAGGGGATGCCGAGGCGAAGGGGTTGATCGCCCAGGTCTATGAAAATGCCAGACGGAACGACGAGGATGAGAGCGAAAGCGAGAGTGACTCGCCTAGCGCGGAGTCCGGTGTTTGTGGGAAGAAAGTTGCCCCTGCGCAGGCCCGGGTGCTTTCAAAACAGTCGGCTCCCGGGGGCGACCAAAAAAGGACGACCGCCTCTTCCGCTTTGAAATCTGCCACCTCAACCACCGACTCCAGAAAACTCTCGTCCGCACCCACATCATCGAAAGCGATGACATCGAGCAACGAGACCAACAAAGCCGCCCCGAAGGCATCCCAAAAGGTGCCTTCGACCGCTACTGGAACCAAACGGTCTCGCGAGGAGGATTCCGTCGGCGCCGAGGTGCGCTCATCCAAGAAGCCCGCAACCGACACCTCGTCGGCCGCAAAGTCGCTGGCAACCCCCGCCGGCAAACCCGCCACCACCAAGCCCACCGCGGCCACGACGGCTTCTGCCTCGGCCGCTGCGCAGACGAAGCCGCGCTCCGCCCTTCTGCTTCCCGGAAAGGCGCGCCCGGCTGCCAAACCTGCGGCCAAGCCAGAGCCCACCAAGGCCGAGGCCCAGAAGAGTGCGACCAAGCCAGAGTCGACACTCAAGACGCAGCCCACCAAGACCCCGACTGTTCTTGGTGGTGCGAAGACGGCCAAGCCCAAGCCTGCCGAAGCGGCCAAGGAGGCCCCGGCGTCGCCGTCAATTTTTTCTACCCTGATGAAGCAAATCGTCGAAGAGAAAAAGACGATCAAGACGCCGGCCACCAAGAAGGTGAACGCGCCGGACCCGAACGAGACGCCCGAGGAGCGCGAGCGCCGTCTTCGCAAAGAAAGGCGCCGGGGTCTGAGAGTCGCCTTCAAGACCGGTGACGCGCTGGTCGAGGTTCGTGAGTTTACGCGCCACCCCGAAGAGATCGCCGAGGGAAACATGGCCCGCAACGTTAGGATCGACGGCCGCGACAAGAACAGCGAGGAATCAGAAATGATGAAGCGTCTTCGCGGCGGCCAGGGCATCAAGGCCTTGGAGATCAACGATCGGGAGTGGGAGGAGCCCACCGCCATCAACTTTACCACCAACATCCCGCAAGAGAAGCGGGAGAAGACCTACGTCACCTGCGGCGGTCTCAAGGTCTTCGAAACCGATGAGCAGAAGCTCACCAGGGAGCGCGAGTCGAAGGAGTTGATGGTCATCTATCACAACAGGGCCGACATCCCGCCCAACCCGAGATCGCCACCTTACGAGCCGTCGCTTTCCGGGAACAGCGCTGTCCACGAGGCGTACCTGTCGCCCTCGACGCCCGAGTACGACGAGATGATGCAGCGCGGTCGGGAGTTTAAGCAATGGGGCCCTTACCATGCCTCTCGCGCGGCCCAGAGCCGCCTCGATACCAAGGCCCGCCCGGACTACGCCGACTTCACCAAGACAATGAAGTCCATCAACTCGATCGCCGACTCGTACAACGGCCAGCCTCCTCGCCAGCCCGAGGTTCGCCCTCAGCAAGCTGTCGCCCAGCCCGCGACCAAGGATCCGCGCAGCTGGTACGAGCCGACCACGGCCGCCCGTCGCGATCAGCAGACCTTGGAGCTGCTTTCGTCGGACAAGGCCAAGTACTTCCGGGACTGTGATAGATACGAGGAATACAACCCTCGCAGGATGACCGAGGAGGAGCTTGACAACTGCCCCAAGCTCCGGAAGGTGCTCGACAACCTTCAGAGAATTGCCGATTCTCTGAAAGCCAACCAGCCCGCGAAGCCCGCCCAGGCCACGCCCGCTACTCAGCCCGTTCCCCAGGCTGCTCCTCAGGTCGCGCAGCCAGTGGCTTCTCAACACCCTGGCGTCACCGCGCAGGGCGACCAGGCGGCGACGGCCGATTACACGGCCGCATGGGCGCAGTACTATGCTGCCCAACAGCAGCAGCAGCAGCAGCAGGCTTGGTACGGCCAGCAGCAGAACCCGTACACCCAGGCTGCCAATCCCTACTTGCAGGCTCAAGCTCCTCAGGCCGCTCAGCAGCAGCAGACTGCCGACCCGAACAGCCAGTACGCGAGCATTCTCGCCGCTCTCGGTGTCCAGCAGCCGGCCGCCCAGCCTCAGGCGCAGCCCACCGCCGACCAGAACAGCCAGATCCAGGCGGCTCTCATGGCCCTCGCCGCCGGTAGCCAGGGCCAGGCTGCGGCCCCCGCCCCAGCTGATCCGCAGAACGCCCAGTACCTGCTCGACATGGTCAACAAGGCGACCGCGCAGAACCAAGCCCAGGGCCAGAACCAAGCCCAGGCCGCCCAGGCCGCCTACCAGCAGTACTACGGCCAAGCTGCTGCCCAGGGCTACGGCCAAGGCTACGGTGGCCAGTCCCACCAGGAGCGCGAGGCCTACGGGCAGATGTACGGCAGCAACAATGGCGGACAGGACCGTGAGCGGGACCGGGACCGGGACGGCGGCTACGGCCGCGACCGCAGCGACCGCGATCACCACCGCGGCAACAAGGGCCGTAACACCGGCAGCGGCAGCAGCGGCGGTGGCAAGAACGAAAACGTCCCCGACCACCTCCGCGGTATCAACCGCCACCTGATCGGCACCAAGGCGTGCGCTTTCTGGGCCAAGGGCCAGTGCGCCAAGGGCGATAAGTGCACTTTCCGCCATGATTAGGCGGGGCGAGTTCAACTTGGTTCCTTTCTGGGTTCATTGTCGTTCCTTTGGCAGAGCATGGATGGGGATGGACTTGTTGCTATGCATTTGACGGCGCGTGGGGGAGTTCTTTGGGTTTTTCTTCGGCTCCCTTCTTCGGCCTTCCCCGGTTGGGGGATATCATACATGCGACCATCGCATCGGCGGTCACATTCATGGCCTGGGAGTCTGGAAGTCTGGAGATGCTGGCCTACTATAGGCCTTGTCGGATTATTTACTTCCCCTCACATTCCACTACACCCATACCATATTTTATTCCCACTTCACTACTACTTTGCACAACGAAGGAGCCTAGGGCATTCATGGCGTCTTTTCCTGCCACATTCTGTTTTTCGGGACGGGAAAGGGGGAGCGGGGAGATGATCTCTGCCATGGCGTCCGGAGGAGGCTTGCTTGATGACTGTGGATAGTCATCCCTGTACTGTAGAACACAATGTTAGACATATACTTAGCCTAATTCACTGGCCTGAAGCATCAAGGTCTTGCAAGTGACCGTTTTTTGGTGTACAGCAATGGATGACTCCCCAGGGATGTTTGACTAAATTGACGAGAGAGATTGGGGTTTGGGGGAGTTTACATACACTCTTCCTTGCCGCGGTATGTTTAATTTGAGACAACCTGGGTATCGATGTTGGAGCCCTTTGCTTTCCAACTCCTTACGGAAGAAAATACAAGACCAGATTGATTGCCCTTGATGTGCAAGGTTTGTTCCGAGTCTGTCGGGGACGCACTCAATCCCGGAGGGCCGTTTCCAATATCATGGGGTGATTTCGTTCTTAGTCGAGGATATGTGAGTCTCGGAAGCTGAGAAACCATATGGTTATTGTACAGTAGTACCCTCCGCCGTCCTCTCCCCATCCCGGCACCCAATGCTTCAGCATCCCCCTCCCCCGGTGTAGAGACCGGTTTCTCCTAAGCCAACCTCGCCGTGTTCTGCCTGGCCCTTCTCATTTCCTATTATCTTCCTCAGCAGGTCACTGACTTCTCCTCGGAGGGAAGGAGGCGCGGGTAGATGGGGATAAGGGGATGATGAGGTTACACTAGTTAGGGAGAAGGAGAAGATTGTGTGTTGAGACAACAAGTTCAATTTCAACAAGCCCTCCCTCTCCCCCACCCTACCGCTAATTACTACCACTACTCCCCCTTCCCCCCCACCCCCCCCTCCGGTGAATGTAACGCGTCTAGCCCGCCACCTCAAGATTCAAATCCTTCTCGATAACCTCACAAATGGCCGGGACCGATGCCATGGCGCCTATGTACAGGGGGTCAGCGACGTCGGCCCTCTTTTCCTCGGCGGTGGTGTTGTAGAAGGCTTGATCTAGGTGGTAGTAGCACCGAGACGAAGTGAGTACTGGTCACGCCTGGCGTTTTCTTTTTGCAAGGGGTCCAGCGCACGGAGAAAGGGGATGTTAAAACTGACCGTCTGGGTTCAGCAGGGCGTTAGTTAGCGTTTGGAGATGGGATGGGGAGAGTGGTGGGGTTTCAAGGACAGACGTACCTCCTGTATCGCCGCATGCGAGGGTTCTGGTGGGACAAGTCAGTTGTGGCTGTGGGAAGTGTGGAAAGGTGGGTGGGCGTTACTTGTTCATGGGCTGTAACGATGAGTTGGTTAGCGCTGCTTGCTGGTTATGTATGACCCAGAGGGTGGTGCTCACCATGACAACCTTGAACCAACCCATGATCGAGCGTGTCTCGCCGGCAGCGCACTTCTCCTCCTTGACGCCCCAGTCCTCTGCGAGCACGCAGATTTGCTTCTTTGTGACGGGATTTCTCCACATGGCCTAGGGGTAGGGTTAGTGTACTCAGTCTTTGGTAACTACGAGGAAGGTAGGACTGAGGATACCGAGTTCATGGCTGGGGCAACGATGATGACCTTCTTCTTCATGTCGATGCTGGCGTCCGTGTCCCACGCGCGGATGACCGAGGTGAGGAGGTTGTCAGACATGCCGTTGACTACCTGCGAGTTCGTCAGCACTGAGAGATGCCGGGATGGTGGCGGGTGCCTGTGTAGTTGGCTGCCAACCTTGGCCAGCGTGTTTGCGCTGAGTGCTGTTTGCCAGTCAGTTGACTTGTTCCTCGGGTCAAGGGGTTGGTTGACAGGCCCTTGCGAACTTACGTGCTACCACGAGCATATCGGCCCCTTTCCAGCCCATCAGCAACCATCACATACTTTCCGCTCAGCAGGGGATACTACATACATCTCCGCAATCTGTCCAAACCCCCGGGGGTTGTGTTTGTCAGCCACGTATCTACATAACAGCATCAACTGAAGGGCAGGCGACAGACTCAATATGCAGGATACTGGCCCCCCGGCGCCACGGATGGGGACCCCACTCATCACGGTCCCGGTAGACGGCCTCGACGTTGGGCAGGTGCAACAGCGAATCGACGGTGGGCTGCTCGGCGCTCTGGCCGCCGAGGAAGTGGGTGGCCGACTCGGTCAGGACGATGCGGATCGAGAGGGAGCTCGCGTACTTGGCCAGGGAGGCGACGATGACGGGGACTATATCCACGGTTAGGATGGGGATTGCTGGGTGATGTGGTTTATGTAGGCTTGCTCTTGATGGTGGCTACGGAGCCGGATGCCCTGGAACAACTGTTAGGTATCTCATGCAGGCATCCCAAGGGAGAAACCATGAGCGTACGCTAGGAGCAGATGCTTTCTGCCATCACTGCGGGCTGCCACCAGGGCCTCGATGGAGTTGTGCTGGCTCGACTCGTAGTGGTTGTCGTGTTCGCCGCCGACGGACTGCAGCATGGTGATGGTCCGCTCCGGAGCGTGGGAGAAGCGTGATGGAGGAGGAAGAGAGGGCCCAATAAGAAGCCTCACTCGGCCAAAAAGGCGATGGTTCAGAAAGTCATGGATGCAGTTGTGCTATTGCTATTCTGAAACTCGACTACATGAGTCTAGAAACGGCTAAACGACAATAGCCACACTCAAAAGAGCAAGAGCTTTATCCCTGTCAGCTCCGAGCCTGGCTCAGGCTTCACTTCAGTGGGTACGTGACCGCCTGACGAGGAAGTGACGTGGGGTTCATGCCCCTCAATCGAAGGGTTCCCGAGGGAACTACGTCATAACCCTAACCCTATCATATACCTACCCTCTACCTGTACATGTAGCTTGCGAAAACGAAAGGTGCGCGGAAGGAATGAGCAATTGAGGGTCGGTAGAGGCAGCTTTGATGGTCTGACTCTTCAGTTCTTCTTGCCCTGGCCAAGGGAGACACTCCTGTTGTCAGGTCGCAGGCAGGAGCGTCACCTCACCCCTGCCGTCACGGAGCCAATGAGACACGTCCAGTGGCTTGCTTCTCGCGTCAGGAGCTCTCATGCAGCTTCCACTTTAACCTGCCAGTGACCATCAGACATCCAAAAAAATCACAAACTGAAGCGAATCGATCCCCAAGCCTCATCATTCTATCAATTGCGGTTTACCTTCAATTCAATTACATACAAAGTCAACACACAGCTCCTCTAGACTATAGAAACAATGGCGACGCCCACACCCGCCACCGGCACGTCGACGCCGTTCGAGCTCGACCCCGAGGAGACGGCCAAGAGCCTCAACGTATCGCTCGCCGACCTCTCGGCCAAGGCGACCGCCCTCTACGCCCGCAAGCAGTACGAGGAAGCCGCCGAGGTGTACGCCCGCGCCGCCGAGATGCAGGCCGAGATGAACGGCGAGATGAGCCCCGACAACGCCGAGATCCTGTTCCTCTACGGCCGTGCCATGTTCAAGGTCGGCCAGAGCAAGAGCGACGTGCTCGGCGGTAAGGCCCCCGAGCCGAAGAAGCAGAGCAAGCCGAAGCCTGCGAAGGCGGCCACCTCGGCGAACGGCAGCGCCCCCGCCACGGCCGAGAAGAAGAACGGTGCTGTCGAGGTCGCCGGCTCGTCCGCTGCTGCGATTGCCGAGGCAGAGCACAAGCTGGGCGAGGTCGCCGGTGAGGCGGCTGCAAAGGAGGCGGCTGGGAAGGAGAATGAGGAGCCAAAGCCCGAGCAGAAGAAGGCCCTCTTCCAGTTCGAAGGCGACGACAACCTGGTCGACTCGGAAGAGGAAGAGGAAGACGAGGAAGGCGAAGGCGAAGACGAGGAAGAGGAGGACGATCTAGCGGTGGCGTTCGAAGTCCTCGACCTCGCGCGCGTGCTCTTCAACAAGCGCCTCGAGGCCGTCCAAGCAGAGGACGAGGCGCAACAGGGCAAGGGCAAGGAGGTGGCCGAGGCCGGCAGCGATTCCGCCACCATCAGGCACATCAAGGAGCGCCTCGCCGACACGCACGATCTCCTCGCCGAAATCTCGCTCGAGAACGAGAGGTATGTCGCAGGGTCGTGAAGGACCACCACACAACCTGGTCTCTCCGAGCTTGCAAACTGACATACCCTAACCAAAAAGGTACCCCAACGCCATCACCGACTCGCGCGCCTCGCTCCAATACAAGCAGGAGCTCTACCCCTTCGAGTCCGAAATCATCGCCGAAGCCCACTTCAAGCTCTCCCTCGCCCTCGAGTTCGCCTCGGTCACCAAGTCGTCGGACGACAGCGGCGGCGCCGACCAGATCGACCAGCCCCTCCGCGACGAGGCCGCGACGGCCCTCGAGGCCGCCATCAACAGCACCAAGCTCAAGCTCCAGAACAAGGAGGTCGAGCTCGCGACCCTGCACAACCCGGACGACAACGAGGCGACGCGCCGCCAGATCGCCGACGTCAAGGAGGTGCTGGCCGACATGGAGCAGCGCCTCGTCGAGCTGCGCAAGCCGCCCGTCGACATCAACGCCGCCCTGGGCATCGCGCCCGCGCCCAAGCCCGAGGTGTCGGAGGAGGTCAAGCAGAAGGCGACGGATTTGACGGGGCTGGTGCGGAAGAAGCGCAAGGCCGAGGACATGGCAAAGCCCGACGAGGGGGAGGCCAAGAAGGTGCGGGAGGGGGGCGCGGATTTGAGCTAGGGGAGGTCTGTGTCTCTGTCGGAGGAGGTCAGGCGGAAGGCGACGGACCTGACGGCGCTGGTGAGGAGGAAGCGGAAGACGGGGGAGATGAGGCCTGAGGAGGGGCCGGCCAAGAAGGTGACGGATCTGACGGCACTGGTAAGGAGGAAGCGGAAGACCGTGGAGATGAGGCCTGAAGAGGGGGACGTAGACTACCGGGGATCTGTGTCTCTTGCCCGGGTTCTTGTTTGAGGGTTGCTGAGTGTACGTTTCTGTTTATGGTTTTGGGCGGTGTTGGTTTTTGGGTGAGGGAAAAGCCTTGGCTGGTCTGCATGGCATGTGTTGTATGAGTAGTCTTGACTTTGTATATCTCTGTTGGAGGGCGGCGTACTTGTTATTGGGATGGCTTTCTTGGTGGCCGAAAACTGTTCTAGCATGGTTGTTGGGACACAAAACACACAAAACACAGTTCATCAAACCCCCTATGCCCGCTCTCTTCCTGATCCGGGTATTACTATGCTATCCTATCCTATCCGCAATGCTATGCTATGCTCTGACCGCCAAATACAACCCCCATCAACAGCATTACAAAACTTTATATACCCCCCACCCTATCCCTTATGTGCCTAGTGATGCCAGACAAGCCCGAAAAGAGTTAAACTTTAGTCAGGGTAGTCAGAGCTGGAAATGCGCGCTCCTGCCGCCGCCGCCGCCGCCGCCCTGGCCCTCGGGCCCGCGCAGGTGCGCCGACGAGCCCTTGAACAGGCTCTGCCAGATGTAGGCCTCGCTCAGCAGCAGCTCAATGTCCTTTTCGGTCCAGCCGCGCGTCGGCAGCGACTGCAGGAACATCATGATCTCTTGGAAGTCCATCTTGACTAGCTTGTCGGACCATTTGACGAGGAAGGCGGCGCACACGTAGAGGTGGAATTCGGAGAAGCCTTGTTCTTCGGCCTGTTTTGATGGAATTAGATGGCGAGTTTAGTATGGGATGGGGAAGAGGGGGGGGGGTTTGGTGGAAGGGTGAATGAAGATGGGGGTTAATGTGGAGGGTGGGGAGGGCTCACCATGTAGGTATCCCACATTCGGATTGTATTCTTGACGCTTATCTCGCGCATCAACAGACAGTTCATCCAGCGGAAGCTGAACTGGATGAACTCGACGTTCTCCTGCTCCAGGTGCTTGGCCAGGCCGGCGTCGATCCGCGCCGTGAGGTCCCGCAGGGCAGACACCTGCCGCTGGATGCCCGGCTGTGCCACGATGTAGTGGTCCTGGATGCCGTCCAGCAGCTTGGTCAGGCACCAGAACGAGTCGGCCTCGACGGCGTCCAGCACCGCCCGGGGCAGCTGGCCCGGGTCCATGCCGCGCTCGATGTCCGGGTCCGTGATGTAGGTCCCCAAAAAGACCTGCCAGAAGGGCGAGACCAGGTCGTTGATGCCCTGCACGTAGCCGCTTGCCGGGTGCCGCACCGCCCAGACGTAGAGGATGCGCTCGAGCGAGCGCTGCGTGGCCTCGTAGCTGTACAGCTCGATGTGCGGGTTGGTGCGCGGCACGTCGATGCTGATCTGGTGCCAGATTGCCTCGTCGAGGCCGCGCCCGCCGCGGGCTGGTGGGGTGGGCGTGCCGCTGTTGCTGTTGCTGTTGCTGCTGCCGCCGCCCCCCTTGTCGAAGGCTTGTCGGACGCCGTCGAGGTACTCTTTTCGTTTTCGTTCGAGGGTGGCGACCCTTCTTTCGCTGCTGGTGGGGAGGTAGCTGAGGAGGAGCTGCCAGGTCATGGCGCGCACTTCTTCGGGCACGCCGGACCAGGCCAGCGCGCGCAGGTCGGGGAGGGGTATTGTTGATGCCTGTAGCAGGCGTTTGAACTTGTTTATCCTTGTTATCCGCGAGTTGATGGCGTCCATCTCCTTGGGCGTGGCGTTGGGAGGTGGTGATGGGTAGTTGATTAGGTGGAGCGCGTTCGCGGGATCGCGCAGTATCTCTTTGTATTGCGGCCGTAGTATCTTGCCCTCGCTCTTCTTGGGCATGGGGTATATGGATGTCGGCCGCTCGATGGCGATGTCGGCGCTGTCCGAGTTCCTCCGCCGCGGTTGTTCTCTGAAGACGACGTCGTCGTCCTGGCCCAGCCCGTTGTCGGTTTGAGCCCTACTCTGCTCGGCCTTCCGCTTTGTCCGCCTCTTCATGTTGGACAGGCTCGGCAGCCCGAAGTCGTCGCCGTCGTCCGACTCGTAGTCGTACATGTCCTCGGCGTCGTCAACGGTCCAGTCATCGTTGGTGTTGGATAGGAAGTTCATGTACGTCTTGAAGGGCGGCGCGCTGACTTTGTTTGTCTTTCGCGACGGGGAGCTCGCCGAGGCAGATCGTTCGTGTCCTGGGGTCGAGGATGGCGGGGTTCTGGGGCGGGACCCTGAGCTGGAGAGGTTCCTGGGCCCGGTTAGCGGCAGCAGGCGGGGATAGCTCGTCCCAAACGTACATGGAGTCGAATTTGAGCATATCGGCGTGGGAGTAGGCGGCGCCCACTACAAGGCTCGAGTCGCGTGTCGTTTTCGGGGGCGGGGCGTCTCGAGAAGGGGCCCTCCAGAAGGGAGAGGCGGCGCTGCGAGAGGGAGGTCAACTCCTGAACGAATATTCAAGATAAAAAGGGCAGGACATACTCGGACCTGTCTGTAGCCAACGCGACGGTCATATTAGCATGAATGCGCTGCGTGGACGCGGGAACCCGAGGTGTCCGTACCGACTTGCACCATCTCCTGCTGCGGCGCCAACTGGCGTCAGTACACTCGGTACAGAACCCTGAAACAGCCCGGTGGCGCTCTTACCTGGGGGGCCGCCTTCTTGCCGCCGGCCGAAGAAGAAAACATTATGGGCTGCTTGCGATGCCGTCGAGCAATGGCATGGCTGGTTTTCCCTGTCTCGGTGTCCTGGTTGCGACGATCTGTTGCTTGTCCTTGCTCTTGTTCCGTTGTCTCACCCGCTGATGCCAGGGCAGCCGACCGCCGCTAACAAGGTGTGTCGCTTCGACTCGCTCGCTGCCCTGTAACTTCAGTTCCACCCTTGTTCGTTTGTTAGCGCGGGACCCTAGACATATCCTTGACCTTATGAATTAAATTACAAAAGTAGTAAAGTAATTGAAAAAATGAAAAATGAAAATATAGATCTTTCTCTATTTCCTTTTCCTTCCTCTTCCTTTCTTTTTTTTTCTTTGTATGGTTCTGACGATTGAACCTCGAATTGAGACCTTCGCCCCAATGTCAGACGCTAACGAACATACAAGGGGACTGTCTGGCAGAGGGGCGGGTACCCCACTTCCCTGGCCTGAGCCGGTGTGAGTGGACTATGGGCAGCCTGCCTGGGCATTCGGACCCACTCCGGCAAAGGACCTGCGCCGTGACTTCCAGCGCCAGTTCCATTCTTAACGTGCACCTTCTGATTCCAACCGCGACGGACAACCTGAACCCGAACCATCAATAGTCGCATTGAACCTTTGACTCCGCGCATCCCTCATCCTCCACGCCAACAGAGGACGCAGCAACCACCGCTCTTTCTTTGTTCCCTTCTCCCTTGCGCCATTCGTTCCCGGGCATCGAACCGGCATCCCCGACAAGCGTGTTCAGTCTTCTCCAGTGCACACCCAAGAAACCGGCGCCATGACAGAACCCGAGAACTTCGATGACGAGCTTTTCGCTGATCTGTATGTTTCCTTTGCGGATGTTATCGCCAAGTGTGGCTACTGACAGCGCGCAGTTACAATGACGACGAGCCAGCCGGCAAGGCAGCACGCGCCCCTGAGCCCAACCAGTACTCAGCGGTGCAGCCTGCGGCCGAAATCAAGAGCGAGTATGCCGAAGACACCGGGCAGCACCAGGAGTACAATGGAGGGGAGGTAAAATACGAGGAGGAGGAGGAGGATGACGACGACGACATCGACTTCAATCTCGGAAACGGGCCGTCCACTACACTGACGACGCACCACGATAACAATGATCACCATGATCACCAAGACGACCATGATGAGAAGCCGCAATATAGCGCGCCCGCTGCGCCTGTGGTCCACACAAAGGGCCCCAATGCCAAGGAAGATGGGTAAGTGAAGTTCCTTTTTTTTGCTTGGGCATGACACATATGCAAAACAACAACGGACGTTCGTTGGGCCTCGCGAGGCGCGCTGCCTTGTGGTGGCACTGCTTTGCTTGATATCATCGACACCTCAGAATGCAAGAGCGTGTTGGACAGCATGCTGGCATGACCTGGGGAGCTTTGAGGGCAAGGGACAGGAGTGCAAGGGCTGGGTCTTGGCGTGGGCCGTGAGGATCTGTTTATGGCGGATGGGATTTGGACCTATCCAGTGGTTCGGGGTCATCTTCGAAAATCCATGTGGGAAAAACGAATGGCCAGTGCGAGAACCATGCTTGCGGCACGCACCCGAGCTTTGTCTGGAAGGAGAAAGAGGAGGGACTGGGATCTGCCTGCACACACCTCCGCCCCGATGAGACCGCGCCGACACGATAAAGCGGGAGTTTGCGCGCCTGTCTTCATAGCCATCGCAGATAATCTTAGACGGCCGGGAGACGGCAGGCCTGGGCAAACCCAGGGACCTGCTGGTCCCGGCATCTAGTTCAAGATTTGGCAGCGATTAGCGCAGCACCCAGGAGACAGCTAGCTTGACGATAGCCAAGAGCACGAGACAGGAACAAGAAATCAGTTCGGCAAAAAGTCATCACTGGCAACTCTGCGCTGCATCTTTCTTCACACTCGTGGGAACTGCTGAAGCCTGCTCCGCCTTCGGCACACCAACACCTCGCTTCCAACAAAATCGCCCTCAAATCGCCAAACATGCCCGACCACGACCAGTTCTGGGTCCTCGGGGAATGGGGGACGTCCCGATGGCCCGACTTTATCCCCCTCGACTCGAGCGACAACGACACCTCGTCCGACGCCCCAACTGTATCGCCGCCACTCCCAAGCACGTCAATCTCCCGCGACTTCCAAACCGACGGCTGGGCCGGCCTCCATGATGATGATGTCGAGCAAGAAGGCACCGGGAGTGCCGCGCCCGATGATGGGGACGCGTATGGGGAGAATGGAAGGTCGGGAATGATGCACCCATGGACTGAGATGAGCCCAGCGTCGCTGTCCACGCCCACTCACGCATTCCCATCGTCGATGCACGTCGTGCACTTGCCGACGGAAAGCAGCGGAGTGAACTGTCGATTCACTGTTCCAGTTGCTGGAGAGGAGGAACTGCTCGGTCGCTCGGCTGCTGCTCTCTAACCCGCCCTGTCCAGCCCATATGCCCATGCCCGTGCCCAAACGATACCTCTGCAAGAACGCTGCCGATCAGCGGCGTACAAATAACAGGAAGATGGTGCTAACGAGTGTGTGAATACAGGAAGATGTTTATCGGTGGGCTCAACTGGGAGACTACGGACCGTGAGTCGGCTTACAACCGTTGCTGAGACCACTATGCTAACTTCTCCCCAGAATCCCTGAGAGACTACTTCTCGCAGTTCGGCGAAGTGGTAGAATGCACCGTCATGAGGGACGGCGCCACCGGCCGGTCGCGCGGCTTTGGCTTCCTCACTTTCAAGGACCCCAAGACGGTGAACATTGTCATGGTCAAGGAGCACTACCTGGACGGCAAGATTGTGAGTTTGTTTTCCCATCCTTCCCCCCACTACCCAACACCCCCCTCAACTAACCACACCTACCCAGATCGACCCCAAGCGCGCCATCCCCCGCGACGAGCAGGAGAAGACGTCCAAGATCTTTGTCGGCGGCGTCAGCCAGGAGACCACGGACCACGAGTTCCGCGAGTACTTTGCCCAGTTTGGCCGCGTCGTCGACGCCACCCTCATGATGGACAAGGACACGGGCCGCCCGCGCGGCTTCGGCTTCGTCACGTTTGAGAGCGAGGCCGGCGTCGACGCCTGCCTGGCCACCGCCCTCGAGATCCACGGCAAGCCCATCGAGGTCAAGAAGGCCCAGCCGCGCGGCAACCTCCGCGACGAGGAGGACGCGGCGCGCCGCGGCGGCGGTGGTGGTGGTGGCGGCAAGTTTGGTGGCCGCAAGGGCCAGGGTATGGGCGCCGGTATGGATGATGCTAGCGGCGGCCAGGGCGGCGGGATGGGCATGGGCGGCATGGGTCCCGGCACGGCGGGCATGTCGGGCCAGGTCATGGCGCAGCATTTCCAGCGCATGCAGCAGGCCATGGCCATGTTCCAGCAGCAGATGATGATGAACCGGAACGTGAACCCGGCCATGCAGCAGATGCTGTACATGCAGCAGATGCAGCAGATGCAGCATATGATGGCCCAGCAGCAGGGGCGTGGGGGGCCGCATGGTATGGCGGGTATGAATCCGGCGATGATGCAGCAGCAGATGCAACAGATGCAACAGATGCAGCAGATGATGAACCAGCAGGGTGGTGGCGGGGGCGGCGGTGGTGGTGGTGGTGCGGGTGGGATGAGTCCGGGTGGTGAGGATCACGGCGCCGGTGCTGCTGTAGTCGCTGGGGTTGATGGTGCCGGTGGCGCCAACCGCGCCGGGTACAACGCCTTTGAGCAGCAGCAGTTTGAGCAGCAAAAGTACGAGCAGCAACCGGGTCAAGGTCAGGGCCAGGGCCAGGGCCGTCGCGGCGGTCGGGGTGGGGGAGGTGCGGGCGGCGGTGACATGCACCACCAGCAGGCTTACAACCAGGGCGCCTACATGGGCGGGGGCGGGCCGGGCGGTCCGACTAGCTGGGAGGGCATGTATGACGACGTCCCCCAGCCCATCATGGCCCAGGGCGGCGGGAACTTTGGTTCTGGCGGTGGTGGACGTGGATTCCACAAGGGCGGTCGTGGCGGCGGTGGACACCAGCAGCAGCAGCAGATGCCGCAGGGCCCGATGGATCCCGCAAACGCGCCGCCTGCGAACGCCCCGACTGGGCCCAAGAATGCGGGCAGGCCCGGCGCGAACTACCGCGGTGGTGGACGCGGCGGGAACAGGGGGTTCCATCCTTATGCGAGGAGCTAAGCGGCTTCATCCAGGGCGGATTGCTGGTTGGGGTGGTAGATGGGGGTTTCTTTGCCGTTACTCTTGGCTTGGTTGGCTTTGCTCCTAGCTTCTTTCAGTCGTTGGTGGTTCTTAATGGGTGTGGTTGGGCGAGGAGGCTTCGAGCAGGGATGGGATAGTTCAACACAGGCAAGGAGGCTATTTAGGACACCCGACGATAGCAGGTAACAGCAACGGGGTGTTCCGTTCTGGCTCCTTTTGTACAGTATATCTGCCTTCATTCATAATTTGACACCGCTTCTCACAGTCTCCGCTCCCAGCTTGTGTCCTCACGGGACGGCAACCCATCACTGAGAATACATTCTCTGGCTGGCTTCGGAAGTTACGCAGATGTACCGCCCAGGTGCTTTTCGCCATAAGCGCACTCGGACTCGACTTGACATCGACCTCGGACTTTGCATGGCCTACCCCCGACCCTAATACAACGCGGTAAACCCCTCCTCTGGCGGCTGCAGCCAGTTCCTCTCATCATACTCGAACCCCTCCCCGCCCTCGATAATATGGAACGTATAGATGATCCTCCCCTTCTGACTCAAATTCCTCTCACTCTTGTGCAGCAAATTCCCATGAATCAACACCAACGACCCAGCCTTGACCTCCCTAGGGACATACTCCCCGCCCTTCACCTCCTCGCCATACCCCTCCCCCCTAGGGAACCTCGCCCCCTCGTTCACCACCACCTCGGTCCCCACCTCCCCATCACCCTTCCTCACCAACCTCTTATCAACCGCCGCCCAGCGATGCGACCCCGGCAGGAAACTCAAACACCCATTTTCAAGGGTCGCATCCTCCAGCGCGTACCAAAACCCCACGGCACTAGGCGGGTCCGTATACAAGAACGTCGAGTCCTGATGCGGCGGCACGGCCCCGCCAATCTCGGGCTGCTTGCAAATCACCATGCTCTGCAGCACGCGCGGCGCCGTAAACCCCAGCGATCTAGCCACCGCCGCGGGGCGGGCTTTCATGTCGGGGACATAACCCCGGGAATCGGAGGGCGTGGTGGATAGCAGGGCGGCGAAGGGCGGGGAGAGGGCGTGCAGGTAGTGGCCGATCTTGTTGACGGCGCGGTGTTTGGGCTTGGTGAGGTTCCCGGCCGCGTCGAAGGCGTCGTCTTCGAGGAAGAAGCGGATCTTGTTGCCCGACGTGAGGAAGTAGGCGTCGCCGACGTGGTCGGTGCCGTCTTCGCCGCCGGTGAGGAAGCGGGTGAGGGGGTGGGTGGACAGGTCGAGGGTGTCGAGCAGGCGGTCGGTTTCGGCGAGGAGGGCGGTCACGGTGGAGGGGGGGAGGGCGTCTGGGATGATGAGGTAGCCGTCGCGATGGAAGGCGGCGAGTTGGGAGGGGTGGAGGCCTTCGGAGGGGGTGGAGGTCATGGTGAGGTTGAGTTGGGTGAGAGTGCAGGTGTATCTGATGCGTGACTGGAGAAAGCGGTCTTGGTTCTGTCAATGTTGAGTGAGTGCGTCAGTGCGTGAGTGCTTGGTGAGTGAAGCTGTGAGTTGAAGAGGGGGAGTTAACCCCGCCATGGCCCGAACCTAGCGGTACTAATCTTATCTCGAAGCTCTCGAAGCTCTGATCGCTTCGCTCCCTGAGTAACACATCTCAAGACAAAATAAATCGGGAGAAAGCAACAGGGTCCTGGCGTCACTTTACGCAGGTAGGGACAAATACCTGCAACTGAGCTACACACAAATGAGGCCAATGTATCCTTACCTTCTTCACGTCAGCCCAACAGACCAGATTATCAACAGCGAGCATCGTGTACGTCTTGTCTTGAACTCTCGACCTGATGTGGAAATAAACATGGAACTGGCCCAACTCATCCCGCCTGGAAGAGATTCCGCGCCCACAAGCCGTATCCCCTGCCACCGGCCAGCACAAAACAAAGCAAATCAAGGAAGAATTGGGAGAGAGGAAGCCACTTTACAACATATACACACAATCCAGCTCGCTGCGCCCGTCTTCTAATTTGCATGCCCAGAGCACCAGGCAAGACAAGATGGCCGAGACCAGAGTAGAAAGGGAAATCGGACAAGGTAAGGATGGTTGGTATCAGGCATTCGAGGATCCAGAATTCCATGACGCCAGAGAAGGAAGGATAAGTAAAACAGGAAAAAACAAGAGAAACAACCAAACGGGGATGGCGGAACAGCCCAACGCCACGAACGCCTCCGAAACAAACCACCTACTCCCCAGACGAGGTAAGCTGCCCTGCTCGCAAGCAAATCAGTTGCACCATCCCCTTCCCCAGCCCACAGCCATTCACCACCCACGCACCGCCATCTCGCCATCACACCCTGCAACGCCTACTTCCTCAACACAGCATCATACACAGCCGTCAGCCCAGACACAGCCGTCCCGACCAGCACGCCCTTCCAGCCGGAATACAGCGCCGAGTTGATGCGGCTGACAGCAACGGGGTCAATCACGCCAAACGTCACGCCCTGCGCATACACCACGTACGTCACGACGGCCTTGACGATGCTGAACATGACGGGATCGACCGCGTACTCGACCTGGTGGGCACCACCAGCCGCAGAGGCAGCCTTCCTCCCGCGCCCACTGCCGGTAGATTGATGCTGCGCGGCTGAGCTCAGATTAAAGAAATACCCGCCCAAGCTCGGCAGCACGACGCTCGTGAGCGCCCACGTCAGCGCGGGCACCCAGAAGCCGGCGGTCACGAGCGCGAACATGTCGGGCAGGTGGACGGGGTAGTCCGGGGTACCCAGGAACCCGACGGCGGGGACGGTGAAGGCGTAGCGGTCCGGGAGAACCTCCTGGCGCAGGCGGTACAGCTCGAACAGCGCGATGGCCGACACGACGCTGTGCACGGTGGACAGCCACTCGCGCGTCGTCTGGGCGGCCTCGGGGATGCGCGACTCCTGGTAGAGGGAGGCGGCGCGGGCGCGCAGGGCCACGGTGCTGCGGTCCACGGCGCGCGCCACGTCGGCAGGTGTCGCGGGGAGCTGGATCTGCGAGGCCATGGCGAGCGCGCGGCCCGGGGTGCGCGCCAGCGCGGTGGAGGCGGCGTGCGCCGCGTCGGTGGCTTGGGTGGTGAGGGCGGTGGTGGTTTCTTCGGCCGAGGCTTCTTCTTCGCCTTCGTCTTCTTGTTCTTCTTCGTCTCTGTGTTGGGGGGAAATGGGGTGGTTAGTTGGGGTTTGTTTTGTTTACCCGGGAGACGCGACAGCGGTAAAAAGGGGGGTAGACTCACTCGGCAGGGGCCGTCTCCTCGACGGGCTTGGGCGCCCGCCGGCGGGACACCTTCAGGTCAGGGGCAGCGAGGGCCTCCTTCTTGATGGGCGAGCCGCCGGCGCGGGCGCGGCTCTTGAAGTAGTCCTGGAACCGGGAGTCCAGCTGGTAGCGCGTGGCGTTGTCCGACAGGTGCTCGTCGATGGCGAGCTCTAGCTCGCTCTTGCGGTAGCTCTCGTAGCTGTGCAGACGACAACGCGTTAGATGGCGCCACGGGATCGTAGATGTGAATATTGCGACGCGTTTGGATCGTGACGGGCATGGTGATGGCGATGCAACGCGCCGGAACTTGCGAGGAGAGACATGCTTCCCGCGCAAACAGGCCAATGCGCGTGCAAATAAAAGACACCACAAAGAACGTCACAAGAAATCATAATGGTGGTTTCTCCCTAACAACCATTTTCGCAAGACAGGTGGACGGACGTACTCTTTCAGCCCAACGGCCTGGGCCATCTCGACGAGGTCCGACTTGCGCTGGCGCGCCAGCCAACTGTTGCCGCTCATGTTTGCAGAGAAATCGAAATCAAGGCGAGTCTGATATCGACGTGGTCGCGCAAATGAGGCGACGGCAGATGCGATGGTTGCGCTGCGAACCGATGATGGTGAAATGAGTTGGGATGTTGTTTGGAGCACGAAGCGAGGCGATGATGCCGAATTGCTGGGGGTGAGGTGGAGGGGGAGGGGGGCTTGACAAGCTGGAGGGTGACCTGTGCGTTGTTTATGTTTTGTCCCAACGTGTTTGTGGTTAGGCGGCCCGGCACTTTGGGGGAGCTGCCGCACGGAGCTGGGGCGGGTGATTGACCTGGAGTGGCCCTTTTGGGAGCCGCTACTCCAAAAATGGGGGGCTGGGAATGGATGGAGCCAGTGAGGTCATTTTGGAGAAGCTCCACGAGCCAATCAGCTGCGCTTGTTGCGCTCACTCACGCGCCGAGCTTACAGCTCACACAGCTCACACAGCTCACCACAGCTCACTCTCGTGTCAATCTCATAAAAGGCAAGAAGAAAATACAGTTCAACCCTTGTTTGTTTGTTTATTAGCGCGGGACTTTTGACATTTATCCCTAACTTTAAAGTTAGAAAAGAAGGAAAATAAAGGAAGAGGAAAAGGGAAAGTAAAAGGATAAATCTCTCTCTCTTCTTTTCTTCTCCTTTTTTTTTTTTTTTTCGAAAGTAAAAAGACGAAACGGGTATCGTTCTGACGATTGGAACCAGAGTTACGGATAGATTCCTTTCTTTTAAGGCCAGGCGCTAACGAACAAACAAGGGGGGGGCTGTAAGAGGCGATTCGCCATTCATACTTCATACAACCAATCCACCAGTACCAAAAATGACAATGAGCAGTGAACCCTTTCCTACCCATTATCCCATTATCCAAACCCCCTCACAACTCTGCGTCACTCACAACTCCGGGTCACTCACAAACCTCTCCCTCCCCCTCTCCACAAACCTCACGGGAACATACTTGCCCCCATGCAACTTAAGCGTGAGAACCGAATCCGCCTGCCTAATCGTGTCCCTGCTCTTCTCCTGCGCCTTCTTATACACCCCCCTCCTCTCCTCGACCCCCATAGCCTCGACTTCCTCATCCCCGGCCCACTCATCCACGGCCAGCTCGATGCTATACCTTTGAAAGATAACCGCCAGCACAGCCCCCATCTCGACCATGGCGATGCGCCGGCCCAGGCACGACCGCGGGCCGTCGCTAAACGGCAGGTAGCTGCCCCGCACGGGCCGGTACAGCGACGCCGAGACGTCGCTGCCCTGGAACCCGCCGTAGTCGCCCTTGTCGTCGATACTGCTACTCTCTGCCTCCGCCTCCTGCTTCCCAGTGTCCTCCTTTTGCGTGCGGTACCACCGCTCCGGCAAGAAATCGTCCATGTCCGTCTTGGCGCCGGTCCGCTCGCTCGGCCGCGTCGGCCACCAGCGCGGGTTGCGCTGCGCGCACACGGCCACCAGGCTGATGGCCACTCCCGGTGGCAGCACGTGCGTGCGCCCGTCGATGGTGACTGTTTGGTCGCCCTCGGGCGCGACGACCTTGGGGATGCTCGTGACGGGCGGCATCATGCGCAGCGTCTCGTTGATGGTGGCGCCGACGTGGGAGGCGAGCAGCGCGTTGATGCTCTTCTCGTAGTCCCACGTCGAGGGGTCGCTGCCGCCGAAGAGGGCGTCGACGTCGCGCTGCAGGCGGCGCTGCGTGGAGGGGTTGTTGGCGAGCTCGACGAGGGCGAAGTGCAGCGTGTTGGCGGTGGTTTCGTGGCCTGCGACGATCATGATGAAGGCGTTGCCGACAATGTCGCTGTCGGAGAGGGAGAAGGCGGAGCCGGCTTTGTTGTTGGATTTGGTTTGGGACTGGGCGAGCTGGCCCATGATGTCCATCCCTTCGCGGGGGTAGCCGCCGCGCTGGGCTTCTTCGACCTTGTCGTGGAGAAACTCGCTCATGTACTGGAGGTAGTTGCGCTTGCCTTTGTAGGCTTCCTGGGCGAACTTGAAGGGAAGGATGCCTGGACGGGGTCAGTTGTGTGGCAGGGGGGGTGGTGGGAAATACGCACGCAGCAGCCAGTCGTTGAACATCAGGATGGAGACGATCCTCTCCAGGGTCATCTCGACCGACTCGGCAAAGGTCAGGCTGTGTCCCGGCGGCGGGTCCAGGCTGCCGTACTTGGCCAGCTTGGGGTCAATATCCTTGGGCAGCGTCTGGCCGGGCCACAGCAGGCGCAGGCCGAATCCCACGTAGCCGATGATGTTGAGCGCCCAGGTCATGGTGTCGTGCTCGAGCGACCGGACGGTCTTGGTCATGCCCGTCCTCGCGCCGTCGGGGCCAAACCACATGTTGAGCATGCCCCTCGTCTGAACGATGGCCTCGGCAAAGGTGTGGGCGGCGTTCTTCTCGTTGAAGCTGGCGCTGGTGACCTTGCGGTGCAGGCGCCACAGGGCGCCCTCGGTGGTGAGCACGTTCTTGCCAAACATCTCGAGGATGCCGTACTTGGCGATGTCCTTGGGGAAGGCCTCGCGGCGCTGCGTCATCTGGTGGATCACCTCGGCGTTTTGCGTATACAAGCAGATGTCGCCGGGCGACACGACCAGGAAGGTTTCGGTCCCCAGGCGGTCAAAGTGTGTCTGGCCTGTGCTGTAGAACCATTCGGGGAACATGACACTGCGGGGATGTCAGCAAAGGTTGCTCCGGTCCAGCGAAGCGGAGGCCTACAATAGCCAGTTCTCCCATAGCGACTTCGGGAGCAGCCTGATCAAGGGGACCCATACGAAGAAGGTGAGCTGCCAGGCCAGGTTTACGGGGGAAACAGCTGGGCATGTTGTTAGAGACGGATGCTGCCCACGGCAGATGTCACTTACGGGTAAGGATATAGACGAGGCCCGTTTTACGCGCTTTTGCGATATTCTTCTGCAGTCCCGAGACGTATCTGTAGATGGCGACCGCCAAGGCGACGACAACGACAGCGAGGACGGTGAAGGCCATGGCCAGGGCCTTGAAGAGATCGATGGCCCAAGCGCGTTGTCTGTTCTCACGCAGTCTTTCCTCTTATGCTGCCATCCAGGAAGGGCCAAGTAGTTAACGATGCACAACTCGGCGGATCAGTGGCCGCGCTTGGGTCGACTCCGGCTACGGATGTGCCACAACAGCAGAGAGCGGCGGGCAGACACGGTTGATATCGGAAACGGCTGGGGGAGGAGAAAACAGGAAGAGCGGCGAGGATGTCGATGGTGGTGTCTTCCTCTGTGACGCAAGGCCTGTTCCGTCCATGGGCTGCCACGTGCGGGATCCGAGCTGATGAACCTTGCAAGGTCAGATCTGGTCCCACGCACCGAGCACCGACAGTGAAACCTAGGGGATGTCGTGCCAAAGTCCCACGACGTGTCTGAAACCGAAAGCTTGGCCGCTGGAACTTTTGGGGGGCCGCCCACGATTGGTTGAGGTGCTGGGGTTGGCGTTCGGGGACTGTCGAGCCGAAGCTAACGCATGGAACATGCCCGGCCTGGCACTGGCTCGCTTTCGCTTCCTGCAGGGGAGAAGACTGAGCTGACTGACGAGCTGACGATTCGGTTGCCTGGCCGAACTGCCTTTTGCAGTGCTCCGGGCCGTCGAGTGAAACATATCACAGAATATCATTGGCGATTTATTCTATTTGCCAGCGGTTGGAACCAACAGCGTCGACCCCAAAAAGCTTGACATTGGGTCGGGCCGGAAGCCACGCACACAAAGGGGAATGCTGCCGACCCCAATCCTGCATTTCCTGCATTTAATGTCCAAAGTTCCCGCCAAAGGACCGGCCCCACATCCGGGATCGCGACCAGACCCGCAGCGGGACTTTGGCGATCTGGGAAAAGTTCCACTGATGCATCTCTCGTTCCTTCCACCTCAAAGCCGGGGTTCTCCGACCTCAAGCCTCAACTTTGGGAGCTGCTGCTGCCTGCAGGCAACAGACGGACTGTGATGTCACCAGCACACCTCTCTCCGGCGGCATCTCGTTTGCCCTCACATGCATCCCGCAATCGCCCGTCGCGCCCGCGACGTCCGGCATTTTGGGGCGACGCAAGCCCCAAAACTGCCAACAGCCTTGCAGATGCGTGTACTTGTAAGCAAGGTCAGGTACTAGGGGATGGAATAAACCTGGGCAGCACCAACAGTCACGTCGCCCCGTCGCCTGCCTGCCGGCTGATCTCCTTTTCCGAGCTCAACACCACATCTTGGTCATGGCCTTTACGGAATCCGGTTGAGTGGCCAGAGGGTACTGCTGATATCCGCCGTAGGGCTGAGGGGAGCTTACGGTGAGCCAAATAGGTATCTCGCCGCGTCCCGGCCAACAGCCCGACATCATCCGTGTTATTGAAGCTATCGTGGCCCGTGTCGATATCTCTTCCAACCGGGAGCACATGTGAGCTCGTCCCGGCGTCCTCTCGCCTAGACTTCCCTGCGCAAAGACCACCATCTCGTCGGACGGCCGGGGTGACCCAACCTCGCGACCGTTGGGCCCGGACCCATAGCAGAGGCCTGGATCTCCCGGTCTTCGGCTGGCCGAGACTTCATCCGGACCGATCAGAGATGCCTCGCCGGAACCTGCCGGTCGATCACGGCCCGTGGCGAGTTTCACGGCGGCGCTTGATGACCACGTATCCGAGGTCAACCATGGGATGTCGGTCGGTAGCTGGCAGCTGCGAGTCATGGAGGTCCATGCTCCCCGAGCACAGAGCCGCGTCTCCGATCCCTTCCGCTAAGCGTCAGGCCATGGAGCCTCGCTCGCGCCCGCCCGTCACCCCATCCCATCGACCGGCCCAGTCCGGAGGATCTGCCCGTCCGATGATCATAGCTGAGAAAGGATGACACAAGAGATGGTTCTCGCTCTCCACCCGGCCACACAGTGTGCATACTACCCGTCATCCGAGGAGGGTCCAAGGAGCTGGCATCCGAGCTGGACCCTTGCCGAGACCTTGACAGACTGGGCGGCCAGAACCCGCCGCATTCGACAGTATGTGGGATGGTCCAGGCATGTGGTTGCCGATGAAATCTGTTCCCGTTGGAGACGGGCCTATCTAGACTAATCGACGAATCCACACAAGTTTCCGTCCCCTCTGAGCCGTGGTGACTCCAATTTGCGGTATCCGTGATCCCTGGCCTCCCACAGAAGAGGAGCGCAAATCACGCCAGCACATGCACACTCAGTCGGGCTCGGGAATGGCCAAGGCAACAAACAGCCGTACTCCCCAGGCCAGCACGAGATGTCCATACCCCAACCCAACCATCCATCTCTAAGGCCCGATGACCCAGAATCACTTGGATAGCAAGCACACATCGAAGGACATACACGGGACGACCCCCGTTGACATTAAGCGCAACGCTGCTTCAATATCAAAGACCGAAAGGATCGTACAACCAACCGAGCCCGAGCTCAACGCATTCTATAATACATCCAAACCCCAACTCCCGTGACCACCATCCATCCAGCTGGCGGCCACGAACACATCGAGTCCCAAATGCTCCGCCTGTACTTTTACCCGCCCATCCAGTTGTAACCCATCTCGTTTTCGTGTCTGTCCATAGCCCCCTAATTCTAAGGGCCACAGCCAAATCCCAATTCCAGTCCCAGACCAATACCCGCCTGCCAGGTATTGTACCATGCACCGTTCATCATCAAAAACATCATCTAAAGCATATCCACCAAACGCAAAGCCAAACTCAAAACACATCAACACAGAAACGAAGGCATCAATAATACCCAGCAAGCAAGTACCATCACCACCACCACGCAAGAAGCAGAGCAGAGCAGAGCAGAATAAACAACCAAGTGCAGAAGAGTCAACGCTTATTATCCTCCCCCCGTGACGTCGGTGTCCATAATACCAGACGCCCAGTCAGGGAGCTCCGCTAAGGGAGAAGATGATGGGTGCGAAAAAAAATAAAAAATTTACAAGACAATTCATACAGAGAAATGAAATCCCGAGATCCGTCCATCCGTTCGTCCCTCCCTCCGCAGGCCGGGCTTTGAAGCCCAAGCTACTGCGTTGTCTGCCCATTTCATCCATTCGTCCATCTGTCGCGCCAATTGCCGTGCTGCTGTGCCGTGGTGTTGTGGTGCCATGACCGAGCAAGCAAGCTGCCGCAAGCTGCAAGTGCCAGCAGGCGCGCGAGAAGACCAGAGAATGAGACGACCGACCGAGGGGCGAGCGAAAACTGCTTGGGATGTCGAATATCGAAGATCGAAAAGAGAGAAGAAACCAGAAGATGTATCCCGAAAAAGAAGCATGGCCGAGAAGCAGCCGATGCTGATGCTGATGCCGAAGCCAACGCCTGCCGCCTGCCGCCGATGACCCTTTTGTTGTCCAGTTGCCTGTGACCCAGTCTCTTTGCCATGCGATGCCCGTCGTGCGCCGGAAACACCAGTCCATGTCCATGAACAACCGAAAGCAAACCCCAAAAGCAAACCCCAAAAGCAAACCCCAAGTCCTGTGAACCAAGCCAAACCAACTCTGACCCAAACTCCGAATCCAGCCCGGTAGTGATTTCCGATTCCCTCTCGGTGATGTGACGATGTCATGACGCCTGATGGATGACAGAGAGAAAAGCAAAATGGATGATGCATGCCACCCAAACCGCCCAGCCGAAACGAAAAAAGAGAATCCGATCCGACCCATGCATCGCCTTGCCCAAACCATCCTTTTTCCGCATCCTCATCACCCAAACGCCGCCCGTCCCAGCCAGAAGAAACCAACGAGCCAAAAGCAGCCAGCAAGAACCGAGCAAGCATGGTAATGTGCCTCCCTCCTCCTCACGAGAGGTGGGGACCCGTCCTCGGCAAGCAGCAAAGCGAGAGAGAAACGGGGGTTAAGCACCGCTCGATTCAGCCAGCCGGTCTTGCCGGGTACGCTCGAAAGCGCTCATGCGCACACGCGCTCGTAAATATATTGAGAAAAAGCGCCAGAACGCGGTCGTAAACCCGTAATAAGTATGATTGATGCATCGTGACCGCATGTTGCGCGTGATGAATGGTGGCTGATTAAAGGTCGTATTGCCAAAGTGAAAGTGAATCGAAGCGAAGTGTTTTGGTGATTGTTTTGTGCTTTTCACATGTTTTTGGTATTTCTTGTGTGTGCGAATGGTGTGCAGTCAATATCTCTGTTCGCTTGCTTTGCTCGCTGGTGATGCAGGCAAGGTACTAAGAAGAAGGATAAGATATGTTGAGACTGCCGCTGTGGTCCTTGCTGATAACCTGCAAGGAACGATTCGCTGTTGTGCCGTGTCAAACCCAAAGGGTTGACCACCACCGCCAGTCCCTCCTCTGGTCCGGCGCCGAGAGAAGGGATGCGTGTCCCGAGAGGGACTTAACGGCGGTGAGGGAGAGGGGGGTAGCCCTCGTAACCCTCGGGCACAGGCGGAGCAGCCGACGAAGAGGAGGGGGCCGGCGGACCGCCGCGCACAGGGAGGCGAGTGGGCGTCGCAGCCGAGCCACCGGGGGTCACACCATAGCCGGAGGCACGCGGGATGTTATCGCTGCTGCTGCCAGGCGCCGGCAGACCGGTGTAGGTCCTGTAGCGGTGGCTGGGCTGGCTGAGCACGGGAGCAGGGTAGCTGCCGGCAGGGTAGCCGGCGGCAGCCGGCTGCTCCTCATACCGGGAGGCGCGCAGGCTCTCCTGGGGACGCTCACCGGCACCCATCATGGTCGGCGAAGGGCGCACCGGCGTGCTCAAGTTGCGCGAGTGCTTAGCTGCGCTGACTGGAGGCGGGCCGCCCTGGTGAGTGCCGGACTGGTAGTAGCCGGCCGAGGAGTAAGCAGCCTGCTGCTGCTGCTGCTGCTGCTGCTGACGCTGCTGCAGGCGAGCGTCGTAGTCGGGCGTCCAGTACCCGTTTTGAGGAGGGGCCGGCTGCGCGACCTGGGCAGCGAGGTACCCGTTGTACTCGGTGCCGTGGGATGGGCCCTGGCCGTAGCCGCCGAACCCGTGCGACGGCTGGGGGTAGCTGGCCCCCGATGAACCCGCCTGGAACGGGTTGTACGAGTTGGTATCCCAGGAGGCGGAGCGATGGTGGCCGCCGCTGGGATAGTGGGCCTGGTAGCCAGGCGCGTTGCTGTAGCCGAACCTCTCGCCCGCGAAGGGGGCGTTGGCGGCAGGGCCCTGGCCGTTGAGACCGAAGTTGAAGCGGCCCTCGGGGTGGGCCGGCCCCTGGCGACGCTCAACATCGTTGGCGCGCTGCTTCTTGTTTTGGGGCACGTTCTTGGCCGCGACAGCAGCCTTTTTGCCGGCCCCCGGCTTCGCCCGGTTATGCTTGGGCTTGACTCTCTCGCCGGTGATGTTGGGCAAGATCTCGATGTCCGGGAAGTGGGTCAGGGTGTGGTTTTGCAGCTCCCTGTAGATGCGGGCGATAATCTCCTGGATCTCAATGGTCGACTTGCCCGGGCCGACCATGGCGAGGAGCCAGTCGGGCACCAGACCGCTGTCGGTGGCGGTGGGGCCAGGGCTGGAGTCATCGCCCTCCTCGTCATCTTCATCCTCGTCCTTGATGCTCCCCTTGCGCTTGCGGCTCTCCTCGTTCATCCGGAGCTGCTCCCGGCGGCGGACGGCCAGGGTCCAGTCGACAACGACACCATCCTCCGGAGCGCCCCTGTCCTGGTTGTAGTTGCTCCACGCCTCGAGGCGAAGGACTTGCATCTCGACGACCTGGGTCATCTTGATATTGTAATCATGATCATTCCTGTAGCGAGCACGCTGGTAGTGCTTCCTGCAAACCCAAATCCAGAGGTAATCGGGGATACAGCGGGTGCAGTTCTTGTTGCGGCCAAAGACGTGCGACATGGACTTGCGCATCGGAATCTTTGCGATGTCGAGTCCTCTGGTGATGATGCAGTCGTCCATAAACTTGCAAGCCCGCTCTTGGTGGAAATCAATCTCGCGCATCAGGGTGGCCACGTCCGGGCACAGGCGGGGGATAGCCGAGTCAATAAGGGTCTGCCACAGCCGAAGGGCAGGGCCACCGGCAGGGTGGTACCCCGGGGTCGCGTGAAAGATGCGGGCCGGCGGGCCTGCCGTCGAGGGGCCTGCAGTCGAGGGGCCTGCAGTCGAGGGGCCTGCAGTCGAGGGACCTGCAGCCGAGGGACCTGCAGCAGAGGTCGATGCGAGGGCTGTGCGGCCGGCATCCAGGCTCTCGCTCAGGACAATGGGAACAATAGGCGCAGAAGGGACAGCCTGCTGAGGGCCGCGCTGCGAGCCAGCGGTGTTGGAGGTGGAGCCACGTTGGGCGTTGGCCGCGTCATGGAAGGCGCTGGTTGTCTCGTTAGCAAAGTTCAGACAAACTCATAGAGCAGTGCCAGATCGGGTGCCGTGATGCAGTGTGTATAAAGGGGCTTGTGTAACAGAGGGAAGAAAGGGAAAAAGAGGCAGGGGGAAGGGCCCGCCCGTGATGTATGCAAGTGACCGGCTCGGGAGGGGGAGAGTGGGTAATGAGATGCCAGGTGGCCCGGGGCATCATGAGATCGCGCCCTTGTGCGCCCCGTCGGGGATCGGATGGGTTGATCTCGGCATGCCGGCGTGACCGGCATGACAATGCCCTTTCCGTGGGGTTCGGGGGTGTGAGGAGGGAGTGGGGCCGTGTGCGGGAGCGGAAGCTTGTGCAGAAGAAGGCTGCAAAAAGCGGGGCAAGGTGGGGGGCATGCTGCACGGGAACCCCGCGCTTGCAGGGTCCTGCCAAGCCCAAATCGCGATCCGATAAGGAGATCGCGATCCGATAAGCTCGCGATCCCAAAATGGGCGCGGTCTGAAGTGTGCAGTGTGTGCACTCGCGATCCGAAATTTTCAGGCCTTCAAAAGAAAACCTAGTGTCGTTCGGACCGCGGGCGGGGGTATGGGGAACAGGACAGGGGCGTTCAGGGGGGGTTTCTGGTCGCCGCGGCGACAACCAGGGGCAGAGTAAACGAAAACGGGCAGGGTAAACGATGCTCGGGGATCGGTGCTGTGTGCTGTGTGCTGGGTGTGTGCTGCAGGGCTGGGGATTGGTGGTCGGGGTGCCAGAAACTCACCTGCTCGTCTCTGAAGGCATCGCGGGAGCGCGCCTGATCATGGGCATCGCCACATCGGTGGGCGACTCTGCGCGGTCTTCCTCGGTGAGCTCAATGGCGCTGTTGGCGAAGCGAGTCGCATGGCTCTGTGGGCGCTCGGTCGGGCGGCGCGGCCGCTTCTCACGGTCCTCCATCGAGTCGGCCATGTCGGCCATCTTGCTGCTGCTCTCGCGAGTGGTCTCGAAGTTGTAATGGCTTGGGAAGTGGCCGGTAATTGAGTTGGCAGAAGGGGGAGTGGAGGCGGTGGTTGAGTAGGAAGGATTTCTCGAGTGCGATCCAAAGTTGTTGTTGGTGGAAGAAGCAAAGGAGGAGGTCGAGGATTGAGAGTCGGAGTATTTATGGGCTCGCTGGCTCTGGCTGATCGAGGTTCGGCGCGTGGGCGACCGGTTGGGGATGGCAGCGCGCGATTGTGAATAGGCCACCTCATCGCCCGGCCTATTCAACAAATGATCAAAACCCGTGGGCCCGTTCATTGTGACTCAGCTACCGTAATTGGTCAGCCTGGCTCGAGAAGATGAGATAGAAGGCAGAGGGCGCCGGCCAGCGTGGGGCTGGGAATCGATAAGAAGAAGTTGCGGGAAGGAGCAGAATCGGCAGAGCAAGAATTAAACACCTGAGGTGATTTGAAGGCAACACCAGGCGCAGGGTAAGCGGTAGCGGCCTCAAGCCAAGCAAACACGAAGAGAAGAAGCTGAAGATGGTGAAGATGGAGGAGAGACCATACTCGGCGGACGTCTTCTGGATGTGGTCAAGAGGACGACCCAACATAGGACGAGGGGACGGCAAGCTAAGCCAGGAAACAAGAAACAGAACACTGAAGGATGAACCACAAAAGACGGGACGGCCTCCAGAGCTTAAAGTGCAGCCCTCGTCCAGAGCATGAATCGAGGGCACAGTCTGGAAACAGTGTGTGTCGGAGCTCAGGCAGTCGAGTCCACTGGGACACTCCCTGGGCGGCGCTCTTCGGCAACGCCAGGATCCCCCCGACAAGGGCAGGGTGTCGAGAAGAATGTTGCGCGCGGATGGGTGCCGAACCGGGATCAGGGAACGGGGCATGTACGTACCAAATCAAGGTGACGGAGGTAAGATGGGAGTATCGGTAGGTAGTGCTGGGTGGGACGATTCGTCTCGGCGTATCGAGCGAGAACAACGCGCGGGGAGGATGCGGCACTTGTAGGACGATGGATGTGGCCAGGGATGTCGAGCGAGTCCAAGGTTTGAGACGAGCTGCCTGAGCGAGCGAGCAAGGAATCGGATCGTCCAGAGTTGGTCCGAGGACGACTTATACCGTGGCCATGGGTCCGACCGATTCGAGTTCGTCGAGCGAGTCCAGCCGCTTGCTGTCGTCGGTGGTCCAATGTGCATAAGTCCACTGTAGCCGGCCAAGTCCCAGGAGCATTTGATGTTGCGTCTCAAGCCAGCGCATCGCGGATACTTGGAGAGGAAAAGACAGGATATGTGATGTTGCAGGCGGGCGGTGTTGAGGCAAGTGGGGAGGAGAGGCGAGATATGCGGCGCATGCTGCACCATGGACCGCCCAGGGACTGCACACTGCATGCAACAAAATCGGGAGGTCCAGCCCGTCTGATAGTGTGCAGAGGGGAGGGGGCGGCCCAGAACGATGCGGGAGGCTCAACAAACCCGGCATGGTCTCGGTACGTACTGCCCTTGCCCTGCCCTTGCCCTGCCCTTGGCCTGGCTGAGGTTTGCAACCACCGGTGCCTTGCAGGTGCCCGTGCTGGATGAGGCGTAGCAGCCGCGAGGATCGGCCGGCTGAAACGGCTCTTGGGGAACGCCGTGTTTGGCGGGGACGGTGTGCGATCAGACAGGGGCCCTTGGCCGCCGTTGCAGCCCATGACACCATCCGCCAGCGCCGTTCGTCCGTCTTTGCGTCGAGTCGAGAACATGGCCGACGGCCCCGAGAGGGGCACGGGCAGCGACTCGGTCCCGGATGACATGACTCTGCTGCTGCTCGAATGTCCAAGGAAAAAAAACAAGTCGAAGGATCGTTGCACGCAGGCATTATGGGGCCCTGCTGCTCCAACAAGCCTTGCCGTGGCCTCGATTTCCATGGACTGGATCAAGACTGCCAGTTTCGACCATCTCAGACAGAGACCCGACGTCAACGAGCGGCAGGGGTTAGCGTTTGGGGTCCAGGGTAATCGACCCACCCGCGATTTCATTCGGCATCCGACGGGCACGTAACGTTAGTACGTGTAATGTACTCTAAGGTATGTAGGTACATGTAAGGCCGTTTCTACGTAGAATATGTGCACAAACCCCTAGTTATTTGGCCTCGAGATGCGCCGCTCATTGTAGTTTCTCCGGTCGCATTGCGAGTCCACCGAGTTTGCCAGAACCTCTTTCTTTGCAAAGTGCGCGGCCAAAGGAATGGATTCGATCACGTCGCAAAGACGTCACGGTCAGCTCCACAAAAACCTGGAACACGGAGCAGGCACGGCTGGCCTAACCAGTTAGGGCAAACTCTCAAGTGAGACGGAGCTGCATCAGCCACAAATTACACTTTGCCTGTAAAATTACTGTACTGCGCCTAATTCTGACTCAGCTTGCGAGGTGCGCCGTGCGCAGAGACGCGCTGGCGTTTCAGGACCACGGAGCTTGGCCCCCTGCCAGTGGAGAGATGCTTGGCAATCGCGCTTGTGGCTGGTCTTGGCGGGGTCGCGAACCCGGAAACTTGGAAACTTTCAACGAGCCCAGACTCACTTCGTTGAGGTACGAGGTAGGACTCTGAAGCAACCTGAAATCAACGACCAGTCCCCGTCGCGGCTGTGTGGTGACGGGACCAGTGCTGCGGTGCTTCGAGCGCGAGAGCACCATTCCGGGAATTGGGGTACCCGATGCGACAAGCCGTGCACTGGGATTGCCCCAAGGGATTCGGGAAACGGGCTTCCATCGACGACCTAGCAGGCTGAATTGTCGTGATTTTGCATGTGTCCGGACAGACGATGCTGGAAACCACCCTCGAGGGAGAGACCCTATTTTCGCCGAATGCCGCTAGTGCAGCCAGACGGCATGCGCCATGCACGCCAACATACAGACTCATTGTTGAGGATGGCCATCGAGGATTCGATGAAGACCATGAAAACTGAAGATCTCGTCATCGATTGCACTTCGGGCCGACCTGATTACGCACCGACCCTATCAGCCAGAGCACGCGCAGAGCTGCCGACAGTCGCCGCACCACCAACGGCCGTTCCCCCGACAGCGAGGTGTGTGGCGCCCGGAATCGCGGAGCTCTACATCATCGAATGAAGACGGCGATGAGGATGGGCATGGTGGACTCTGGGGGCCATTTTTGACCACCAGCGACATGGGTATCTGCGAGTTGGCTGCCTCTCAGACGCAATATTGGAATCAGGAGCGAAGAGACCCTAAGAAGCTCAGACAGGCTGACATGGCCAAGTCAAAGTCCCCGCCAGGCTTTGAAGATGGCCAAGGCACTTTGGAGACGATTCGGGCGTTTGCTTCGACGCCAGTGCAGCACCGATCACCGCGCTGGAGCCTGCGAAACAGGGCAGCAGGAGTCTGGGAACGCTCCTGGTGGGACTCTTTGCGCCCTGGTTTCATACGCCGTCTTCCTTCTTCTGAGGGCCCGATCTCAAGTTCCGCGGCCGGGTTCTTGCTGGGGCGGCCGCCAGGCCATCGACTTCTGCACTTCCTGGCAGCGCGGGGCCATGTTGCCGTTTGGGGCCTTCTGCCGCTCCGATTTAGCTGCTCCGAGGAGCACAGAGCCAGCAAGCGCCAGCCTCACATTGTTGCACTCTACGCAGGCGCTCTTTACTGGAGCCCAGTTGCCATACCAGCTGGCTAGGGACTGAATCTCGAGTCGCATTCTGCGCCGCTTGTCGCCCATGGACCCATCCAAAACGGCACGCCAAAACTGGCAGCCGTGCCAGTCGGCAGCCCTCAGTACGAGGCTGGTCAAGCCGGGGGGAGGGCCGTCAAGCTTTATTTTCCACATCGCACCCCAGCGGAGCTCCTAGCCTCGCCGACGACCCCTCCATCCCGAGAGATCTGGAAACGCTGGATGGGGGGGTGGGATACATCAAGGTCCAAGGGTGGCTATCCATGGAAGGGTTCTGCTGTAATACCGCTGCCTGCTGACCACTGACACGCTAGCGTGTAGCCGTTTGGCGCTGATTCGCCTGTCTCATCCTCCCGAAGCATGACAGACGAGATCGGAAAAAGGCTGTCAAAAATAGCCCACGGCGATCGTGGAGCCCCGTTCGGACGACGGTGGCGGGTCCGCGGCGTGGTCGCTTACCTTACCGGGTGCTTGGGCACCCGGGGCGGAGAGGGGGGGCTTGTGGGGGATGGGTTTCTTGCTGGATGGACGCGGGTATTTATCGCTTCCGATTCTTGAGTTGTTGAAACGATGGAGGTGACAGGGAAGCCCATCAATGTCTCCCAAGACGCTTCTGCTAACGCTAGAAACTAGAATCGAGAGGTCAGCCTGCAACCGGGCACTCACCCTGTGCCACCTCTCCACCATGCTCGCTTCCTCCCTCCTTCCTTCAACAACCACCTGTCGCCGAGCGACCGAACTCTATCGAGCCCATCAATCCAGGAGAACCCCGGCCTCCCGCCAGGCACCAACAATTACCAGACCCGTGGGAAGGAGCCGCGCCGCAAGCGCGGAGTTATCTGCTGCTGTCCCACAGTCTCACATTGATGGGAACCTAGCGGCAAGACCGCGGCGCAGCCCCGTTTGCCATATTGTGTCGTTAAAATCCCCCCGGTTACGAGGTTGCGATGCAACCCTGGAGCGCGGTATGATGGTGGGATGTAACCCGCCGATCGTGCCAAGCCCGCCGGCCGCAGGGATTATTCGACAATGTCTGTTGGTTTCCTTTTTCGTCCGTCCGCCACTTATACGCACGCCGGCACTGGGGTCTCTTGTGGAGTCCTTCAACGCAGTAGGTACACTGATACGGTGAGAAGGTTGAGCTGACGGGTTGCAGAGCACAAAGTCCAAGCTAAATGAAGTACTACGACTTGGCGCCATCCAGATGGATGGGCTTGCTAGCATTAGTACTGCAGAGGGCGTTCGAGAAGCTCACTGGCAGGCCGCAGCTCCTGTACATGTAGCAACGGGCCGCCAGGCTTCCGGGCTGTTTCAGATGGCCTTGGGGTTCCTTTGCAATCGAAGCACTTCTTCCCGTGGTGGCGATACATCTCGTCTCGAGAACGGGAAAAGGAATTAGCAAAGTAGTTCCCGTCCGGGACGACGGATGAGCAGCGGCGCGGCCCCTCGAGTGCCGACTGAAAGATCGGGCGTACAGCTTGAAGGAGCTATGCTCGACGATAACAAGTTCCAAATCCAAGGCCCCCAAGGAGTACCCAGTACAAGCGGGCGAGCATATCTGGCGGATGGATACCCCACTACAAGATCCCAACTCGTCCCAAATCGAACTGGCGGTCCTGTTGTTCCCTTGCATGTGGAGCTGGAGCTGGAGCTGGAGACGGAAGCATGTACCTTGGCCGAATACATACATTCATGACATTAGTAGTGCCCATCAGCCACACGACGGGAGGAGTTTTCCGGAATGAGAAGGCTTGCAGAATGTCCTCCTGTCCTGGGATAGCCGATGCGGTAACACCGGCACTGCCACCCAGCCGTGCAACGGACCTGTTAATACTTGGATTGGATCAGCAACAACCGGGAGACTGAAAGGCAGCGGCTGGCGGCAAGTGGGTGTTGGGCTTGGTTTAACACACGGACCCCATCCTCCTTGACCTTTCTACCTGTTGTATATAAGTCAGGGTGAGCTCGTCGCCTGGCCCGGGGAGGCCACGTTTTGGTACGGTATGGCCATGTTCAGCCCCAGTGCCGCATTGTCAACTGCATCAAACGCTTGTTTTCCCTCGGGACATTTTGCCTTTTCCCCTTCTTCCGGAAAACCGGTAACACGTGCCGGACGTCTGCTGCGGCCGGTTGCAGGTGGGCTTGTCCTACCTATGTGAACGGTTGGCTGGGCTGAAACTGTGTATCATGGGAACTTGGGGGTTGGTAGTCTGGATGTCGTGTAACGGTATCTAAACTTGTTCGGGAGGGGGGTGGGGGGGGCGGGGCGGTAGTTGTTTGTGTCACCCAATGACCAAAACTCCGTTGAGAGGGTCAAGTCTGTTCTGTGGAGGGCATGAGCCTCCAAGTTGGGGTGCTTGTACACGGAGGAGTAACATCGGAGAGTTTCTCTCTGTGCTCCAGTTGTTTTTCTTCAGGTTGTGGCTCGTGATACTGGAACCCGGCCAAAAAAACGCTCACGAAGCACCGGCCCGTAACAGAGGGGCAGAGCTTATCAAATTCTCTTTCGTGTCGTTTTCTGCGGCTACTGTGACGGGCGTCATCTGATACTGCTATGTGCCATGTAGGCACAGGCGCAGTTTGGATGTTGGGCTGATGTCCCGATAGGCCACCCCCTTTTGTGTAGGACAGGGCCACGAGTTCAACCACTCGTGGGAAATGCGTTGCTCGAACTGGCACGTTGCATTTACTGACCATTAGCAGTGCAGCAGTAGTAACGAAGAACAGTAGGCATCGGATGAGGGGAAACCACCAGGCCCGGCTGCCGTGCTCAGGGGACCATTTCAGTGACCCGGTTGCTGTGAAGGCACGGGAACAACTGCTTTGGTGTACGGGAGAGTTTCACATGATGTGGCTGCCCAAGGACGGCAGTGATGGCACTGCCCCGGATGGTTGTGGATTACACAAGGGCGTTGCAGTTGCCGTCCGTGAGCATTCCCTTCGAGGGGCTCTTCAGACGGCCGAACAAAGGGTGGGAGGTTAGATATGGGACGAGCCTTCAAGAATATCCCCGTGTGGCACCATGAGAAAGTGACGTTTCCGGGGACGGTATTGTAAAGACGGCGAGAAAGTGGCAGTTGGCAGAGCGGGGGTGTCAGGCTCTTCTCAGCACCATGCCTACCCCTGAATTCTCGGGCATGTCAATATTAGAGCTCTTCGCTCTAAAAGCATACAAACCAGATTTACATGTTGGCCATCATGCCAACGACGTGAACATGCCCCTGACATGAACGCAGCGGCATGGTCCATGGTCCAGGCCGCCATATAACAGCCAACTAATAGCTCACCCTTTATTTGACCCACGCCCTCCCTAAATTGGCATGCACAAGTTCCAGGCCGGGCCCCGTGGCGTCGCGGGCAGTGATTCGCACACGCCGCAGTAAGGTAAGCCCAAGGTCAGATCCTCAAGATCCACATGACGCCGTCGCACGATAGTTACGACGAAGATAAGGTGCTGACTGCATGCTACCAAATTAGATCTTCGCAGTAATCCGTTGGCCTCTCGGAAGCTCGCATCCGCCGTCTCCTCTCAATCCTTTGCCGATCCGCCTGGTGAAGATGGGATGCCAGATCGCGATCGTTGGCTGAGTTCTGACACCACCAACGTCAGAGGAAGGAAAGAAAACCAGGAAAGAAATTAAGGAAAGAAGAATGATTCTTCCTCTCCTGATTTATGGTCCCGTAAAGGGGAACAGAAACAGGAGAAGGGAGGGGTAACTGTTGCTGCGACCCGTAGCAGTATGCACATGGAACGGACAGAGGTGTTGAAGGATGAGGAAAGTAAGCCGACAGAGTCAGCACATCGGTACCTGCCCAATAGATACCGTCTGGTATCTCCGAGTCATCAGATACCCTCTTCGGAGTGTGTATGTGTACAGGTGGGTAACTGATAAAAGGTCAAAAATGGATGGAAGAATGATGGTACGAGAGAGAGGTTATCAGCTCCAGACAAGAAAATCTTCAGGGAACAAAAAAGTAACTCATACGCAGGGAGATTCACCCTTTGTCTTCTCCGAAGTGGCCGACCCATTCCAGGTTATCAGAAGAAACGGTGAGCAGGAGCCCGCTGGGCAAGCAAGCGGAGCCAGATCTGGTCTTGAGTACTTGACTAGCAGCCTCGTTCCGTGCCAGTTGTCAAGGAGGGGAATAGAAAGGTGATCTGATCAACGCAAACTATCACATGCTTGTAACGGCCTGAAGAACGAGGGAAAGTGGATGTGGCAGATGTGGACGGCGCTCGTTTGCTTCAGCCCTCAGTAGCCCAAGTAACTAACAAGCAAGGGGGAGCAAGCCGACACAGCAACGCCATCACCTTATCAGGAGCAACCCAAGAGGGGCCAAAAAGACATCTAAAACAACCCTAAACCCCATTTCTTGCAGATCTACCAACACAACCCCCAATCCAAACAAGCCAAACCAAGCCACAGAATGAATGCTCAGTATATACAATCCCACCCTTTATCCTCCCTTCTCCCCCCCATCTCACTTAACTACCACCCCCCCATCACGCAACTACATCCCTCCCTAGTGAAACTGATCCTCGGTAACCCCCTTCCCCATCGCAGCCGTCGAACTCACCCCGCCAGTAACCATCTTCTGCAGCTCGTCCACGTACGTCGCGCCGCTCCACTTCTGGTGCTTGACCACGTCCACGCCCTGCTCCATCTCGGGCTCCTGCACCAGCTCGCCGTACGCGCGCATGCCCTGCTGCGAGTAGGCGCGCGCGAACCGGTCGCTGATGAGCGCCGTCGTGTGTAAACCGGCGAGCGTGATGAACTGCCAGCAGTAGCCGAGGGTGGCGAGGCGGCGGATGTAGGTCTCCTGGTCGGCGCGCGGCATGGCGGTTTTCCAGTTGAAGGAGGGCGAGAGGTTGTAGGCGAGTCTGGGAAGACACATGGGGGTTAGTATCATGGGCTACAGAGAGGATGTTTGGGTGTTTGAAAGGGGTGAGAGGAGGGGAGGGAGGAAAGGGGGTAGGGGGAAAAGGGGTAAGGGGGAGGAAGTGAGTGAGGAAAATAGGTTAGAAAGGAGAAGAGGAAAAAAACTGACTTCTGCTCCGGCCACACGGCATGCACGCCCTTGGCAAACTCCTCAGCCTGCTTATAATCCGGCAGCTTGCTCTCCATCCAGATGGCATCGCAGTACGGCGCGTAGGCAATCGCGCGGTTGATGGAGCAGTCACACCCGCCCTTGAGACGGTAGTACCCCTCCCTGGTGCGCGGCGCGTCCCAGTCGAAGAAGATGTCCTTGCCCAGGATGCCGCGGGCGACGGCGCGCGCCTCGGTGTGCGACAACTGCTTGCCGCGGACGGCCTGGCGGTACTGGTCGGCGAGGCCCCTGGCGTTGCTGGCGCCCGAGGCGGCGATGGCGTCGAGCACGGCGTCGTCGAAGCGCTTGAGGTTGGCCTGCGCCAGCCACTTGTCCTCGATGGCCTGCAGGGCGTCGCCCGCCTTGCCGGCCTTCTCGGCCGCCACCATCAGGTCGTTGAGCGGCTCCAGGTTGGGGTTGGTGCTGCCGAGGATGAAGGCGTGGTCGCGCGGGTCGATGGTGGTGGTGATGAGGGTCGCGGCCTCGGCGTCGGTGCGCGCGATGGCGAGGAGGTCGGAGCCTGCCGGGCATCGTCAGTCTCTGAACCAAGTTCTCTCCCTGTATCAAGTCGAGACTTACCCATGATATCCGCCTGCGCGCGGATGGCCACCAGGCGGTTGATGTGCTCCGAGATGGGCACCAGCACCTTGCCGGCCATGTGGCCGCACTTCTTGGTGCCCGGGGCCTGGTCCTCGATGTGGATGCCGGCGGCGCCCTTCTCGATGAACAGCTTGGTCAGCTTCATGACGGCCGTCAGGCCGCCGTGGCCCGTGTCGGCGTCGGCCACGATGGGGCGCAGGTAGTCGACGTTGGCGAGCTTGGCGCGCTGGGCCTTGGGCACCGACATGCGCTCCTGGCGCTGCTTGCGGTCGTGGAAGAGCTGGGCCATGAACAGGTGGCCGACCTTGTTGGGGACGGTTGTCTGCTGCCGTCAGCTCTTGTTCCTGTCTGAGATCCTATTTGACTCACGTAGGGGTAGTCGGCGAGATCAGGACCGGGCTCGTCGGACGCCGACGCGGTCGACGACGACTGCCAGCCCGAGACGTAGACGGTGTCGAGGTACTTGGCCATCTGGGTGACGGCCGTGGGCTCCAAGCAGCCGTACGTGTAGCTGGCGTCCTTGGTCTGTTCGAGGAGCATTAGCCATTGCCTCGGGGAAGTCGGTGCCGATTCTGTACATACCTGAAAGCGCTTCTCAAGAATGTTCCACAGCTTCTTGCTCTGGGCGTTGCTGGCGTACTCAATCTTGAGGTTGCCGCGCTTGTTGACGATCTGCTCGGCCGTGAAGGGCCGCTTGGTGTGGCGCCATCGCGGCTCGGTCCACCACCGCTTGACCTCGTCGACCTCCCGGGCGTACAGCTCGTCCTCCAGGTTGGGGTCCACGGCGGGATTCACCATGCTGCCGGCGGCCATGGCGGGCAACGGGATGCAGAAATGGAGTAGGAGATGGCGAGGAATGTGACAACGACGAGTTGTTGTTGTTGACGGTCCCGCGCGGGTGTTGACGCAAGGGATGGGATGGGTATCAAGATGACGAAATCAAGACGACAGTGACAAAGAGAGAAGGGAAGGAGAGGAGGAAAAGAAAAAGAAGAAGCACATGAATCACTCGTGACTGCCCTCGAAGCAGGAACCGGAACGAGGCCAGACCGACCGGGCGAGCTTCCGGTCTGCGGTCGGGAGAGATCGGTCTAGCGGCTATTCCCCTGTCCCCACGTTCCACACGTCAGGGCAGAGGGAGCGATGACTCTGGGCGTGTCTGCCCTGGGTTCTGGACTGCTGAATCCCCTCCATTCCTTTTCTTTTCGACTCTTTCATCTCCATCACTTGATGAATTGTCCTCGTCATGTCCATCCCTTACTTAGGACTCTCTCTCTCTTCAGTCTCTCCATCACCACAGCCGGCTGTATGGGCCCAAAGCGGACAACAACCTGGAAATGACCATCGAGTCATCCCTCGAACCTGGAACGGCGTCGTCCCTTTGAGCCGAGCTTCATCCTGCCATTGTTCGCCGCCCTCGGCACCCCACCCCCTGCATCCCCCGGCAACACCCCCCACCACAGAGCGTTGTACCCAGTTGCCGTTGACCGAATTGCCGAGCCCAAGCCGGGCCAAAACGCGGCATCCGCGCCCTGTCATTGGTCTGTCAGGGGGGCTGAAAGCGAGACTCAACTCCCCCTGTCCGCTGCCCCTCCCCCGCAGCACGGGGAGGGAGAGCTGGAGATCTGCGGGCTTGGACAACGTCAGGGAGGGAAAAGGAAAAGAGGAAGAAGACCTATTCAATAGAAAGGAACTGGCATCTGATTTCGAGAGAGATTACGTCTCGAGAGTCAATTGCCTCGAGTCCAGCTTCAAACCAACACCCTCTTGCCAACAATATCAATCTAGAAGGAAGACTGGCTTGCGTCAAGGTCAAGACCCAACCTGGTCGGATGGCATGTGAAGATGCGCTGTGGGCGTCTGACCTCTGTTTGTCCGCACTGTCCTGAGTGCATCCACTTTTGCGGCTGCCCATCCCCCTTTCTCCATTGATTGGCCCCCTTTGGACCGTTTTGACCTCGGCCAACTTCTACCCCAGAAGGCATCCAGGTCGTGCCGGCCGTCACACAGCCGTCCGGACTCCCAGTCCGCCAGTGGAGCCAGCTCGGGTTATCTATCACATGCAGGAGGCAGCGATGCACATGCTCTTGACGTCAGGTTCAAGGCTCAATTATCCCCGGCATGTGCCACCAGAACGAGGGCGATGGGAATATCGGATGTTTCCTTTTGGTAAGATGGTATTCCTTTGGTAAGATGCAAAATGCAGGGGTATCTTCCTCCGCCCAAAACGCCATTGTACTTGTAGCCATGCATCCATCCGCGTCTCAGAGCTCGTCATCCTCGTCGTCGTCAGACAAGAATATCGTCGTCGTCGCCCTCTTCACCTCCATCCGCTCCGTCTTGACCGTCCTGGCCTGTGCCACTTCCACCTCCATTTTGACCTGCACCGGAGGCGACGGCTGGGCAAGAGAAGCCGCCCCCCCCTCCATTTTGACCTCCACCACAGGCGACAGCGGCGGCAGCGACAGCCGAACAGGAGGAGAATCGACCCTCTCCTCCTTGACTTTCACCACCACTCTCGCCTCACCCTCACCCTCACTCTTCACCACAACCCCATCTCCCACAACCACCACCTCCTGACTCCTCCCCCCCTCCGGCTCTGTCCCCGTATCCCCCGTCGTAACCTCGCCCCCATCATCGGCCTCCCCCCTCTCCCTCTTCATAGCCGCAACCTCCCCCTCCAAAACCTTGACCTCCCGCACCCGATAAAACGTATCCAGACAATTCCGCCGCTGCTCCTGCGTCCAGCTCTCGACAACCAGCGCAAACCTCGTCGCGTCCCCGAACCCAAACTCCCTCGCCATGGAGCAGAACTGCCGGCGCCGCACCTCCTCGGGCGGGTTGAACTTATAGTGCATGCGCCACGGGTTGGTGGCTTTCATGCTCGACCCGGCGGGCGCAGCGACATTGTTCGCCTGGCTGTCGGCGAACAGCGCGCCTTTGAGCTCCGGGTCGTCGTCGTCGTCCTCCTGGCTATTATCATCACCATCACCGCCCGCCCCGTTAGCAGCGGCGGCCAGCTCGGCGCGCCGCGAGAGTTGGGCCTCGACGCGGCTGGTGCCGATGACCTCCGAGTTTTCGTGCGTGTACTCGACGCCGGCGGACGCGAGGATGCCCGCGATGGCGTCGCTTTTGGGTCGGGTGGTTTTCCGCGAGCGGAGGAGTTCCTGCTGGTTCTCGGCTGTGATGAGTTTCGCGAGCTGGCTCATGCCGCCGCCGGCTTCGTCGTCGTCGTCGGGGTCCGGTTTGATGTAGCTGAGCGCATCGTCGTCGTCGTCCTCGTCCTTGGCCATTTTCTCCAGGTCGATGTCGGACAGGTGCACGTCGGCCTTGGCCTCGGCGATGTTGGTCTTGTTAACGATTTCGCGCAGCACGACCTGGTCGGCGTGGAAGCTGAACAGGTTGCTGAGACCAAAGATCTCGCCTTTGCGGTTGCTGTCCTGCTGCACGCCCTTGAAGTAGCGGCGCTCGTTGGACGCGTTGTAGCCGATGTTGGCTTGCTGCTGCTTGTAGATCTGGCGGGCGTAGACGATCTCCTCGATGGTGCCTGCTGAGACGAGGCGGAACACGTCGACGTCGCGGACTTGGCCGATTCGGTACGCGCGGTCCTGGGCTTGCAGGTCATACGATGGATTCCAGTGCGGGTCGAAGATGACGACCTTGTTGGCGGATGTGATGTTGAGGCCCATGCCGCCGGCTTTGGTCGAGATGAGGAACACGAACTGCGCGGGGTCCGTGTTGAAGTCGTCCACCACCTTTTGGCGGTCTTCGTAGCTCAGAGAGCCGTCCAGGAAGCTCACGTTGTAGCTCGTGTTGTGGAACAGGTGCTGGAGGATGCGCAAGAGCCGAACGCTGTGCGAGAAGACGAGAACCTTGTCGCCGTTCTCGTGCCAGAAGCGCAGCAGCTTGCTCAAGATCTTCCATTTCCCACAAAACTTGGGGTTGGCCAGATTGAGCATGGAGTCTCGATTCCGGTAGAGTTCCTCCCAGTCCTCAGGAACGCAGGTTTGGAGCGCCTTAAGCTCCGAGCTCTGCTTGTCATTCGGATCCGAGGCCGAGGGAATCAGCAGGGTGAGGTGGTTCGATATCTTCTGGAGCGTCATGATGCTTGGGAACACGACGGCGTTCCAAGATCTCCCATCGGGCAGCGTCTTGTAACAGCACCAGCCTCTCTTGCGCCCCGAGTCGCAGTCACAGGGCTCAGATGACGAGTTGATGCATGTCACTTGGGGGCTTTCCAGGAAGTTTTGGTAGGCATCGCGCTGGATGTCGGTAAGCGGGCAAAAGACGACCTTGTCGCTCTTCTTGGGGAGCTGATGCGCAATGAGCGTCTTCATGCGGCGCAGGAAGAATTCGGGGAGCAGATTCTGCACCAGCTTCTTGGCCGTCGTTCTGGCCATGCTGAGCTGCTTCAGGGTGGCGTCGTGCGACTGGCCGACGGTAAGAGGTTTCGTGATGGTGTTGGCCCACTCGGCCAGCGTCCCGAAATGGCCCGGGTTTGTCCAGTTCAGGAGGGTCCAGAGCTCCTCGTACTTGTTTTGGATGGCCGTGCCAGTCAGGCCAATGCGGCAGAGCGCGTTCACGCAGTCCATGGCCTGGGTCGTCTCTGACCTGCGTTCCTTCAAGACGTGGCATTCGTCGGCGACAACACAATCCCACTCGACCTCGTTGACGGCCTCGCGCATCTTCTTGTAGGTGACGTAGGTCGTGATCATGATCTCGAGTCTCCCGGTCTTGGCGGCTTGCAGGACGTCTTCCTTCCCAGGGCCATGGTAAGTATCGACGTGCCAGTATCCCCAGCGGTTCAGCTCGTTCTTCCAGTTTTGGATCAGCGAGCCGGGACAGACGATCAGGACGCGCGGGTACCAGTGGTCACCTGCGCGGCGCATCTTTCTCATCCGCTTCGCGTCCCGCTCGTCGGCCGTCTTCCCAAAGGCGGCGGTGAGAAAGGCGGCCACTTGCACTGTCTTGCCCAGACCCATATCGTCGCCCAGAATGCAGCCCTTCTGATAAACGAACCGCTGGTGCAGGAACTTGACGCCGGCGATCTGGTAGTCGCGGAGGTACTGGGCAATGGGCGCGGGGATGATGCCGGCTGAGTATTCGAGCTCAATGTCCTCGTACGGCCTACACGGCTTGATCCCGCTGCCCTCGTCAAAGCTGGGGCGCTCCTCGAGGCTCGACGCGTGCTCGTCGTCGGAGAAGTAGATGTCGGAGTAGTCAGGGGGCAGCTTGAGGCCGGCATCCTTCAGCAGTTCTCTGTCCTTGTCGAATCGCCTTCTCCGCTGCACCAGGTAGTCGGGGACGCTGGCGTCGGCATACTCGTCCGGGGCGCTCGACTCGTCGACGTCGTTGACCGAGGCCCTCAGGTCGGCGGCTCTCTTCTTTGCCGACTTGGCCCCGCCGGCAGCGCTCTTCCTCGCGGGCCGCTTCCCCCTGGAGATGGCGCGGCGTTTTGCAGACCTCTGGTGCTTGAGGTCCGCGCCATGGTCGGACTCTTCGTCGGTCCAGGCGACCTTCTCTTCAAAGTCGACGGTCGGCTTCCGCTTCTTTGCGTTGGAGGTGTGGTCGTCATCCGACATCTCGGTCGTGCGGGTCATGCTGGGGGGTGTCGTGCATCGCGGAGACGGAGTGGAATGGTGGGGTGAGAAGGTGGAAGGTGGGAGTTGGGACGGGAAGGATCGCCAATTAATGCCGGGCGCGATTGCAACTTCCAGGGGCGCGTGCAGTCACTGCAGTGGAGACAGCGGGAGGCGCGATTGCACAGCGTGGGCACGTGACAGAACCAGGCAGCAACAACCACTGAAGCACTGAACCACTGAACTGTCGAGGACCACTGACTCTGTGCAGCTGTCGGTCATCGACACCACAACGGAGGGAGGCTCAGTACTTGTAGCAGGCCCGCGTTCCCAAATATCACCGACCACCCGCAAATGGCCGAACGGTCAGTGGGGGTGGTCGAAGGTCCCGGGGGAATTCCTGGTGAGCTTTTGCTTTTTACCTCCTGTTTGGATTCTGAAATTATCAAATGAAACTCCGTTACCCCAGCAGTTAACGTGGAATGGTGGACGGCTGCTTGGTTAGCTCGTTGTAATAGCTTAAGCGGGTGTCACGAAAAGGAAACGACGAGGTCGGCCCGGTTTCGCGAAGGGCAAGCAGAGGCCTTGTCGACAACTGCTAGCTGAGGTTGTGATACCTAGGTAGCCAGCCGGTCAGGGGGCTGCGGAATCGAAACTCTGAAGACCGTTGGACGAGACGGGAACCAAAGTCTTGTCTTATTGCCGCTAAGTTCACCGTTGCATGTGCTCTTCGAAATCTATGTCGTCGCTGAATGCTTAACGCTTATAGAGTCTGCAGAAAGCTGGTGAAAGTCCCCTCCCCCCGAAATACTCCCAACTCCCTCAACGGGCCGGCATCCAATACCAGTGAAATATTAAGCAGGCATAATCGTAATAAGACCCAAAAAACGGTCATGACAAATCCCCCCCTCCCCTTCCCACCACTTACTCGGCCCCCCCGCCTACCAAGTAAACATCATCAGCGCCGGGTTCAGCAGCACGGGCAGCGCAAAATGCGACACGACGGTCGCCGCCAGCGGGTAGATGCTGTAGAAGGTGCTGATGCGCCACTCGACAGGAAAAACAGTGTTGCCGCACACCATGAGGGCGGTGCAGGCGAAGCAGTACAGGAAGGTCCACTTGAAGCGGCGGATGATGCGCAGGATCTCCGGGCCGAAGCGCACCTCCTCGAGCTCCTTGGCCGTGGCGCCCCAGGCCATGTCGATCTCGAAAAAGTGCGACAGGATGGCCTGCGACATGTGCAGCGAGATGCCGCCGAGGAAGATGCAGAACATGGGGATCCATTTGAGGTTCTCAAAGTCTGGGCTCGCGAGTCAGTGAGTACTCAAAAAAAAAAAGGAAGTATGAAGACGTACAGGCTGACAGCAGCGATTGCTCGCTCAACCGGTAGCGCAGTACCGCCAGCGCTAGGTTACCCAGCGCTGTAAACACCACGATAATCGAGATGTAGATGGCGAACGAGTCGAGGTAGTACTTGTCGTACAGGCCATAAAACCAGCCGGTGATGAAATAGTTGGCCAGCGTCAGACCCCACGCCGCGGCAATGGCATAGTACGTCCCGATATACGCCAGGATGGTCATCTTCTTGGGGAACGGGATGCCCGACGCGATAAACCGGCGGAAGAGCGGCGTAAACGGCCCGCGGACGGGCCAGAAGCGCAGCGGGTGGAACAGCAGCTCGTTGCAGCCATAGGCGTACTTTTCCCAGCGGGCGAGCTCGTCGTACACGGTCAGGCTGACGCCCTCCTTGAAGCCGTCGCCCGTGTACGAGGCGTAGCGGAGCGTGTAGTTGGCGACCTGCAGGCGCAGTGACATGTCAAAATCCTCCGAGACGTGCGACTCAGACCAGTACTTCTCGTAGCCGTCCTCGTCGGTGAAGGCGGCCGCGTCCTGGAGCGCCTGCCACCGCAGGATGGCGTTGTGGCCGACGAAGGGGCAGGCGTCGCCCGACGCCACGGCGAAGGTGATGCACGAGTAGATGAGGCGGGTGAACCAGGTGACGCTGGACGAAAGTCAGTAAGTTTTTCATCACAACGGGAAAGGCCGCTCACCCATTCTCAAAGAACGAGTTGGTAACGTTCATGACGCCCGACTGGAACTGCAGGATGGCCACCTCCGGGCTCTGCTCCATCTCGCTAACAGCATCCAGCAGACAGTCGTGCGGCACGCGAGTGTCCGAGTCGATGAGCAGGATGTAGTCGCCAATGCGGATATTGCCCTCGGCCCAGGTGCGGCCCTCGTCCTCCTGCAGCACGGCGGCCAGGCACTGCTGGTAGGCGCCGTTCTCCTGCTCGTTGCTCCACTTGCTGCCGCGCTTGACGGCCGCCAGCTTATCCTCGACGCGGTTGCTCACGTGCAGGGCATAGTTCATGTTGCTGGCCTTCTTGAACTTGCCGCGCCGGACGAACCGCTTCTCGTCCGAGCCGGCCGCGGGGTTGGGGTTGTGCGCGGGGCGCGCCACCCAGCCGATGTTGTGCTCGTCGTAGAAGTCGCGGCGGCCCTGGGCGTCCTCGTCCGAGATGAGCTGCATGCCGTCGTCGTTGACAAAGATGTTGGCCGTGCCGCCCTGCATCTCGTACGTGCTGATGGCCGCCTTGAGCGAGATGACGGTGGGCTTGATGACGGCCGCGAGGCCCTCCTTGTACACGGGCATCTCGATCGTGACGTGCGGCAGGGTCCCCTGGGTGCGGTTGAGCCGGCGGGGGGCCCTGCCGCTGTAGTACTTGCTGTTGTTGGCCACGGCCGAGATGGGGCCAAAGACCTGACACAAACTCGTTACGATGGACTGGAAGAAGAACTGCGTACAGTCAGTAATCCGCTGATCATCAACGAACGGCCGCACTCACCAAGCTGACAAACAACTGCGCCGGGCACGAAACCAGCAGCGCAAACCGCAGATACGACCCATCGACAACAGTCTGGTACGCCAACCACCTCCAGCCCAGCGCAGGACACACAATCCACAGCGCCAGCGTCACGGCCACCATGAACGCACTCTCCAGCCTCACGGGCCTGTTCTCCTTCGCGAGCGCCTCCTCGAGCTGACCAGGATCCAGCTCCTGCACAGCCACCCCGGCAGCACCGCCGCCCTTCTTTTCCCCGACGGCATCATCCTCCTCGCCCTCGTCATCCCCGTTCCCCCAAATAATCTCAATAAACTTGGTCTCGAGACTCTGCACCCTACTCAGCAACCTCTCCGGCTCGTCGTCCCACACAATCAGCATCCTCACATCCTCCACAAACGCCGCGAAATGATGCAACTGCCCGCGCGGCAAGTCCGCCATGGTCCGCAGAACCTGCACGCGCAGCCCGTCCGGCAGCGGGACGTAGTCGAGGTCGGTCTTGTGCACGATCGAGTCGAGCAGGGCGCGCACGACGGGCGTGTTGACCGTCATGGCGCAGCGCACGTTCATGGCGGCGACGACGGCGAACAGCGAGTCCGGGATGGCGGCCATTTGCGGCGGGCAGCAGGCGAAGGCGCCGCGGGCCTTTTTGAGGACCACGCCCTCGTAGGGGTCCATCCCGGAGGCGTACTGCTTGCGGAGTTGGTGCTCGTACAGCCAGTTGACCATCATGTCGTTGCGGATCTCGTTGATGGTGTCCGAGTCGTGGTTGCGGGCGTCGCCGGCAGGGAGGAAGGAGTGGCGGAGGGAGGGGGCCCGGGATGTGTTGGGGCTGTTTTTGGCTGTTGACTGGGCCGTGGCCGTCTCGGAGGAGTGGTGGTGGCCATGGTGTGTTACTCCCGGCACCGAGAGCATGCTCGCCCGGGCGGAGGTTGGGACGGTCTCGGGGATGGTTGATGGTGGTGGTGGCCCGGCGTCCTTCCCTTGCCGCCGGATAGGCTGGAGTTGGTGTGTCGACGCCTTGTTGGAACCCGATCTCCGAGGCCGGGCGCCTGCTACCTGCGTCCCTTCATTGCTCCTCCCCTTCTTCTCCTCCTCCGCTGTTGAGGGGGTGAAGTACGACTGGAACTTCTTCATGTTGGTAACGATCGGACCGGGTCGAATACGTGATGGTTGGTTTGACAAGGGTGAGTCCCGGAACACCCCGTCACCTTGGCTTCGACTCGACGACACTGATGAACCGATTATACCTGTCCCGTTGCCGTGGGTCGGTCAGGGAAGGGGAGGCAGACGGGAGCCGGGGAGCTGGGTGATCGACAAACGTGGAAGCAAAAGGGAAGAGAAAGAGAAGCGAGCCGGGAAGCTGGGTGTTCCGTGGAGGTATGTCCAGGACGATTGGGTTTCCTGGGGCTTGGGAGAGAAAGCCACTAACGTTAGCGTGTGGGAGCATTGGAGGCTCGAGACCGTGACAACACACAGACTTGCGGCTCGCCCACAAACCGAGCAATGGTGGCATCGACATGGGTCAGGCCCGACGCCCACATTCTTTTTCGCGCACCCATGGTTCCGCCGGGTGGACATGCAGCTTCTCTCAGCTCAGCGCCCCGACAACGCAAGCAAGCGAGGAGGGCCTGCAGTTCGCGACCTGGCGGTCCGTCCCTGTCCAGCAGGGAAGTGATCGGCAAGCCCTACAGGTAGGTGCTTATCCCGGCAGGCGATCAGGTCCCTGGTGTGTTCAAACGCAGTCCATGAGTTCCCAGCAGCCCGTCCTCGTATGGCCGCGTTTGTGATACTCTCTCGCTTGCCCGATCCTGTCTCTCGCCAGGAACCCCCCCTTCTGGCCCAGGTTTGCGAAGACGAGCTCAATAATTCTCGCAGACGTGCGTTGTCCTGGCTGGCGGCGGCGGTCGCGATCTTGATAGTCACGGCTAGTTTCTTCCGCATCAGGAATAGACCAAGGGCCAGATCACAACCCAACCATGCAGTCGGCCAGGGGTCGAGGTGCTGTGAGGCTGAGAAAATTCGCCCCTTGCCGGACTGGGTGGAACTCCGGCATCGATGGAAGCGGATCTCGAGAATCCAGAACATCGGCGAACTGGACAGGGAAAGCCCGCCGAACCAGCCCTGGTCTCCAATCTCACGAGGGCGCACAGGGCACCTGTTGTTTTTGATACAGCATGTCCCCTGCTCCGTCGCCCATGCCATTCACCGTGAACAGCAACGACCGGCGAGACGCCGTGTTCGGGCTGGCGCCCGTCTTCAAGAAAGCGAGACAGGCGCTTGATATGAACGTTTTGTCTGGCATACCGAATACGCGCAGCCACTAACGGTCGGCGTGCCAGAGCATTCATTGGATGGCGTTTGGCTGTCTTGGCTGCAGTTGCAGGGCCCGTTCAGCTGGTCCCGTTCCCGGCTCCGTGGCTCCCTTGGTGGCCGCGCCAGAAACCAATTTTTCAGCGCCACCAACATTTCCGTCGACGGACCCGAATTGCGGGTAAGAGCAGGCGGACGGGGACTTGGCTCTGCTCGAGTTGACTGGAGACAGCACCAAGAGACCGACCGAGATGACTGTTTGCCTTGGCCGAGCTTTTGCAGTCGATGAATGTCTCGAGACCGGAGAACCAGCACGGGTGTATCACACCACCACGATCTTGATGGGTTGCAACCCCTCTCCCAGGCCTCGTCAGGGGAGCGTCCAACCGCGGAGGGAACAAAGCTGCGGCTGTGAGACCCCCCACGCAGGTCGCTCTAGACGCTCGGGTTCTCCGGGCCCTGAGCACCAATTGCGGTCCGTTTGTTGGTGTCCGTCGCGTCCGGTCTGTCGCAGGCCGCACAGCATGTCGTCTTCGCCTGATGTCACGTCGTATTCGTCGATTTTCGCTGCACTTTGGATCCTGCCGCACTCTGAATCCTTCCGCGCGGCAAAGATCGACAATCGTCGGTTTTAAAGATAGACGGCGTGGGGCTGCCAAGAGCCACCGATCGTGTTGGGCCTGTTTGGCAAGCATTGTTGCTGATATATCGGGCGCATCGCCGTTTTCGACTCTTCGAGACTTCGTCGCTGGCTCCGCCGATAAGCTTTTCAAGCCGAATATGCAGGTATCTCAGCTCCTATGAGGCTATCAATGCATGGTCATTATTTGCCGGTTTGCCGATAGCATCATTCAGCTTGTCCTCTGCGGGTTGCTCTGGTATCTTTGTGTGGGCGCCATCAACCCCTGTGGACAGCAAGACGCGGCGGTATCCGTCACCGCCCCATCCGGGTCCGGCGGCCAGACAAATCGCATCATCAGCAGTCGGGTGGTTGCGGTCAGTAAAAGCTGATGATGCGTAGAAAGATGGAGTTCGACCTGGAGTTCGACCCTTGCTTGTTTTGTGAGTTTGAGCCGAACTCTTGACGGAGGTCCGAGCTATGAACTTCCAGGAAAACAGCAAACAGCTCGACAATAGAGCTTGGAAAGGACGCATTTGACTGTTCTCCCTGGTTGGGAATTAGTCGTCGTAGTGTTGCTGGCATTTTGATGTTTTGAGAAGTCTTTGACCGTCCGCTTCTCAAGAGAAAACAAAAGAAAAAGAAAAAGAAGGAAACCCTGGAAGGACGAATTTAGATACTACAGCGAAGTGATAAAGAAACAAGGCGTGGCTAAGGCACGGAGACTGAAGACAATTGATGCTAAAACCATCTGCCAAGAGGTGCTCGGATTGTCAATGTCGAACTCATCCGAGTCGTCTCAACAAAAAATGGATGAACAACCTGGAATGGAAAGAAGCTGGAGGGAAGGAAAGGAGCGAAGACGTCACATGGCCAAGTGCAGCGGGCATGGTGGGACAGCGTTGGTTAGTGCTGTTAGTGCATGCAAGGCGCCGCCAGCCAAAAGCTTAGCAAGTGGGGTGCGATTGCGCCAGCGCCGGCGGGGTTCTTGGGTGGGATGTAAGCTTCTGCCGCGTTCGGAAGCAGCTTCCTCGAGGACAAGTACAACCCATTGAGCTCGTCGCTGGCATCAAGCCAGTCCGTCCATCATTACGATGACCACCCGCTTGGTCTCGTCAATTTTATGATTCCTTCGTTGTGTTCTTGCCGCCTTTTCCCCCTGTGGTTGTGATCACCGTTGCCCGTTAACTTATCGGCACCGATCTCGGTGCCTCGTATCTTCACATTGCACGACATTTTCCAGCATGGCCGTGTTTGTTGATTTAGACGAGGAGGATAGCGGTTCCCCTCAGGACGGGAAGCAGCCGTGGAACGGCCCGATTGATGCCGTCAAGCCGGTGCCGGTAACGACAGCAAGCTTGGGCTTACCTGGCAATGGCGGCGCCAGCACCAGCAATGCTGCGGGCAAGCAGCGCGAGGAGGCTCACGGGCCCGCGGTCGGGGAGACTCTGAACCAGAACTCCATGACGCAGGCGTTGGGATGCTATCCGTAGGCGGCACCACCCCCCATGCGTCCTTTCAGTTGCATGGCACCATCAGCACCTTGGCAGTTTGCGCCTGCCAAGGACGAGCATTGCTGACTCGATGACCAGCATCATCATGTCGGTGGCCTCCTCCATCGACCTGAACACCCTCGACAACCTGTCGCGGACCTGCCGCCAGATCCGCGAGGGCCTGTTGCAGTACCGCACCATGCTGCTCGTCTCGACCTTGCACTGCACCAACGAGCACCTCCCCGTCGACCCAGAAGAGACGCTGCGGTACCGAGCCCGCGCCGGCAACTGGTATTACATGCAAGATGCCGCCAGGTCGAGCTACAATGGCAAGGCGGGCCAGTGTGCTCGGGATCTGGTGGCCGAGTGTCGGCGGTGCGGCACTGTCGTCTGTCGGGTGAGCATGGCCCGAATCCCGAATTGCCGCTGGATATCAACTAATAGGGTTTTAGAACTGCACTACCAAGCCCCCAGCTCCCATCGTCCTGCGAGACCGCCACCGGCGTCTCTGCGGGCCATGCGTGACGGCACCCCTGGGTTCGCTTGTCAGACCGCGGCTCAGCTCAGAAATCCGGACCGACTCGGACGACATGGAACGCGCAATCTGCAGGTGCGAATCCCAGGGCGTGTGGCTCTGCCAGCCGTGCGGGAGGTCCATCCGCGGCGACGACTCCGAGTACAAGGGGTAAGCCATCCCTCCCCACCCCTAACCTCCCTCACTCCCTTTCTCACCATGTCCCCCCCCTACCAGCATCTGGAAATGGCGCAACCAATACACCGAAGTGCTCGGCGGTCTCGGCACCGGCATAGGCGAAGGCGACCGGGGCGTCATCTGCGGGCGCGAGAAGGAATGCTGCGCGGCGCGCGAGCGCGAGCAAGAGATGGACGGCGACGCCGAGGACGCCCGCGAGGCCGAGTTCTACCAGCAGGCGACGGCGACCCCGCTCAGCAGTAGCAGCGGCAGCAGCAGCAGCAGCGGCGGCGGCGGCTCGTCCCTGGCGGCCGGGCCCGGCGGCAGTGGCGGTAGCACCGCCAGCCTCAGCAGCCTGGTCAGCTCGTCGGGCGCGGCGTCGGCGCTCGACCGCCGCACGCCCAGCCCGGCGCTCAAACCCGGGTACGAGCGACACGAGGTGGAGGGCATCGGCGGGGTCATGAAGAACATGCGGGTGCGCATGGTCAAGGTGGGCGCGTGCGTGCCCGAGTGGGACGACGAGCGGGCCAAGGGGGAGATTTTGGGGCGGGAGGTGCAGGGGCGGCGGCGGAGCTGGTGCGGCTGGTGTCGGAGGGTTATTCCGTCGAGGATAGACTATGAGGTGGGTAAGCAGGCGGAGGGGGAGGGGAAGGGGAAGGGGAAGGGAAAGAAAGGCTCGGGAAGCTGACGGGGCATGAGCGAAAGGGAATGACATGACGACTTGCGTTGCTTTACCTACCTTACTTATGGGGACTGGAATAGGGGTCACGCAGGTTTCAATCCAGGGTTTCCTGCCTGTTTTAGCGTAGGTCATGAAATGAGACACGATTTCATTCACAATCCACGCAATTGAGATCGGCTGGTGGTGAGTTTGATCGAGAGGAATATACAAGGTACATGTTGCATTATACAGTAAGGAGACTGGAGACGCCAGCCGTCCTCCTTTTTAGCTGTCTTACAAATCCGTCGATGCCCGCCGTCGGCCGCTAATGCTTGCCCAACCCTTGATCGTACAGTGGCATTTTCCGACTACCTTCCCAGCCTCCCGTCGAAGCTCTGGAAGATGACAGGCCCCTCAAGTGCTCTGTATCACTGCCTAGAGTCTCCTCTCCAAGTGCGTCCCCCCCCAGCTCGCCACGACACTTAAACCAATCCACCCTCCCGAAGCAGGCAGGTTAGCGAGCGAGAAGCGGTGTGGGAGTCAGCCAAGAAAGTAAACAACAACCCGCCTAGTCCCGCTCCGGTCAGTTTCCCCGGTGCGGTTTGTGTTGTCCGCTTGTCGTCTATAACTCCCCCCCAAAAACCATGCCCATCCTCGCCCTCCTCTCCTCGCGCGCCGCGCGCCTCCGGGGACCCCACCGCTCCTGCGTCTGCGCCAGGTCGGCTTTCACCTTGTCGCGGTGCTCGCGCGGCGCCTGGCAGCACATCATGACGAACAGCTTGCTGCACTGGAAGCGCGCCGACAGCGCCTGCACCGTGTTTTGCGCGGGGTCGGCCTCGCGCAGCCGCCGCATCTCTTCGATGTCGGCCGGGGCGAGGTGGTGCCGCGCTCGGTAGCGCGGAGCGCCTTCGATGGAGGGGAATTCTTCGGCCGTTGTAGATGATGAGGATGGTGTGGAGGAGGGGTTGGTGTTGAAGTGGATGGTGGCGGAGGAGGCAAAGAGCTCCGAGGCGAGGTTGGCGCGGCGGCGCGGGTCGTTCTTGGGCAGGAACTTGAAGGGCGTGTGGAAGACGGACGCGGCCGACGACGGCGGGTTGTAGATGATTTGGTCCGTGGTCGGGCGGCCTTCGGCGTTGTTGCCGGTTTGGGTGAGGAAGGACGGGTGCGGCGGGATGTTGAGGGCGCGTCGTGTGCGGGCGGCCGTCGACTTTTGGCGGGCGCCTGAGGGAAGGGTGTTGAGGATGGGCCGGGTCGAGGCCGGGGCCGAGGATGCGGCGCGGCGGCAGCAGGCGACTGCTGGTCTTGTTGCGATGGCCTCCATTGTGATTTTGACGGTTGGGGACTGGGAAAAGGAGAGGTCGAGATGGTGGGAGCTGTGGGTGGTTGAAAAATACAATTGAGACGAGAAGGTTGCTCCCGGCGGAGATATGGAGAGAGAGAGATGGATGGGCAGCTGCAATTGGCAACAAACAGGGCTTGTCTCGTGCGTTATCGGGGCCGCCGTCCACCTCCTTCACGCTCAGCAGGTGCGGTCGGCAGTCGCGATGCGAAGCAACTTTTTCTCGGGCGTTGGAGGAAGCTGTCACGTGGGTGCTGGGCTCTCTTGGGTTAGCGCGGCAGACTAAAACGTGCGGCCAATCATGGCTGCGCCGGATTTGCGCCCCACTTCTCCGTGTCCCGGGCCAAGTGGAGCCGGGTTGTCGGCGGGCTGCCCGGGTCCTCTACCGACAGGAACGGCACGGCTGCCGAACATGGCAATTTTGAGTGTTGATGATTTTGGGGACGGCCGAGGTTGGTGCCACCAGGAGGAGCCGGCAACACCGAGACAGAAGTGCCCTTCTTCGCCTTTTCCCAATATGTATAACCCTAGTCTCCCCGTTGTGTGACATGAACTTATGTACTTCAAGTACGCTTCACGGATGCCCGCATTTGATTCTTGAATTATTGACTTATGGACGGCAGCGGTGTCCTTCGTACGAAGGGGGTTTCCCTTCGGTTCCACCTGTTTTGCCCACGTCTTTTGGTTTTGACTTAATCTCCTGAACGCCCAGCCTTTTCCCGCTTACAGCGGCCAACCAGAATGCCCAGAGGCCGATAGCCCTTCATCAAAGTTGAGCTGCGAGCCGCCCGTCGAGGCCAAAGAGGAAACCAACGGCCCCCAAATCTGTCGACAGGGTTCCTCCTGCGGCGCATTGTACCTAGCTTGCAACCTGCCAAGTTCAGCATTTTCGCGCCGATGCAACACTAATGCATCTCCAATGCCCAATCCCAGCGCTCCGGAATCACGGAGGATGGGGCCATGGGGTACTGCTCGATGTGTAAATCATCCCCCCCTTGATCGATGCCGTCTTACAGACCCACCTCCAGGGCAACACCACGCTTTTCCCCCGGTTCCCCCTCCGAGTCTTCTCAAATCGATCTCCAATCTGCTGAACTGTGACTGTTTTTCCGGCGTCTGTCTGTCTTGATGTCGGTCGCGTAGTCGGCTTCGCTCTCGCCATGTTCTCCCCAGCGCGGCGCACGATGCCGACCTTGCTTGCCGTCCTCGGCCTGTGTTGCGCACTCGCGGCCGCGGTCCTCGAAGTGCCAGCGCTCAACACATTTCTCGTGAGAGAGAAGTCGGCCGGTCCGTCTCCCCCTAAACCGTTTCGAACAAGGTTTCCTTGCGCGCAACGCTTCTAACGTCGTAAAGCGACCGTCCTGGGCAACTATGTCTACGTCGACGGCGGCCAGCTCTCGCAGTGGGCGGTAAACAGGGTGCGAGAAGGTACGCGACAATTCCCTTCCCATCTCGGCTTCTGAATCTATGCGCATGGAGGGTTGTCAAGCGTTGAGCGCGGACACTAAGGAATATCCGCAGGAATCGAATGCGAGAACACGCTCTCAATCGACATCAGCAAGTCGTGGACGACAAGCGACGTCGCGATCCGGGCAATCCCCAAGACGGGACCGCAAAAGATGGGCGTGGTCCTGTGGACCGACGCCCAGGCCGGCGTCTTCTATTCGTGGGGAGGCACCTTCCCGGCAGGCCTCAGCAAGAACGTCACGGCGCCCGAGCTGTGGCAGTTCAAGGCCGACGGCGAAGGGGGCGGGGAGTGGTCGGCCGTTCGGCCATCCAACGCGGGGACCTTTGTGAGCCTCCACTCGGCCGACCAGATCGCGTCGGCGAACACGGACAACCAGGCCTTCATGATAGGCGGGGAGATCAAAACGTGGGGGGAGCCCAATTTCGATGGCTCCCAGGTCGTGGGCGGCATGCTGACGTACAACCTGGCGACGCGCGTGTGGACCAACGAGACCAACAACAGCCCCTTTCCGACCCTGGTCGGCGCGACGGCGCACTTCCTGCCGCCGTTTGGGAACGACGGCTTGATCATGACGCTCGGCGGGTACACGCCGCCCGTGGACGTCGACTGGGACGGCAAGGCGCCGGCGCGCGACCTGCTCAACCTCACCTTCTTCGACCCTCTGACAAAGAAGAGCTACTGGCAGCTGTCGACCGGTGATGTCCCGCCCTCGCCGCGGATGCAAGCTTGCTCGACTCTCCTCAAGACTGCCGACGGCGGCTACGACATGTAAGTTTTCCCACTACCACTACTCACTCATGGCGCCACGCAGGGTTTGAGACTGACAGCTGAACAACCCCAGCTTCCTCTACGGCGGAACCAACCTCCGCGATCTGTACACGTACCAGGACGCATACATCCTGAGCCTGCCGGGATTCGTGTGGACCAAGGCGCCCAATCTGCCGTACAGCGCGCGGGCGGACATGGCCTGCGTGACGGTGGGCAACCGGCAGGTGCTGAGCCTGTTCGGCAAGGATCTCTGGCATCTGACCACCGACCCGGCGCCCAAAGGGCTGCTCCTGTTTGACGCGACGGCCATGCAGTGGAAGGACTCGTACGACGCGGCCGCCGGGGCGTACGAGCGGCCCAGCGAGCTCAAGACGTGGTACAGCAACGGGTATGTCTTCCTGTTTCTTGGTCTGGGAGTTCCACCACCGTACTGACAGCCGCCCAGGTCGTTCGATCAGGTCGCGTGGACCTCGGACGAAGTACGGCGCCTGTTTGTGGGCAAGACCACCACACCTACGAGCAGCACGAGTAAGTGCCCAGTCCTGGAGCGAACAGGGCTTCCCCAGACTGTTTCTAGGCGGCCAAACTAACCCATAGATCAGCCGGAAATCCAGGATCCACGGCCACCAACCCTCCCGGCTCGTCCGTCACCAACACCAACACCAACACACCAGGCCAAACGGGGGGCGACGCAACAGGCGGGACGCAATCCGCATCGACTCCGGTGGGCGCCATCGTGGGCGGCGTCGTGGGCGGTGTCGGGGGCCTGGCGCTCATCGCCGCGGCCGTCTGGCTGTTCCTCCGGCGCCGCCGACAGAGCACGGTGGCCGGCTCGGACCAAGGCATGGACCCGGGGGAGATCGGGAAGGACCCGGGCCTGCCGGAGGTCTATGTCCCCTCCCAAGACGGGCACACCGACGTGTCGTCCCCGCAGACCCTGGTCGAGCTGGATCCTCAGGCGCACGGCGGTCACTATGAGATGGATCCTCAGCAGCAGATGGCTCAGCAGCAGCCGGCGCATGCGTACTATGAGATGGACCCCCGGCAGACGCATGCGCACGAGATGGATCCGCGGCAGACGCATGCGCATTACGAGATGGATCCCCAGGCGAGCATGTTCGAGATGGACGGCGCGTCGCGGCATGGGTGGGTGTCGTCGTCGGTAAACCCTAGGTAATGAATGTGTACATGTCGAGATCTACCCTCTGTTTGCTTCAGACAAGAATAGAATTAGTGAGATGCCTGCGCAGGCCCCTTGCAATGAAGGTCGTCTGTTCCATGGGTGCCAGGTGAAAAGGTCCATGCCAGTGAAGGGAGAGAAGGTCGGTCCAAAGGTCGTTGGCGGCTGGTGCTGGGGCGCAGTCAGGGGCTGCAATTTTTGGCTTCATGCGAAGTGCGTAGCTGCAAACAGACGCGGAAATGGAACCTTCGAAGTGACTCGATTCCAGGCTGTTTGTGTGGATTGGAGGTCGAAGGTCCAGTGGAAGGTCCAAATTCCAGCGCGCCCGTTTGGGTCTTGGCAGGTGCTGTGGGCCCGCATTACGTCGTTAAGGGACCAGCCCCGCCTGCATCAGGCCCTCTTTTCCCGGCTTGAACAGCGTCATTCCCTGTTGATTGCGATTTGCGTCCCGAGGTCACCGGGTCGCTGGTCCCTCGCTGCCCGAGAACAAAGCAAAGACGCGACAATCCTTTGCGCGCGTGATTATTATATCAGCCCATCTTCCCGGCCATTCAACGCAGCAGCGCAACCAACGTCTTCCATCGCCCCAAGTTGCACCTGTTGCGCGACAGAACCAGCATCTGACTGGAACCGACCGAATCCGGCAAGCGAAGAACGGCAGCGGCAGAGACAGAAGCGCCTCGAATCGGGCTTGGGCTTGGATCCAGGAACCAAGCAGGGAACGCCGCCCACCTTCTGCACCTGCATCACGCCCGCCAGAGTGCGCCAGAAACACAGCATCCCACTTCCAGTTTTTGTCGGCTGCTCAGTCAGCTGTTTGCGCGTCGCACACGGCCGGGTCTAGAGCAAGGTAGGACGCACTCCGTCTCGTATTTAGTTATTGGTCCCAGACACGCAGCCACTTTATCGTCGATATATTCGCGGCGGATCGGGACATCTGTCCACCGGCCACACACGGTCCCTTTCTCGTCGCGCGCCTCCCGGCCCGTCATCCTTTATCCCACTGCCTGCGCACTGCGACAGCTGGGACTAGGAAATATCCACAGCAGCCACGCATTCCACCGATCGTCAGGGACCGCGTTGCTAACAGCTCCACCTCGCTTACAGACATCAGACGACCTACATCCACCACGCCCCTATCTCGACAAGATGGGCCTCGCAACTGCAGCGCCCGCCCAGGGCAGCGCCCCGATTCCCACACTGGCCGAGCCGTCTGGACCAGAGCGCGGCACAGGCGAGAGCAAGGCCACGGCCCAGCGCGAGTCTGCCGCTCCATCCACCTCAACAGCCGCCAACGGAGAGGAGAAGAAGAAGAGGCGCAGCCTGTTTGGCTTCGGCAAGAAGAAGACGGAAGAGCCCGCCAAGCCCGCCGCAACCAGCAAAACCGCGCCGACCACCACCCGCACCAAGACCGCCTCCCCGATCCAAACCGACCACGCCCCTCTCTCGCCCTCCTCCCCGGGCCGCCCGGGCTTCGCCTCGTCCCCACACCTCGCCTCACCCGCGGGAAGCCAAATCTTCGAGCGCGACGTCCAAGAAAGCGCCGCCGCGCTGATCCCCACCTCCCCCGCCATCCCGTCGCACATCCAAACCGAGAACTACATCCCCCCAGTCCTGGACGCTTCCTCAGAAGCCATCACCGACGACCACCTGAACCCAGACACGGTCGAGATCATCACGCACGCCTCGCACCGCGGCGCCGCGACCAGCCTCAGCCCGTACACGGCCACCGCCGCTGAACCCTCGTGGGCCGACGAGCTCGCCGCCTTCGCCTCCCCGGCGGCCACCAACACCACCACCGCCGCCGACACGGCCTCCAATTACGGCAGCTTCGACGCCACCGACGTCCGCCGCCTGTCCTTCATCTCGTTCGCCGACGTCGTCCAGGCCGAGCAGGCGCACGCGCCGCCCGGGAGCAGCCCCTCGCGCGATAGCAGCATGTACGTGGCGGGGCTGACTTCTTTTTCCGCAGCGGTCAACCGCTCCCCGAGCCCGATCCGGTCGCCCGTTTCGTCGGCTGGCGGTTTGGGAAGTGGTGGTTCAGCGGCGGGGGTCAGTCCGCCGACGAGTAAGAGTGGGTCGGTTAAGGGGCTGGAGATGTCTATGCATTCGTCTACGGGCAGGACGGCGTCGCCGTCGGCGGGCGCGGGGAGGAGGATACCGCTGGGGAGTCCGACTAGCTTGATGAGTATGCAGCTGGGCCCTGGGAGTGGGGGTGGCTCGGGGGGGGAGATTGCGATTGAGACCATGAGTCAGGCGCTGAGGAGGACGGGGAGCGGGGATTTGAGTATCGGCGGTGGTGGTGGGGTGAGGAGTTTTCCGGCGAGTCCGATCTGATACACCATTACCACCACGCTAAGGAGGAGGGAGGTTCGGGGAAGAGGGCTTGAGATTGGGGGGTGGGTGCCGGGCGTTTTGGTACTGGGGTAGGAGAGGGTGAGAGGGTGAAATTGGGGAGGGTGTGAGAGTGAAAAGTGAACGAGGTCAAGGAAGTGGGAGACTGGACTCGATACGTTGCCGCAACAAATTGCAGGATACCCAGCCAGTCACTCGGGCAAGTCATGGATACAGCGGGAGCGAGGATGGCGGGGCAGGATGGGGGTTCTGGCTTTTCTGGGCTTGCGGTGGAGAAATGGCGTTTGGTTTCCTTTTCCGACTTGTCGTCATCTTTCGTGATACGTTCTTGTGTTTCGTCGTTTATACCAAATTTGCCTGGAGCGGTGGATCTGCGGATGGGACGTTATTTCTCTTCTTCCTGCCCAAGGGCTGTTGATTGCCAGTTTATATCTTCCGTACCTTGCTTCTATTCTTGTTTACTAGGTGAGGATAGCTGGTCGGAGGTCCGTAGAACTATCGGTATTTCTTGTTCATGCCATGCATTATCTACTTGGTATCTACCGACACCCCTCGCTGGTGTCAGCGGGGCGAGTATCTGTAGGAATGGTTCTCTTACCTTCCGGCCTGTTCCCTCCCTGGCCCTGAGCTGCCAGGCTCCCCGCCCTTCCCTTTCGTCTTAACTTTCGTGGCTTCCCGCAGCTCGCCGTTCACAATGCCAGCCCTGACCAAACACCCTCACCCAGCCCGCTGGCCGTCTATAATCCCATCGCCCTCTCCCTTCTTCCACCCAGAGTTGAGGCCAGTGGCGCAGTGGTAAAAACCGCAACTTGTGGGCGCCATCGGGACACCACACTGGGGATCGTGCAAAGCTCAGCCGCCCCTGGGTTCGACTCTGGTTTTTGGCGTTTTCATGTTTTTTTGCTTTGTTTATTTACTTTTGATTTTACTCGTACCTTTTCATAAAACATGAACCTTTTCTCAACCCACCCACCGCAGTTCAAGACGCTCTTCGTGTTCTTTCCAGCTGCTGGGCCGTCCACAGACCGAAATCCCTAAAGGGTTGTAACCGACTATGGTCAAATCGAGAAGTCTTCCAAACACGTCCCCCGTCTCAAATAACTCACCTTTTCATCTGCAAGCCAGACATTGAATACTCGTACTTTACCTCGCCCCAAGCCTCGTTCAATGTTGCCAGAGTGCCAGCAAACGACCCGAAAGAGTCTCTCGTCTTCCAGCGATGGTCATCACCAGAACATGCAGACCCCATCTTCCAGCAACATAGTCCTAAGGATAGAAGGCTCTCCGGAGTTTCGTTCAGCCATGGCATGATTATGCCGGCGAATCCATCGCACGGCAGATAGACCTCACTCCGGAACAAACTTAAGGAACGACACACTCAGCCCACCCTTCCAACGTGATCACGCTGCCCGCGCCACACCTCCAACCTAGTAGTCCGCCCCAAACTAGACGGCACTGCCGCCCCCAACTTCACCACCGACTTTCCTTCCCCCTTGGCATACAGCAGATAGATAGATGGACCTGATACAATCCGATTTAATCGACCCGTCCGTGTACATGTATAGACGGGACACGGCGGGAAAGGCGGCCTGCTTGGTTTGTCACTAAACAGACGGGGCTTGGGGAAGAGGAAGAGGGAGGTTTGGTTGGTTACTGGGGAGGTTCATTTCAACCTATCCACCTACAGCGGTGTGTAGCAGCTGGTAGTAGCTAATGGATAGGTTGGGAGTGAGCAATCGCGTTGGTAAGGCCGTAGTACTACGGGCGGGTTTGCAGTGAAACATATCCCATCACGAAATGAGGACAGGAAGTAAGACATTGGCACTGCTGGCTCGATGTGTGATGTATAATTGTCCGATTGGGCTCCAGGTTCGTGGTACGGCCGTCAGTTTATATTCGGCCTGTGTTTGTTTGGGTTTGCGGCTGAACCAGAGCGGAGAAGATGATTCGGTGCAAGTTGAGTGAGTGTTCCCACGGGCATCAAGCAATGAACGAGGCATTGAAACATCAAACAAGGGGTATCGAAACATCAACGGGGAGCACCGTTGTCAGCTGACCTTTCTGGTCGAGCTTCCACGTAGGAAAGGGGCGCCACGTCTGCATAAAGCAAGTCGGGACATGTCGATAATGCCAAACGCCAGCATCGGGGTATCATGGTATCGCATCGAGCTGTCACTCACATCGAGCTGTCACTGAGAGCGTAGAACAGAGTGAGAGAATCAAAATCATGGGTATATTCCACTCCCATGCAAGATCCGGCCGTCTGTCTCCGTTCCACAGAGACAAGTTGGTATCAAAAGCTAAAACAAACCACCCCGTCCACAACAAAACCCAACCCAAGACAGACAGCCTCGCCACATTATCTCATCCATCCAGTAAACACACCACCCCCCATCAAGCCCTAACATCCGACTTCTCATCATCATCAAACTTGGCCTTGGCCACAGTATCACCAACCTCGCCCTTGGGCAGCATATTGAGCTCGTCCTCCTGCTTGTCGAGGTGGCGCATCTGGATCCAGAACATGCACCCACCAAACACAGCAAGGATAGCCACCACAGCATAGTTCCACACAAGCAGCGGGTCATCAGCAAGCGGGACGAGCGCGAAGCCGATGGCCGACGAGATGGCGTTCATGAAGAGGGCGACCGACTGCACCATGGAGCGCATGTTGGCGGGCGCCTTGGAGTGGGCATATTCCAGGCTGGTGATGGACGCCATGATCTCGGAGAAGGCGATGAGCACGTACGAGCCCGTCTGCGCCCACATGCTGATCTCGGCGCGCGGGCACCTTGTGCCGTCGGGCAGCTTGCCGTTGGCAAAGTAGCCGCACTCGCTGTCCTTGTAGATGTAGTACTGGATCACGCAGGCCCAGATCATGGCGGCGGCGCCGGCAAAGTAGCCGAGGGCGATGCGCTTGAGGGGCGTCGGGTTGAGGCGCATCTTGCGCAGCGCCGGGTAGATGAAGAGATCGAGCAGGGGGATGATGATGATCAGGGCGAAGGGGTTGAGGTTGGTGAGGACGTCGTTGGGGACGCCGCCGACCTTCATGGTGGCGGCCTGGGAGATCAGGTTGTTGTTGACTAGGAAATGTTAGGACGGCGGAATCGGTACGATGAGGGAGAATGACTTACTCTGGTTGTAGCAGAGCCAGAAAAGGGGGTACCACAGGAAGACGGCGCAGGCATTGAAACCACGGCGGACCTCGTCGACCCAGGCGTCGTTGAAGTCCATCCACTTGGGCCTGGTGGCGGCGTCGAACCTGGACGGCTTGACGCTCTCCCAGAAGGTGCCGTCGTGCAGCTGGCGGTACGTCTTGACGGGGTTGATGGACCAGCGGCCCTTGTTGGCGAGGAAGAACAGCTTGAAGGACCGGCCGAGGACGGAGCCTTGCGGCGGTACGCGCTTGTAGCGGCGGCGACCCCACAGCATGACCAGCGGGCAGAAGCAGAGAAGGATGGTCGGGAGGGTGTACGACAGCCAGAAGCCGACGTAGTGCTCGCAGTACACCATGGCGAGCTGGCCGGTCAGGGCGCCAACGTTGATGAAGAGGTAGAAGTAGTGGTACACACGCGAAGCCGTCGCGGCGGGGTCAACGACGACGCGCTCGCCGCTCGGTAATGTCCTGACGACCATCTTCTCCAGGTCGAGCTGCTCGACAATGAGCGGGTTGACATTGGGCTTGAAGCCCCCGGTACCGACGCCCATGAGGATGATACCGATGGAGAAAGCAGCAAGGGAGCCGTTGGGGTTCTTGATGACAGGGGGCAGAGCAGAGACGATGAGGACGAGGTGACCAAGAATGTCGACCATGAGGGCAGCGCCGATGGTCCGGTAGCGGCCGAGGTAGCTGTCGGCAATCCAGGCACCGAACAGAGGCATGGTGTACTGCCAGAACGAGTTGAAGGTGGTCAGGCCGAAGGCGGTCCGCTGGCCGAGGCCAAGGGCGCCAGCTTGGCCATTCTCAATGTCGTAGCTGGCACCGGTTGACGAGTACGAGGGCAGCTCTTGTTGGATGAAGTTGGTAAAGACGGCGGTGGTGCCGTAGTACGAGAAACGCTCGCACAACTCGATAAAGGCGATGGTGTAGATGTTCCAGGGGATCTTGTCAGGCACTCGCCGCAGAGTGTGCAGCTCCTCCTCGGTCGGGGACCCGCCGTCGGCAGTGGTGATGCTGACGCCGAGCTTGTCTTCGTCGTGGGCGGACAGGACCGGGGCCAGATTGACCTCCTTGTCCTTGACAACGGCGCGGACATCGTCGCTGACAGCGACGCTCGTGGGGTCAGACGCCATGATGGAGGGGGGAAGCTCGTCAGTAGAGCTTGGACTGACTGCACGAGGGGAAGGGGTAGACTCGGGCGTGCTGGCGAGAGTCGCAACACTGCGGCGCGGCAGCTGTATAAATACAGGAGATGTGTTGCACTATAGCCATGCCATGGCGAGACATCCCCGCATGGGTCTGCTGGTAACCTGCCATGGCGAGAGGGTAAGATACCACCCTGCAATCCAGGGATGAGGGGGGACTTTTCAGAGGTGAGGTTGCCGGACGGAGCAATCAGAGGTCGCATTGGGCGAGGGGGATGGCATCGGGAGGCGGGCTGCACTGCAGCCTCGGGACCAGAACCACGAAAGGGAGCAATGTCCACCTCTGGAAAGTGCAGAAGTCTTGGAACTCTTGCCACCTTCCGAGATGGTTCAAGAGCGCCAAGTGATAGTGGACGGTTGGGTTGTCTGCCGTTACCCTCCATCTCAACGACAGGCCGCCCCTCTCGACGATCACATATCAAGTGGCAGATGCGCCCTTCCCATATGGGATTCTCTCCTCAACGGCATGGAAACGGGACCTCTGGTTTGGCGCATCCGTCTCGCATATGCCGAGAGGGCTGCTTGAGCGAAGCTTTTGCCGGCGCCCAACTCTCGCTTGGCTGCGGGCGCTTGAGCAACCACAGGAGGCGGTCCGCCACGGCTCGAAGTTTGGGATGGCACTCTCTGGAAGCCGGGAGGGCTCGCATCGGCATGGAGAACTTCCTAAAGCAATCATGCCCAGGCCCTTGGCAACCGACGCCCGACTGGCTCGATAGGCCGTGCATGTCGTGTGTTGCTTGGCGAGTGCCGCTCCGTGGCCGCCAAGCGGCGCCGAGATGTGGCGACCCCGGCGCAGGAACCTTCGCCCGCGCCACGGCCGTCTGCGGCCGGAGCTCTCGCCGTTTTTGTCGGGGCGCTAGCACGGTGAGAGCAGTCAAGGGCCGGCCAAGACTCGCCGCCGGCGTTGATATGGTCCTGACCGAGCCGGAGATGGCGTGGAGACAGGCGCGCCGTTGGCCTGGAACTGGCCCAGCTTCTCTCGGGGGTAGCCCGGCTCGCCGCGCAGGTACAATACCGGTGGCCAGGCCATTCTCCTGGGAAATTCCAGACGACGGGCGTCTCAACGATCAGCATCCTCAACTGGCAGTCTCGCAGTTTGGCACAGCTTGATTCCAAAGAATCATCAGAAGTTCTTGCTGTTTGCTGGCGCTGGTCTGTTGTCGGCGCCACTGCGCTTACCGGCGGCCGTGTCCGAGCTTCGCATTCTGCGGCAGTCCAGCCGAGGTGTCGCCATCAGGACCAGCGGCGGGCAGATCTGGCAGATTTTGTCTCCTTCCCGAAGTGTTGCTGGGCATCTTGGCTTTGACAAACAGAATGAGGACCTGGCCCACCGCTATGGATAGGGAGGTCCCCGATCCACAGACGAAGATTTTTGCCAAGTCGAGGCTTTTGATGAATGCGCCGTTATCCATATATCAACGCGTGAGTGGGCCGTGGACCCGAGGAGAAGTGCAAAGGAAAAAGAGCTCTGCATTGCCGTCGCGCTTGATGGCTTGATGGAGGAGGAGATTGGCCAATGGGGAGACCCGATTTCCCCTCAACTTTTGTGTGGCTTGAGGAAAGCAGGCTGAGGCAGGATGAAGGAGCGGGGAGGCGGCCGGCACTTGCACCTGCCTAATTGGGATATAATCATATACTGTGTAAGTCGGGCCGCAAAAATAGCACGAGCAATGCTCCGAAGGAACCTGGAATTGCGACTCTCACCAACCGCACCGTGAGACTCGACAGCGACCACGAGATGCAACGGCCCGGATTGCAACGCGTGACAACTTCTTGTGTCGCAAGACTCGAGTTTTTGAGGACCTCGGGCCGTGTCAAGCCGCCGTGTCAAATCCGAAATGCCGAGTCTCCCATTGGCTTGACCGCATTTCGAGAGCCAATTCGGCCCGGCTGTTGGCTGTCACACTCATCCAACAGTCCCGAGTAAGCGCGGAATAACTAAATGGTCAACCAGTCTCGCGGGCGAGATTTTGGGAGACATCGGGACGAAGGTGGAAAGATTGGAGATTGGTCTCCGCAAAGCATTTCATGGGAAGGCCTTGTGGGGTTGTGGAGTGCTGCACGGACGTCAGCCTTGCCGGTTTCCCTATCCACGCTAGGAACTCCCGCGTCTCGTTTGGAACTGGCCTGCTCCATCTCCCGAACCCGGTACGATGGTTCATGCTCGTCCTGCCAGCCATCATGTGTGACTGAAACGGCCGTGTGCGCCCATCGCGGCGGCGCTGGCCGATGCCATCTCGGATCTGTAGACGGAGCTCTCGCGGGGCTGCCTAGATTGCACGGGGTATGGTTAGGTCCAGAGCGAGGAGGATGCGGCAATGGATCTGCCCTTCCTGTGTTCGAAGCTGGGTCCAAGACGTCTCCTGGAACTCCTCGCGGAGGCCGACCCTCCCTCGCCTGGCCCTGGGTGCGCTCAAAACCTCAAAATTGAACGTGTCCTATATTAGGCGTCGTACGTGTTACAGCTCTTAGTTTAGCTTCGAGCATAGAGCGAGGATTCAGTTCGGTGGTGTCGGACACAGTCCCCTGATGTCGTCGGTTGGATACGGAAGGTTCAAGTTGGATACGGAACCGCACCTCACGACAAGACTCCAACTTGACTTGGGAAACCAAACAGGCTTCGTAGAGTGTCAGCTTCACCACAGCCATCGGGTTGGTCGTCAGCGAAGTCATCTTGGATCAACACCTTGTCACTTACACCCACAATGCAGGAGCAACCGATGAGAGCAGACTTGAGTACAAAAAACACAATACTACGGCAATCGACGACGGGGAGCAATCCATCAGTCATGGAGCCGCCATCGAGCCGCGATCCATAGCGAGCAAAAGAGACCCTAACCCTCGCCTCCTCTCCACCACTTACTCCGTACCTCGGCACCCACACCGGGCTTGCCTACCGAAACAGAAACCCGGGACCCAGGCATCCTTGCCCGGTCTATCTCCGCCGAGGGCAGTCAATCCACCAGAAAACTCTTCCTCGACGCAGACACAGCACAATGCCCAGCCTCTGCCGTCCGGTACACCCTCGCTTATTATTGGCATCTTACCCCTATCCACCACCCGGCGCCAGACAACCGCCGCCAAGCCCGGCGAGACGGGGTCCCGAACCATGAATTCCCCTGGAGCCACCACCGCAAGCCCCCAAGATGGAGCTCCCGATGACGAGAAGCGAGAGACCCCACCGCACGCCTCTCCCAAGAGCCAAGAAGTAGAACCACCCCATCCCAAACCCCCAACCCCAACCGGAGCCCGAGACCTCGCCCGGCCCCCCTCCCCGGGGACGGGGCCTCACCGAACCTCCTCCGACTCAGCAGACACCACCCACCCCGCCGGCACCACCCCCATCCCCAACCCCGTCCCGGGCCCGGGCCCGGGCGCAGACCACATCTCCCTCGGCGACGACCCCGCCGCCCTCACGCACACCACATCCCACCTCCCCCCGCCAGACGACGCCGTGTACGACCGCTTCCCGCGCCACCGCAAGCTGCTCATGGTGGCGCTGCTCTCCTTCTGCTCCTTCCTGTCGCCCGTCTCCAGCACGTCCGTGCTGGCGGCCACGCCCGAGGTGGCGAGTGAGTTTGGGACGGATGGGACGGTTATCAATGTGGTTAATGCGGTGTATATGCTTATGATGGGGGTTTCGCCGGTTGTGTGGGGGCCGATGAGTGAGGTTTATGGGAGGAGGAGGGTGAGTTTGTTTTTCTTCTTTTTGTTTTTTTTCGGTTCAATGGTGGTGATGGGGGGTGGGGGAGAGGAGGGTGTGGAAAGGGGGTGGTTCTGGGGCGGGGATTGAAAGTGGGAAAAAGCGGTGGAAAGAGGTGGAAGGGGTAAAGGGGTGAGGTTATGGCTGACTTGAGTAGGTGAACCAAGTGACAGCGGTGCTGTTCTTCGGGTGCAGTATCGGCACTGCGCTCGCCCCTAACCTGGCGGCGTTTTTTGTGTTTCGCATCCTGACTGCGTTCGAGGGGACGGCATTTATCCTGGTTGGGTCGGCGTGTATTGGGTGAGTAGTCCCCTGGCTTCCTTCAGTAAATGGAATAGGAGACAACGCACTCACCATCCCCAGCGACATGTACCGCCCCACCGAGCGCGCCACCGCCCTCGGCTGGTTCCTCTCGGGCTCGCTCATCGGCCCGGCCCTCGGCCCCTTCATCGGCGGCATCATCGTCACCTACACCTCGTGGCGCGTCATCTTCTGGCTGCAGACGGGCCTGTCCGGGCTCGCGGCCCTCTTCACCCTCACCCCGTTCCTCCCCGAGACCATCCACCACCGCAAGGTCGACGACCTCGCGGGCTACTCGCCGCGGCACAAGACGCGCGTCCTCTGGCGCATGGTCAACCCGGCGCGGGTGCTCCGGCTGTTTGCGTACCCGAACCTCGTCGCGGCCGCCCTCGCGTCGTCGGCCGTCGTCTGGAACATGTACTCGCTGCTCACGCCCATCCGGTACGTGCTCAACCCGCGCTTCCACCTGACCACGCCCATGCAGTCGGGCCTGTTCTACCTCGCCCCCGGCACGGGTTACCTGGTGGGGACGCTGGTCGGCGGGCGGTACGCCGACTACGTCGTCAAGCGCTGGATCGCCAAGCGCGGGGGGGTCAGGGTGCCCGAGGACAGGCTGCGGTCGGCGCTGCCGTTCATGGGCGTCATTATTCCGGCGTGCCTGCTGGTGTATGGGTGGGGCATCGAGAAGGACGCGGGCGGGATCCCGCTGGCGGTCTTGACGCTGTTTATACAGGGCGTGGCGCAGCTGTTTTGCTTCCCGAGTCTTAACACGTACTGTCTTGATGTGATGCAGGGCCGCGGGGCCGAAGTCATCGCGGGGAACTACTTTGTGCGGTACCTCTTTGCGTGTGCGGCGACGGCGTGCGTGCTGCCGGCGGTCCAGGGGATCGGCGTGGGCTGGTTCTCGACCATCACGGCTCTGTTCCTGGTGGCGAGCACTGCTGCCATCCAAGCGACCATCTGGTGGGGGAAGAGCTGGCGGGAGGGGGTGGACAAGCGGCGGCGGGCGAAGAGGCGAGCCGAGCAGGGCGAGGCGAGGAAGGAGCTTGGTCGTATGGGCAACGAGGCATGACAACAATGTTGACTTCGACTTCTGCTAGCTGTTTTGTAGTACTGATAGAGTCAGGTTTAGGTAGCATACGTTGATCCGCCATGTCCTGTTTCCCGGGAGAGCTCTAACAGTGGCACGTCAATTCCTACCTGGAAAGGCAGGCCAACTGAAGTTTACCAGTGCTGGCAGGCAAGACGCCTGGAGCGAGCCCCGGAGCCGCGCGGCTTGCGTCACAAGTTGACAGCTGTGGGCGCCGCGGCAGTCATGCACTGGGAACTACGGAGAGCTTCCACACAACGGAGTCCCTGCGGATTGCGCTGGCGAAACTCGGGATGGCCAACCGAGTTGAAGGCAGCCGTGGGTGAGCAAGTGGCAGCGGCACTCGCGGCAGAGACCGAGGCAGTCGGCTGAAGCAGACTCGGACTGAGGGCGTGCCGCCACCCATCTCGGATAACAAACAACAAGCCAGTCGAGGGAGAGTGTGGTTGTCCGGCTGAACTCTGAACCCGAGGCCTAGTCCCTGTCCCAAACAGATCAGAGCGTGGCCGAGCTTAGACTTACAGGGTACAATCGCATGTAGCAGCACGCACATGCGGAGCAGGCAGAAAACCGACAGGAGCGAAGTGTGTCGGTTGAGGCCTGATTCCAGTGGTCACAGTGCGGGCACAGTCCTCGGTCCCGTCTTGGAATGAGGCTGGTTGTCAGACGTCCGTGGCTTGAGCGTGGCATGGACCGCGGACCTGGCTTGTCAATTGCTGACTGACCGTCGTTAATGGTTCCTTTTCCAAGGCAGCGTTGGGGATATGAAACGGCTCGGCCGTCGTAGCTGGCTCGGTGGTCCGACAGTCAAGCTGTTTCGAGCCATTGCTATACCCTTGTCCTCCGGCAACGACAACACTGAGGACGGGGTTCGTGAGAGTGACAGGTGGAGAAGGTCAAAAAGGTTGAATGGAAAAAGCGCCGTCTTATCTAGAAATGCCGGCTGTCTGTCGTTGCCCGCGCAGCGCTGGTACTGCTGGGCGTCAGCTGCCAGTGGCTCAGAACGGCTTCTATTCTTGGCTGCTGATCGGCAGCGCCTTGATGCATGCTGGTGTCTGTTAAGCTACTGCGGTAAAGTATGTATGTGTAACAATGCGGCATGAAACAAGACCGATGGAGGTCAGTGGTCGCGTGTTGGAGGCCTGACAGCAAAGGTCGCTGGGTCGTTCGGGCGCTCGCAAATCGTTGCCTTGGCATTGAACTCCCGGATCGGCAAGGGCAAGTACGCGATACCGCCCCCAGGAAAATGCGAGACACTCGATCCATGGATGGAGGGCGGCCCAGGCGCGGGGTGCGGCGGACGTTTCTGGCCAACTCTGGGCCTTCAGAGGGGGTGAGGCGGCGCAGTGCCCTGAAGGGGAGTTTCAAGGTCCAAGTTCAGGAAGCAGCTTCAAACGCTTCGCGGCCAATCGGTGCGTGCAATAACGGTTGGTGGGGCTGGTGTGGTGGGGCTGGTGTGGTGGGGCTGGTGTGGTGGGCTCAGCCCCACCAACAGCCAGGCACACAAACCACGCCAAGCGGGATGCGACCGTCTCATGATTTGCATCTGTCCCGATCCAACCGCAACTCGTGGATCGGGAACTGAGAAGCTCACGGCATCGCAACCATCTGGATTTGTGGGTGTTACATTGAGCCCTGCATCGGACTCTCAAGTTTGGCAGCGATCCTTTCTCGATCGGACGCCTTGTCACTCTCACCCGTACCCCGAACCGCGCTCCTGGCGCAGCTCAAGTCAGAAGCTTGCCCGGGCCGGCGTTATGGAATGCGAGAAGCCCCACGGTTCTGAGCGATCCGTGAGGCTCTGACACAAGGTCGGCATGGGGGTCGAGCTATCTGCCGATCACTGCACGCCTCTGGCCGTTGCTGGGACAGCTATGGCCTGCCCAGCGGCCTGGCCACGGCTGAGGGGGTGTGTCTTGCAAGGCCCAGACGTCATCCGGTTTCTTACGCCTCCTCTGATGCTTGTTACTGCATGCCTGCATGGCCGCCGCATCTGGCGGTCTGGTCAACATGCTTCAAGTTGCCTGGGCCAGTTGGCTGTTTGATGCTGCCCGCTGTCCTGTGACGTATGCTGTGGGTTGTTTGGGGCGTCTTCAATGTCTTCATTCTCTTCATTGTTGTTGTTGTCTTCGATTCTTAACCCGTAAGCATCCACTCCGCTTGTTGTTTCGATCTTCGGGCCGCATCTACACGTCAACCAGCCCGTCCACTCGTTACAAGCTGCCTGTTGCCGGCCAGCAAGGAAACAGCTTCATTTCGCCTCGAACTCGCCGACTCCCGAGCGATGGAGCGCACCTCGTTCATTTCCAGAAGCAGTTCATCATTATCTAGCTTACTCTCCAACGACGAGAAGTCACTCCTCCCCCGCCCAGCATACCACCACCAGAAGCCGAAGATCCGAGTACGGACGCTGCTGGGGCATTGCCTGTACCGGCGGGTCATCCTATGGACCGCCGCGGGCCTCGTTATCGTATTCCTCACCCTGACCTCGGGCAACCATGGACTGCGCAGGGAAAGATTACTCGACCTGGTGAAATCCAAGCCATATGAGAAACCCGAGGGCAGCAACGGTGTCGAAGCTGTCGATGGTGCCAAGGGTGATCCGGGGGTTGTCATGGTGGTGACGGGATCGTCGAAGACAGAAGCGCCGGTTTGGCGCGAAGGCATGCCGTACTGGCTGAGATTTAAACAGTGAGCATCTCCAATATTCCCCCCCCGGACACCACACGGCAAACTGACTTGACAGCCTCGATGGTTTCTTCGTCGGCCTCAAGGCCCTCGTGCCTGCCAGCGACTACAAGCCCGAGCATCCCAGGCGGGCGGGCGAAGACTCCCCATTCCCGCTCACAATATCGTACACCGGTCTGCCCACGCCCACCCCGTTTGTCCCCCAACCCGACTACGAATCACCGGATTACACGGCGCAATACCACGAAGTCCAGCCGTGCTACCTCGACAAGGACAACAAAATCCCCGTTCCCGACCTCTACGCCTATAACGGTGTCGTGCAGGGCCAGTCGGAACCCGTCATCGGCTCGCATAGCCTCCTGGGGCTGAGGGACGACGTTTGCTTCGACAGGTTCGGAAGATATGGCCCGTACGGTCTCGGCTACAGCTTCGATGACGGAGGCGCGGAAGTCGGCATGGACACGGAGCGGGAAGGGAGCGAAGCAGTGTGGGCGAAGACGGGCAAGATCAACTACGACAAGATCGACTGGGGCGACGCGCAGGCTCGATGCCACGAATCCAACAAGAAGCGTTTCGTTGACGTCGCCGCCCAAAGCCGGGCATCCAAAACCACGTCGGCCGAGCACGCCGAGCGAACCTTCTCCCACAGCGAGCGGCCCAAGGAGAAGATACGGCGGACCGCCGTCGTAGTCCGGTCGTACACGGGCTACCAGTGGACGCACCACGCAGTGCTCAACTTCCGCGCCATGATATCAGAGCTCGCTCTCCGGTCCGGCGGCGAATACACGGTCCACTTCCTGCTCCACGTCCGGGACGGCAACGAGGCCATCTGGGCGGATCCGGTCACGGCCCAAAGAATCCTCGACGACAACATCCCGCCCGAGTTCCACAGTATCTGCACGCTCTGGTCTGAGGACCAGATGCGCCTCATCTACCCGGGCGGGTTCGGCCGCAGCTTCTCCAACCCAAGCGGCGGCTCCGTCCACGGCGTGTACCGCAGCGCGCACATGCCCCTGCAGCACTTCGCCATGAACCACCCGGAGTACGACTATTTCTGGAACTGGGAACTCGACATGCGCTGGCTGGGCAACTATTACGAGCTCTTCGACCGGCTCGGCAAATGGGGCAAGCAGCAGTCCCGCGTCGAGGCGTGGGAGCGCTCAGCAAAATACTACATCCCGCGCTACCACGGCGACTGGGCCAACTTCACCTCGCTCGTGCACAACGAAACCCTCGCCAGCGGACGCCCCGCCATCTTCGGGCCCCTCAACTTCCCGGGGCGCAGCCCTCTCCGCACCGAAATCGCCGGCAACAACTTCATCCCGCCGGCCTGCACCTCCCGCTTCGACCCCCCCAACTGCGGCGTAGGCGAGGACGCCGACCTGATCACGCTCAACCCCATCTTCGACGCCGAAGACTCGGGCTGGGTCTTCTCGTCCGACGTAACCGGCTACAACACGGCCCTGCCCGCCCCGCCCCGGCGATGCGCCATCATCACGGCCTCGCGGCTCAGCCGGCGCCTGCTCGAGGTCATGCACGAGGAGAACTGGCGGCTGCACCACACCATGTTCAGCGAGATGTTCCCGGCGTCGGCGGCGCTGCACCACGGGCTCAAGGCCGTCTACGCGCCGCACCCGGTCTCGATCGACCGCGAGTGGGACCTGGCCGCCGTCGACCGCGCTTTCAACGGCGGGCGGGATCATTCTAGTGGCGGGCACGGCAGCCCCTTTGATCTGAGGAACGAGCACAACCACAAGGGCACCAGCTGGTACTACCACAGCGAGTTTGCGGGCCTGCTGTGGCGGCGGTGGCTGGGCTACGCGCAGTATGATGGGAGGGGGCCGAATGGCGGGCGCTCTGGCGAGGGCACGCTGCGCGGGGGGAAATTGGAGGAGGAGAGGGCGAGCAGTACGGGGAGGATGTGCCTGCGGAGCATGCTGGTGCATCCGATTAAGTGGGAGCATCCGAGCGAGCTGGAGGACTACGTGTAGGGTGTTGTACTGCCTCCCTTTTTTTTTTTCCCTTTCCCGGGTCTGTTTCTCTAGATTGTCTTTTCTTTTTCTCCTTTGGATTGCCATGCATGTCACGAGTCGGATGATGGCGTTGGTTGGTTTGCATTTTTACTGTACATGTACACTAGGGGTGTTTTTTGGCGATGGTTGAGACCCGGGTCTGGTCTGGTGGTTGGGCCGGGCCGGCCGGGCTCAGGGGCTACGACGGCCAACCACGGCCAAACCTCAGATGAGAGCGGCGTTGGTCGAGGCCCGTTTCACAAAGCATGTGCGGCCTAGAAGCTTATTTTAGAATGTTGGAAAAACAAGGCAAAGGAATAGAAACGAACACAACATCCAACATTGTTTGGCCTTGTTGTCAGGCCTCTTCTGAGAAAAGTCGAGCATCGTGATGATGCCCCTTGCGCCCGGACCGACCCCCACGGCTGCTCTTATTTGATGATTGCCGGAATGGGCGTAGCGGGATGGGAACAGACGCCAAGCTTCGAGGCCATGGGAGGCGCATGGAAAGGATGGAGGCATGTGAGGTTGAAGAGACAGACGGAAATGAGAAATACTGCAGAGGATTGACGGGAGAACTGAAAACAGGACTTTTGTGTCACCGGAGTTTTGCTCGTCTTCCCCCCTCCTAATCTCCCCCGGAAGCGGGATGAAACCGCGGGGTATCGCATCTTCCACGCGGGTGCGCGGGGGTCATGCAGTGGGCGTGTTCAGCCCTGTCAATTCAAGGTGCAACTTCCGATACCGCACCAATTTTTATTATTTTTTATTTCCGGATCTGGTCCAGTCTGTCTCAGTGCTTCTCCCTGGCCTCAACTTGCAATTCACTCACCCAAACTCCCATCTCCGTGGCCTGGGGATGTTCATGGCAGTGAGCAAGAGGATGAAACGTGAAAGTGCTTCGTCATAGTGGGCCCCCAACCGTCTGTTAGTGCCGCGTTGCATCCGCAGCGTCATGATCCACCCCCGGCTGTGACACCAGCTCTCTCCACCCGAGAGGAGCCCTGGAGCTCGACAGTGACGACAGCAGGGATGCTGAGCTGAAGACAGATGAGTTGACTTATACAAGTAGACTATACCTGGAGGCGGTTGTGAAGAGAACAGACAGCGGTTTAGTCTGAAGACTTTTATATATGTAGTTATCATGTCGTGGTTAACTATCGTGACTGGCACAAACAGACCCGAGGCCAATCGAGGCAATGAATTGGAGATCTGCATGCAAGTCGCCCATCCAGAAATACCCGGTATATCGTGGGTTTGCCACCGCTCCACCACCTCCATCAGACCTCTACTTGACGAGCACTTCCAGCGCTGCTCGTTCTTGACATGAACATACCTATCCGAACACTGACACCGTTTGCTGCTAAGCCCATCCCGCGAACGGTGACTCCAAATTCCAACTCCCGTGTGGCGCTATCCGAATCTCGGCAAAGCACAAACGTGGCAGGGCCAACAACGCCGTCTGCTTTCGTCCCAAGAAGCGAGCGCTGCGCACACCAACAACAGAAAAGAAAAAAGCAGAATTTCAGCACTGTTTTCGCCCAGCCGAGCGAGCCCCCATTGCTGCTTCCAGGCTAGCTGGTGCTTTTTTTTTGGGTCCGCGTGATCGAATCCCAATCTCGGTCGGGACCCTGGTCTTTTCCGTGCGGTAGGTGGCACCTTGCGGACCCTGTCCTCCCAACAACCCGGACAAGTGAGTGCTACACCGTTTGTGAGACAAGTTCTAGCAGCAAGCAACGCCGCATCCGTTCTGCAATTTTGTCCTTGTCTTCCCCTCTACGACTCTCAGCCGACGGCATCGTGCAGTGCGCTTTGATTTGCAGGCCGCTAACTCGCAACTAGCAACGCAGGAGCGTGCACAGGCCGACAGCTCGTTGAGCGTTTCCGAGCTGCGTTGCTCACCGACCACTCGTATCGTCCCCGCCGAGCTTCGTTCACGATGCCCATCATCCCGGAGACCGAAATGGCGGGTCCGGCGGCCCCCGCTCCCGGTCTGCCCAAGACGCGCGGGTCCTCGGACGAGCTCAACGTCTACGACGACGCCCGAACCTACTATACCGCCGAGGACCGCCACAGGAACAACCGCGCCGGCCCGCGGACGCGCACTTACTCGCAGGTGGGCAACGCCCTGGTTTCTGGGGTATGAGCAATTGCTGATCAGACATGCGGAACAGAACAGCTTGCTGAAGCAGATGGAACGGTTGGGCGTGCCGGAGCCCTATAGACGTGGGAGCCACGGTAAGGGCATCACCGGATTGCTTGCGACTCTCCGCTAACGACTTCCGCGTAGATGAAACCACGATCCCGCATTCCCGCCGCTTCCTGATCCAGGTCGAGCCGACGCTCCAGAGTCTACAAATGCAGGAGGACACTGATAGGAACATGCAAATCACAATTGAAGACGCTGGGCCCAAGGTGAGAGCAGAATAAGGTGCCGCATAATGGTGGAGAACTAACCAACGGCCCCAGGTTCTTACCCTCCGCACCGCAGCCTCCAATGGCTACAACCGCTTCGACATCCGCGGCACCTACATGCTGTCCAACCTGCTGCAGGAGCTCTCGCTCGCCAAGGAGTATGGTCGTAAGCAGATCATCCTCGACGAGGCGAGACTCAACGAGAACCCCGTCAACCGGCTGTCGCGCATGATTCGGGACCACTTCTGGGAGGGGCTGACCCGGCGCATCGACGCCTCGAGCATCGAGATTGCGGCGCGCGATCCCAAGGACTGGACCGACGACCCGCGCCCGCGCATCTACATCCCGCGAGGCGCCCCGGAGCAGTACGAGTACTACACCAAGCTGGCCGAGGAGAGGCCCGATATCCGGCTCGACGTGCAGCTCCTCCCCGAGAAGATCACGCCCGAGATCGTCCAGCGCATGAACGCCAAGCCCGGCCTGCTGGCTGTCGACATGGAGGAGGTGACGGATCCCAAGACGGGCGAGAAGACGCTGCGGGGCCGGCCGTTTGTCGTGCCGGGCGGCCGGTTCAACGAGCTGTACAACTGGGACAGCTACATGGAGTCCCTCGGGCTGCTCGTCCACGACAAGGTCGACCTCGCCAAGTCGATGGTGCTCAACTTTTGCTTCTGCATCAAGCACTACGGCAAGGTCCTCAACGCCACGCGGTCCTACTACCTCTGCCGGTCGCAGCCCCCCTTCCTGACCGACATGGCCCTCCGCGTCTACGACAAGATCAAGCACGAGCCCGGCGCAGTCGAGTTCCTGCGGACTGCCATCCTGGCGGCCATCAAGGAGTATCACAGCGTGTGGGTGGCCGAGCCGCGCCTGGACCCGGTCACCGGTCTCTCCCGGTACCGGCCCGAGGGCCAGGGCGTCCCGCCCGAGACGGAGGCCGGCCACTTTGTGCACATCCTGGAGCCGTACGTTGAGAAGCACGGCGTGACGTTTGACGAGTTCGTCGAGGCGTACAACACGGGCAAGATCAAGGAGCCCGAGCTGGACACCTACTTTATGCACGACCGGGCGGTGCGCGAGTCGGGCCACGACACGACGTACCGGTTCGAGGGCGTGTGCGCGGACCTGGCCACCATCGACCTCAACTCGCTGCTCTTCAAGTACGAGACGGACATTGCGCGCACCATCCGCAACGTGTTTGGCGACAAGCTGGTGATCCCCGCCGAGTACTGCACCGGCGCCATGGTGCCCGGCCACGCCGAGACGTCGGCCATCTGGGACCGCCGCGCCAAGCGCCGCAAGCTGGCCATCGACAAGTACCTCTGGAACGAGGCCGAGGGCATGTACTTTGACTACAACACGGCCAAGCGCGAGCAGTGCACCTACGAGAGCGCCACCACCTTCTGGGCCCTCTGGGCCGGCGTCAGCAGCCCCAAGCAGGCCGCCGCCATGGTGACCAAGGCCCTGCCGCGCCTCGAGGCCTTTGGCGGCCTGCTGTCGGGCACCAAGGAGAGCCGCGGCGAGATCGGCATCGAGCGCCCCAACCGCCAGTGGGACTACCCCTACGGCTGGGCGCCGCAGCAGATGCTGGCCTGGACGGGCCTCTACCGGTACAGCTTTACGGACGAGGCGGAGCGCCTCGCGTACAAGTGGCTGTTCATGATCACCAAGGCCTTTGTCGACTTCAACGGCGTCGTCGTCGAGAAGTACGACGTCACGCGCCCGATCGACCCGCACCGCGTCGATGCCGAGTACGGCAACCAGGGCCTGGATTTCAAGGGCGTTGCCAAGGAGGGGTGAGTACTGTTGTTCTTCTGGGAAATCAAATTTCATACTGACTGACTTGACTCTTGACAGATTCGGCTGGGTCAACGCCAGCTACGTCTACGGCCTGCAGATTGTCAACGCCCACATGCGCCGCGCGCTGGGCACCCTGACCCCCTACGAGACGTTTGTCAAGGCTCTCGAGGAGAACCGGGCCAAGGCGCTCGCCGAGCTGGTTTGATTTGGCGGCGGCTTCTTCTTCTTCCATTGCTTTGGGATTTGGGAATGGGGCCTCCTTTTTTCCTCCAGGCATCATATCATCGATTGGCGTTTTTAGGGGAGATTTACTTAGGTTATCATCTCTTCTCTTTGGTGAAGAGGATGGATGGATCGGGGACAGAGAGCCTTTTGTTGTCTGAGTAGCCTAGATTGTTGCATATTATTTGGGATGACTGCATGGTGGGGGGTGTGCCTCATGGAAAGAGGATGGGGGACGGGCAGGATGCTACTATGCTAGAGGCGGGAGCGACGTCGCCAAGAGGTTATGGGTGGCTGGGCAGTTAGTTGGGCAGTTTATCATTCTCCGTCTCAGTGTGGACGGGGTGTTGGTAGTGTTATGTAGGCATTCAATGTATGGTTTCTGCAGGTGTGCAAACATCACGCTGGGGTTGGTTGTCTGCTGTTGTCGTTCATGTTATATGTTAAACCATATCCATGCCCAACACGACCATGAAAAACACAAAGACGAAGTCGAATTAAGGTTAACAACGTCGTGCGAGGGTGCTGCTGTGACCTACTGAGCCTGGTGTTCCGGTCCCCTTCCGGAACCCGCTCTCGACCTGAGCCCGCTGTAATCCGGGGTCGTCCGGATCCCGGCAACCGCTGGAGCGGCAACCAACCGATAAGCAGGATAAGCCCGCCAAGCGGCAAATGGATCTTGATTCTCGGCGCCACAGCATGCACCCGCTGCCCCGCAACAAACGTGCCCCTCCAGAAAATTTTCCCCGCCATCCATATATGGAGGGCTTCGATGCCCGTTCTTCGGCCGCAGAAAACAACTCTTAACTTTAGAAAATGGAAGCACATTCAGGTTGCCTTTGCCCCCTCCGCCCTTTGCCCTTGGCCCTTCTCCCGCGGCGGTGAACAAGCTGTGATCCAGGGTCCTCCAATCCCCTCCTTGCCACCACAAGCCCGCCTGCACTGAACCGTGCGTGTCGTTTCAAACTTCGTCGCGTGGTCAACAGAAGAAAGAGACAGGGCGAGACCGACTTCGGCACTTCACTCCACCCTTGTGAATTCCCTCCCTCCGACTTGACTTGTCTGGCCTGCGCTACTTTCGACCGGTCCGCTCTTCGATCCCAATTCCGTCCCGAGTGTGTTGAAGTATATCCCAAACCGGCAACATGTGCGGCATTCTCGGTCTGATCCTCGCCGACTCCTCGAGCGCCGACGCCGCCGTCGACCTGCACGAGAGCCTCTACTACCTGCAGCACCGCGGCCAGGACGCCTGCGGCGTGGCCACGTGCGCCACCGGCGGCCGGATATTCCAGTGCAAGGGCAATGGCATGGCCTCCAAGGTGTTTGAGGACGGCAAGCGCGTCGCCGACCTGCCGGGTTACATGGGCATTGCCCACCTGCGGTATCCGACGGCGGGCACCAGCTCGGTATGTACTGTCGATAGGTTCTGTGGATAGGTTCCGTGTTGTCCTAAGCTGACCTTTTGTGTCTCTAGAGCGCCGAGAGCCAGCCGTTCTACGTCAACTCCCCCTACGGCATCTGCTTCGCGCACAACGGCAACCTGATCAACGCCCCCGAGCTGCGCGACTTCCTCGACAAGGAGGCCCACCGCCACGTCAACACCGACTCGGACAGCGAGCTGATGCTCAACGTCTTTGCCAACGCCCTCAACGAGACGGGCAAGGCCCGCGTCAACGTCGACGACATCTTCAGCTCGCTGGCCCAGACGTACCAGCGCTGCCAGGGCGCCTGGGCCGCCACCGCCATGGTCGCCGGCTTTGGCATTCTGGCCTTCCGCGACTCGTTCGGCATCCGCCCGCTGATCATGGGCAGCCGCCCGTCGGCCACCATCGAGGGCGGCACCGACTACATGCTGGCCTCGGAGAGTATTGCCCTCCGGCAGCTGGGGTTCCGCGACTTCCGCGACATCCTGCCCGGCGAGGCCGTCTTCATCCAAAAGGGCGGCCAGCCGCAGTTCCACCAGGTCGCCCCGGCGCAGGCGTACTCGCCCGACATCTTTGAGTACGTCTACTTTGCCCGCCCCGACACCATCATGGACGGCATCTCGATCAACACGAGCCGGCAGAACATGGGCGCCAAGCTGGCCGACAAGCTGCGCGAGGTGCTGGGCGAGGACGGCATCCAGGAGATCGACGTCATCATCCCCGTGCCCGAGACGAGCAACACGGCGGCGGCCGTCGTGTCGGAGCGCCTCGGCAAGCCCTTCTCCAACGGCTTCATCAAGAACCGCTACGTCTACCGCACCTTCATCCTGCCGGGCCAAAAGGCGCGCCAGAAGAGCGTCCGCCGCAAGCTGAGCGCCATGGAGTCCGAGTTCGCCGGCCGCGTCGTCTGCCTCGTCGACGACTCCATCGTGCGCGGCACCACCAGCCGCGAGATCGTCAGCATGGCCCGCGAGGCCGGCGCCCGCAAGGTCATTTTCGCGAGCTGCGCCCCGCCCATCAAGCACCCGCATATCGTGGGTCCCCCCCTAACCCATTCATTCTCTGATGAGTCTAGCTAACGTCCGCCAGTACGGCATCGACCTCGCCACCCCGCAGGAACTCATCGCGCACGAAAAAACCCGCCAGGACATCGCCCGCCACATCAACGCCGACGACGTCATCTACCAGGACCTGGACGACCTCAAGGCCGCCTGCATGGAGGTCACGCCCGGCAGCAAGGTCACCGACTTTGAGGTCGGCGTCTTCTGCGGCAAGTATAAGACCCAGGTGCCTGAGGGCTACTTTGAGCACCTCAACGAGAGCCGCGGCAAGAAGCGCAAGATTGCTGAGGAGGCGTCCTCGACGGCGGGCGCGCCCGGTGGTGGTGGTGGTGTGGGTGGTGGGGCGTCGACGGTTGTGGGGAATAGTGGGCCGGTGAATGTTGCGAAGAGGGCGCTTGTTGATGGGGGGGTTGGTGGGCCTGTGTCTGCGGCCGGTGGTGGTGGTGTTGATCGGGGGGGTGCTCAGGGGGAGGGGGTTAATGGGGAGGATAAGAATGCCGGGATGCAGAATCCGAGTAACAGGCAGGATATCAGGTACGTTTTTCTCTCCCCCTTTTCGTGAGTTGGGGGTTGGTTGCTAACGAGTGTTTTGTTATGATAGTCTGCATAACTGGGCGAACGAGCCGACTCCGCAATGAGCGTTGTTGACACAACAGTATTTGAATCACCGAATCGAACGAACCCTTGCTTGATTGGACCCTGGACCCTTGGGAGGGAGGCTTGCTTAGAAGAGTGGTCGCATTGTGCACATCCAATAGACGGATAGAAGAGGCCGGTTTCTGGTTTCTGGTTTCTGGTTTCTGGTTTCTGGTTTCTGGTTTCTGAGAGGGTATGGTGTTGCTCGAAAAAAGACCCGTTTGTCACATAATGGAGGCTTGCCGCGGCATGTATGTACATTGGCGGGGGGTTGCTTCACTTACATGGGCAGCGTACCTTAGACGAGTTCGGCTGGGGGGATGAAAATGTAAAATTTGTTCATGAATCCTCTTGGGGACTGCAAGGTGTTTGTGTGATGGGTAAGTGGCTGAGAGTCGCTGATGTCTGTTTTCCTGGTAGGAAGAGAGATAAAGTAGGTGCCTGATAGGTAGGGGGGACAGAAGAGATGAGACAGGGGAGAAAATAAGAGATGCGAGGAAAGGAGAAAGGGGAAGAAAGGAGGTAAAGATATAATAAAGATAGAGTAGGAAAGAAGAGAGGAAGGTTAAAGAGGTAAAGGAAAGAAAGGTAAGAAAGAGAGAAAAGTAAGAAGAGTGAAAAGAAGGGAAAAGGAAGAAAGTAAGAAGAGGAAAAAGGAAAGGGAAAATAAACCGTTGTCGAATCTTGGTCATAGTCATCGCCCTGGTCGTCCCCCTAGTCGTTGTCATGGTGTCGGTAGTTGTCGCTGTCGTCGTCGTCGTCCATTTCCTTGTAATTGGACAGGGTTAGGGTAGTGCACTGGTAACCTCGGAGGTCCTCGTCTTCATATGCCAACTTACATGTCGTCCCTGAACCACTGGCAACACAATGGCGCAGCCGTCATCGCCGCTGGAGGGCCGCACCGTATTTCCCACCGAGCCACCCCTGGGCCCAGGCGCGCGTGATCAAGCCTGGCGCAGATTCTACCGCATCGTTGATCGCTTTGACTCCAAGTGTGACAATGGCCAAGGAACCGACGTTGCCAGTGGTGCCCAATACAGGCATGCTCAACTCATCCGCCTCACGTACGACTATGCGCAGCCGTCTGTCGCGCAGGATAACTTCCTGCGGGCTTTCTTTTGCTCCTTGGGGCTACCCCTGGACGGCGGCCAGAACGCCGGCGGCGACGACAACAGCGACAACAACAGTGAGGACATTATCATCGAGGACATTGACAGCGACTTGGAGGAGCGGGTTCGGTCGAGCTTCTTCGCCTTTGCGGATCACTGATTGACAATTTCTTCCTCCCCAGTACGCTCGATAAGCATCCACCAGGTGGTTCCCTTCCCCAATTTCACACTGACGCAGCCCAGTCAAAGCCACCGGTCGAACGACGCCCCAGCCGTCTCCCGCGTTCCATTCCGCCATTGAGAGACTGCAAGCCGGAGATGAGTTTGCAAGCACCTCGGATCGGCTCTCAGCGTTACGCGGTGCCTGCCTCGTCCGCGACCACCATCGTTGCGTCGTTTCACGCAGCTTCGACTGGCCTGAAGCCAATCGCCGGTTCAGGAGAGACTCTAGCAGCGCCCGAGACGACGACGGCACTCTGCTCGAGGATGGATCGCTTCCGTTTCGCCACTTGGAAGTGGCTTACATTCTTCCACGTTCCCTGACGAAGCTCAGACAAGGCTTAGAATTGGTACGCCAACCTAGCAAGCTGCATCTTCCATCCGGGTTGATGTGGTCTTGAGTGGGGACGGGAGACGGCGGGAGAGATGAGAAAAGGGGTCGTAGAAGAGAGACGACAAGGAGAAAAGATAGCACGAGAAAAGATAGTAGGAGGGAATGGAGTAAAGATAGTAGTGGGAAACGAGGCCGATAAAGGGGATGAATACTAACCCGTTATAAAATCAGGGGAAAATGGCAAAATAAAAAAAGTTAAAATGCTTCTCGGAGCACTCGCTTGCGGAATGAGCTTCCTAAGCAGATCAGGTGGGGCTTCTCACTTTCACAGGAGTTAGGACAAGCAGTTTCAACAAGATGGGAGCAAATCTGGTAGTATTGTACGGAAGGAAGAAAAGAAAAAAAAAAAATTTCCAAAGAAAAAAAAAAAAATTTCCAAAGAAAAAAAAAAGGAAAGAAAAAACAAACTCCGAAGCAAAGGAGAGAGGGAAAAAAAACTTCCCCTTAAAAAAAAAAAAAACACCAGCCTAGTTCATTGCCATCTGCTTCATCGTTAGCACCGTACACTTAGTATTGGAGGTAATGGACAGCAGGGGGCTAAACTTACGTCCTCTCCGGGCTCGCGAGGGCCGGGGGCTTCTCCCCCATTCCGGGGCTCCGGGGCGGGGTTGGGGGTGGTGGTGGTGGCCTGGGTCGGCGGCGGCGGCAACGGCGGCAGCGGAAGCTGCGCCGGGGCAGGGGCGGGAGCGGGGAGGGCCCGGGCGGCATCGCGGGCGGCAGCGCGGCGCGCGCGCCTTCGCGCATTGCGCGAAGGTCCGGGAGGAGGGAGCGGCTGTATTTGATTCCGTCAGTTCATGAAAAACTCCCCAATGGACAACTGCTTACCAGTCCATACATCTCCTACGGATATAGTTAGTATTGAACAAGGGTCAAGTAGAGGGCGAGATGGGGCGAAACTTACACTAAGCGCCGTGCGTACGGCCCAAGCAGCAGCAGCGGCAGCCTCCCTCGGGTTGTCAGAGGTGAACGAATAAAGGCTCCTCTGCCGGCCGGGGCGATGCTGCCACTGCTGCTGCTGTCATTGCTGTTGCTGTGGCGGGAGGGGGGCCCGCCGCTGTTGCTGCTGCTGCGGCTGTGGCTGTTGTTGCTGCAGCTGCCGGAGCAGCTCCGCCCGGTGCTCCTGCTGCTGCTGCATCTGCTGCAGCGTCTGCAGCACCTGGTCGAGGGCGGAAGGGGGCGGCGGCCCTTGGTCCATGTTTGATACTGCCATCGTTAATACAACGAGCAGTGTATGGGTTGTGTGTGTCTGGCTTACTGTTTGTTTCTGCCTGTTATGGTCAGTTACAGAACAATAAATAAACCGAAGAGGTACCAGCAGAAACAAGGATAGGCGACGATGCCTGGGATGAGACTTACACGAAGAAAAGAAAGGAGACGGCAGAAAAATCGTCGTTGATCTACAAGAATGTCAGCATTTAGTGGTGCAGTGATGGTGGCCGTCGACGAGGCCGGGGACTCGGGAAGTGGTGATGGGAGCAGCGACGACATCGGGCCGCAAGCCAAAGAGAGTCAGAGATGAGCGACTTGCATCTGCAAGACCGCGACTGCAAGACTACAACAGTTCTGCTCGATTGTATCATGATGGAATGAAGGGAGCGGGCGGTAGTGGGAGGTGCACTTACCGCTGTTGACGAAGGCCGAAGAAAAAAAAGAGAAGAGGAAAGGAAGAGGAGAGCGAATTTGCGTCAAGTAAGGTAAATATTGTGGCCTGACGCGCGGGACTCAGAATGCCCAAATTTAAGTTGGCAGGAGAGAGCGGTTCTCGTGGCTTGTTGTGAGCTTGGTTAAGGGGAAGGAGCGAGCCCAGCGATTCCAGGGCCTCCAGGCTCTGCCACCTCAGAAACACAGAGAATGATCTGAACTTGGGGGGGATTACGCACTGCCATGGGCATTTAATTGAAGGACTACACACTGATGCTACATGGTCTGGATGGATCGGAGTCCAGTTTGTGTGGTTCGGCGCAGACCAGCAAGCAGTGAAGCGCTCGACCGAGTCAACGGCGGTTAACTGATGCTGATCGTTGCTCCCGAATCATCCAACAAGTTGTGGGATCACTGAACAAGAGAAAGTCGAGAAGACTTGTGGTTTAAAGGTTGTGGCAGCTCTCGATATGGTTGTCGACAGCGCTCAGAGCCGCATGTCAACGGCTGTCATGCTTTGGCGAAGAGAGGCAATCTGGTGCTTAACAGGTCAGACCGTACTTAACTCCGGGAAAGTGGCCAAAACGTGTTTAGATGCCCGAGTCTTGGCGCTAAGCGAGACGAGTGTTGCTGAACCCGTGTGGTGAGCCAGAGAAAGAAGGGAAAGCGAAGAGAACTTTACCTCTCGGGAAAAATGGAAACGGTTGCCACCAATTGTCCACCGCTCGCAGAAACGCCGCATCGCCCGGCCAGGACAATGCCCCAACGTTCAATACCCAGCAACAGCTTCCCACGCCCATTGCCCTGAAGCTTTGCGCAGAAAACGCAGACATCTCCAGCAAAGACATCCAACACCAGCAAGGACTCCGCCGTTCAGATTCTAGAACCACCAAACGAACCGACGGCAAAAGCACCACACCAAGTACACGGGCAGCACCATGCCCAGAAACGCGGACGTCGCCGCCGAAACGTCAAGAACAATGGGGTACCAGCCAGAAATGTTCCCAATCTTTTGATCGGGGAGACTGAGGAGGAAGCCGCGGTCGACACAGCAAGCCTAGCTCTCGGGGCAAGCGCACTTCTTCAGGAGGTTGAAGAGCTCCCGGTGACATTGGGCCGTGATCCAGTCCTTGAATGGCTGGACGTTGCCTTTGTCGCGCCAGTATTAGGTGGCGGCCCCGAGCATATGGTCGACCAGCCTCCAGCCATTAGCTGGGCTGGCTAGACTGGGGGAGACAAAACCCATTGGACGACGGTGCGGCGTTGGCGTCGGGGACAGGCTGGAAGGAGCTATTCGGAGGGTCGGCAAAGGACAGAAAGGCAGATGGCCGCAGGACTGAGGTCTCGTCTTAAGTCGTCTGTAGTAGACGAGGTGTTGTTCTTGGGCTTGAACCAAGAGTCGAGCTTGGCTTGCTTCGACCGCCCGGGGGTCTTGGTCTTGGTCGTAGCCAGAGGGCTCAGCAGTTGTTCCCGGCAGTCACAGCTGACAGAGTCCAGGAACTCATCATTGCCACCGAGACCGGAACCCGTGGCTCGGGCCGACACCCCCTGGTCACGACCGAGAACTGTCTGCGCCGGCCTCCCCTGGCCACGACCAAGAACCCTCCGCGCCAGGCCCTCAGTGATGATGCCAGGGAGAAGCTCAATCCACTCGGCGTATCCAGCTCCTTGAGATCCCAGCCGTCGTTGTGCAGATGCTGGAGGGTGGCTTGGATGTGGTTTTCGACGGTGCGTGCGGGAGATATTGTTGCGTATCGTTGTGATAGTGGTTACCGAGTCAAGGGTAAATTCAGGGGCTGCGTAGACAAAAAGAGGTCGAAAAGTTCTCAATTATCGCGGCGCTGAATTCGGACTCGATGATGCAAAAACAGAAGACAGTTCTCTGGGTGCCCAAATCTTTTGCCCTACCACGCACTCTTCCTTCCGTCCTCGAGGTTTCTGTTCTGGCTCCTTCTTGATCAAGCAGCTCAACCTGATGATGCAGGAATCTGAGGCAGGGACCTCAGGCAGGAGGTATCACACAATCGCAGGTGATCTGGCAGAACACGAGTCTCGTGTCCAAGTTGATCTGGAGGGACTGTCTTGACATTGGGGATATATCCTCTTTCCGGTCTCTGAACACGATTCCTCGTGTGCTCACCGCTGGCAAAGATTCTGGGTTCGATCCCCAGGCGGGTCGAGCTTGGAACTGGCTCGATGTCACATCTTCACCCTGCAAAATAACACATGGCATTCTCACTGGTCTAGAGTCCGCAGGGACAGAAATGACTGTTCTTGATCACGGTTCGTCGACCCCTAACCACTAGAGTCTAAGTGCAATTGCATTTCAAGCAGCACCAAGAGTCAGGGGTTAGGGTTAGGGTCAACACACCGCTTCCCCCCTAACAAAGAAGATTGCATGCGTCCCCTGATGAACACGCTAAAAGGGGAGTTCCCAAAAAGAGGTCTGAACTCGTCACAAGCTCCCAAAAAGCGAAGGACCTAGGGTAGTCCTAGAATTGCGGTTTATGTGGATCGAACACATGACCTTCAGATTTGAGTTTCCCGAAGTTTGACTTCAGTCTGACGCTCTCCCAACTGAGCTAAACCCGCTGATGATTGGTGGTTTCTGTGAGAGGAAGACTGAAGTCTGTGGGGAGTGGTGGTGGAGTAGGGCTGGGCGGGTGGCTCGGGGTTCGTCATAAGGAAATTGATTTTTTTTTTGGCTCTCAGGGGTAAGCAACGGAATCACTCCAGGGAATGGGAATGCGTGGTTGTAGCACGCGGGAGTCCAAGTTAAAACTCTGAAATGCGGGGCGAGGTTGGACAAGTGTTGGCAGTTAGATGTTTGCAGAACTCGAGATGCTCAACGTGCCAACAATGATCTAGAGCTCACTTCTGGAAGGCTATACTACACCTATTCATATGTAAAAAAAAAAAAAAAAAATGGTGTGTATCCCTGGTTATCAAGGGAAGAGAACCAAAATATCGACCAGCCTGGGGATCGAACCCAGAATCTTTGCCAGCGGTGAGAACACGAGGAATCGTGTTCAGAGACCGGAAAGCAACGCCCTACCATTGGGCCAACCGGCCAGTGAGCTGATTTGTTGAAAGCACCGAGCAGAAGGAGGGTACATGAGTCGGGAAGCGTCCGGAGGGGCGGCACGGGGGGTGGCGATTCGACTTTTCCGGTGTGGGGTAACCCGGGCTGTTTCAGCTGCAGTCTGCACGTGATGCTCGGCTCTGGGAGCACACGAGTTTGTTCACGGGGTGCAGAGTGCTCTTTGAGAGCCGGAGGAGCCCTCTTCTCCCATGTTCGGGTTCAACTTGCTTTACCCCTGAGTGCCCTTCCCACGAAAAGTACATGCTTCCCCAACGCTGTGAGAGCCGCCCTCGGCGCAGTCTGCTATCTCTGGCTTTCGCAGAGTCCGTTGATGTCTTCAAAGTCGCATTTACACATCATCAAGATTCTTGAACGGTCGAGTTCCCAAGTCGTCCCCTCATCTGCAACTTCAAAAATGAACCCCCCCTTGCCGCACCCAGGAATCCAATCCAACAACAAAAAGATGCTGTGCACCCCTGAACATCTAACTCGGATACCGGGAGTCGAACCCGGGGCTGTTGAGAGAGCAGTCACTCCTGAGGAGTGAGAGTCAACGATGTTGCCGCTACACCATACCCGAGTCCGGATTTGAATGGTTTAGACAGGGGTTGCTTGTTGCAGACTGGGCCGTCGAATGGCCTTTTATTTCGTTTGCTTTCTTGTGGAATTTTTGGGTGGAAAAGTGAGGCATTTTGTGTCACTCAGGGGTGGAACTCAGGGGCGGCGGCGGCTTACCCCACCCCGCTCCGATAATGGAGTGCCCAGCCATTCCTGCCCAACAAGAGTCTACGGGCATATGGTCTAGTGGTATGATTTCTGTTTTGCAATGCCTCGTTGATTACAGACGGTCCCGCGTTCGATCCGCGGTATGTCCAACCAAGCGCCCGCCGGGGCATGACCAACGACTCTCTTTTTGATCATCGTGCTCAATCCCAACCCTTTTCCTTTTTGTTATTCCTCCTTGTAATAACATTGACAGCCCCCATGTCCCCATTGGCATCAACAACCCGCTTAATGGAGTATGATATGGAAGCTTAGCCTTTGACAACTGTGACCGACGATGACTGGCTACGGCCTCTCCCACCTAAGAGCGCCTCCGGCTGACGCGAGGATGCGTGTAAGTGACTTTCCTAATTCGGCGCTACCCTCAGCTGTTGGAACTGCAGACCTCTTTGCTCAAGGAAGCGGGGTCACTTATTCTTGCAAAGCTATTCTTAATCTCCCCAGACAACTCGGGATGTCAACCTCCCCCAGTTCTGGCGTTCCCCTCGTTTGTGAACCCTGGGCCTGAAGGCCTCGTGCGGGGAAATTACAACGCAGGTACGGACCTCTCCATGCTACATTGTTTACACCCGATGAACCGGATGCATGCACAAGAAATAGCCGTTCATCAGGATTTACCCGGGGGTTGGCAAGCCCGGGACGGGGCCACCGGGCTTGGCCTTCCGGTTGACTGGTCCGGCTGAAGGCGGAGACTCCAAATTTGGGGTTGGCGCAGCTATCACTGTCACTTCAACCTGGGGAAGTAAGTGGAAGGAATAATATGATGATGAACCTGTTGGTCTTGTCCCGGGTTCCCGGTATTGGCGTCGTGCGGGGAGGAAGCGTTTAAATCCAGGCCTTCCCGAGAACACTAGATCTCACCACGTCCCTCACCTCCCTCACTCTCACCCCCCACCCCCCATCATGAGACTCTCAACACCCCTCCTCGCCTCTACCCTCCTCGGTGTCCCGGCGACCGCCCAACTCCACGACCTCGCCAAGAAAGCCGGGCTCCTCTACTTCGGCGCAGCCACCGACACCCCCGGCCAGCGTGAGCGAGCCCCCTACCCGCAGTCGTACGCGCAGTACGACGCCATCCTCAACGACCCCTCGGAATTCGGCCAGACGACGCCAACCAACGGTCAGAAATGGCTCTTCGCCGAGCCCCAGCCGCGCCTCTTCAACTTCACCGAGGGCGACTACGTGGCCGACCTGGCGCACAGAACCGGCAAGCTCCTTCGCTGCCATGCGCTCGTCTGGCATAGCCAGCTTGCCCCCTGGGTTGAGACGACCACCTGGACGCCCGAGGAGCTTCGAGCGGTTATCGTGAGGCATATCAAGGCCGTGGCCGGTTATTACAAGGGCCAGTGCTACGCCTGGGACGTCGTCAACGAAGCCCTCGACGAAGACGGCACGTACCGCAAGAGCGTCTTCTACAATGTGCTCGGCGAGGAGTACATCAAGCTGGCCTTCCAGACGGCGGCCGAGGTGGACCCGGGCGCCAAGCTGTACTACAACGACTACGGGATCGAGCGGCCCGGCTCGGTCAAGACGGCGGGCGCGGTGCGGCTGGTCAAGATGCTGAAGGACGCCGGCGTACGTATCGACGGCGTCGGCATGCAAGCCCATTTACACGCCGACAACCACCCGACCGCCGAGGACCTCATCCTCACGAGCGAGGGATACGCGGCGCTGGTCAAGGAGGTGGCGTTTACCGAGCTGGACGTGCGCATCAAGACGCCCGTCAACGAGACCAAGCTCGAGTGGCAGAAGGAGTGCTACCAGAAGGTGGTGACGGCCTGCGTCAAGGTCAAGGCGTGCGTCGGCATCACGCTGTGGGACTTTTATGACCCGTTCAGCTGGGTGCCGGATGTCTTTCCGGGCAATGGCGCGTCGCTGGTGTGGTTTGAGGACTTCTCCAAGCACCCGGCGTACGATGGCATGGTGGAGACGTTTAAGAAGCTGGCTGGGGACAAGCCGGGTTGCAAGCGGAGGAGACGGGGCGTGGCGGCGAGAGTTGAGGGCGATGCGAAGTAGAGGAGTTGGGACCACGAACGTGGGTATATGCCTCGGCTGAGTATGGGTATTTGCATTGACGAGTAATTACAACCGTACATATATCCTTCATAATTCATGCCATATCCATCATATCGTACCAGCGAGCCATCCGTCCTGTCATAAAAACCCCGAAATAAAACAACTCCAATCCCAAACATACCTCCTAACCCCTGAACACCCCAACCCATCGCCAATACCCTCAAATCGTAACCGTCCCAACAAGCGGCAAGTCCCTGCTGCTCCCGCCCACCTCAATCTTATACTCCCCCTTCACCAGCCGCCACTTCTGCGCCACAACATCCCACACGCTCAAGTCCCTCCTCGTTAGCCCAAACCGAACCGTCTCGGTAGCCGACACATTCAGAAACGGCTTCTCAAACCCTCTCAACTGCCGCACCGGCGCCCCCTCAGCCGGGATACCCACATACAGCTGCGCAACCTCCGCCCCATCGACCCCCCCCGTATTCGTCACATCAGCCGCCACCTCAACCAAAACATCCCACAGATCCTCCTGCCCGCCCTCGACAACCGGCCCCGTGGGGTACTCATCAAATTTTTGATCAGCCACCTTCCGCACGACCAAGTTCCCATACCCAAACGAGGTATAACTCAACCCAAACCCAAACTCGAACCGCGGCGTGACATTCCGCGCATCAAAATGCCGATAGTCCAGAAACACCCCCTCGGTGAAATTGCTCTGCGGGAACCGCGCAAACATGCTACCCCTCTCCGCGACATCCGGGCCCAGCACGGCATAGTCCGTCTCGTTTTTCGCGACGGTGTAGGGCAGTTTCCCGGACGGGTTCGACTCCCCGTATAGAAGCGAGACGACGGCGCGCCCGGAGGCCTCGCCGGGGAGGTGCGCGAAGATGAGGGCCGTGACGTTGGGGTGGTCGATGAATTGATCCACCAGCCGGATGCCTGCGTTATGAATCACAACGACGGTATTTGAGCAGCGGTCCGCGACGTGCTTGATCAGCCCGTCGGTGTAGTCGTCGCGCGCGGCGGGGCGGTCGGCGGCCTCGGTGGCGTAGGCGTTGCCAAACACCAAGCAGGCCTCCGACATGGGGTTGACAAAGGGGGCGCCGCTGACAAAGTCCCAGAAGAGGGCGGTGCCGTCGGCGTAGGCGCGCTGGACGAGCGCGTCGAAGGGGGAGACGACGGCGGATTGGGACGTCGCGCCCGAGCCGCCGCCCGAGTAGAGCGTGCCGTTGAAGGCGATGGTCGTTGTGCCGTACGCGCCCGTGTAGCCGAAGAAGGGGCCGCCGAACTCGGTGTAGTTGAAGGACTCGGCGCCAAAGAGCCAGGGCGAGAAGGCCGGGGTGGGGTTGTTGTGGTCGGGGTTTTTGGCAGAGTAGCCGAAGATGGACAGCATCTTGGGTTCTCTCAGGGGCAGCGCGCTGCGGATGTTTTTGACGAGGACGTGGCCTTCGACGGCGCCGTCGAGTAGTGTCGAGCGGAAGCTCGAGTTTCTCGCATCGACAATTTTGTGGGGCTTGGTGAGATCCATGGCCATGCCGACGCCAGGCTCCGGGAAGTCCTGGTCCTGGCCCATCAGGTACCAAGTAGCGAGGGTCCTGCGCTGTTAGTTTAAGTAAGTGATAACGAGCTGAAGAGCCATACCTGATAACCATGTCGTCGATGCGGGTCTCGGCAACCGAGCCATTCTTGACAGCATCTACCAGATGCGAACCCCAGAGGGCATTGCCGTTGGGCATGGCAACGTCCATGCCTGCCAGGGCCGCGGCTGCTCCCGCATGTTGGGCGCCCCAGTCACTAACAACCCAGCCTTGGAAACCAAGCTCGGTCTTGAGCAGCCCGTTGAGGGATTTGCTGTTTGCACAGCCGTACGAGTTGTTGAGCCGCTGATACGAGCACATGATGTTGCCGCTGCCGGCGTGGATGGCGTCTTGGAAGGGCCTGGAGGGTTAGAAAGGCAGACAACATACAGCTGGGCTGGCTTACCAGAGATAAAACTCGTGCATAGTCCTGTCGTCAATGTTTGATGACACGGATTGCATATCGCCAGAAGGGTTCCGGTTTGTCTCTTGTTCGTTGGCGATGAAGTGCTGCGGATGTTAGCGAGTTCTGGATATCCCAATCAAAGAAACACACCTTGGTACTCGTAATAACCCCAGCAGCTTGCACCGCCGCGACCGTCTCGTGGACCAGAGCCCCTGATAGATAGGGGTCGCTCGAGAAGCCTGCTTGTGTCAGCAACCCTCCAATATGAACATGGTACGGTGTAATCCCTACCCTCCCAGTTCCTGCCATTCAACACCACACGGCCAGCCGGCCCAACCACCGGCCCCAGCAGCACATTCACCCCCTTGGTCTTGAACTCGCCGCCCATCCCAGACCCCCGCTGGCGAGCGAGTACCTTGTTCCAGCTGGCACCCACATGAATGCCGCTCGGCCAGGTACTGACAAAGTCTGTCCCGCGGAGCCCTTGGCCCGCATCGCCCAGGCACATGCCAGGGAAGCCGAGGCGCGGGATACCCGGCAGGAAGCCAGGGCAGCTGGTGTTGGTACTAACACCAGCAGTCAAACGGACCTATTTTCGTCAGTCCCAACAACCCCCATCTCCCCGAGAAAGAGATCACCCACCTTCTCCTCAAGCGTCATCCTCCCCACCAACTCCCTCGCCTTTCCAGTCGCCTCCGCCCACGACCCCGCACCCGTCACATTCGCTACCCCTTGTCAGCGCCCCCTCACCACCACGCCGGACTCATCAGAGAGCGAAACTCACGCGAAGGATAAACCGCCGGCGACCGCCCATAAAACCACGCATCATCCGTAATCACCCCCTCTCCATCACCACCACCCCCGGCCCCCGACGATGCAGAGCTGTTTCCGCCGCCATTGCGCTTGCGCAGTGCAGCCAGCCCAGCTAAGCCGCCGCCGATGATGAGCAGGATGACGGCGACGAGGATGGCGATGCCGCGCTTTGTTTTGAGGAAGGGGAAGCGCTGGGTGAGCTTTGATTGTCAACTGGGTTTTGGGGTGCTGGTGATGAGCGGGGGGGTGTGTGAGGGGGCGGTAGGGTCGGTGGTGGTCGTTGTGGTGTCCCCGATGAGGGGCTTTGAGACGGGGTTGGACATGATTGTGCCAGTGGTAGTTCCAACCTAGGTAGGATCTCGGTTGTAAATGTGCCGGATGATGCTGGCTGTGGAGTCGTGGGTGACGTTTTGATGATTGGGTTTCTGAGCTGTATGTTGGGTGTTTGTTTGAGATCGGGGTAGGACTGGTGTAAATGCCGGGTCTGGTTTGAGGCGGCTAGCGGTAAAGTTGGGAAAAAAGGTTTGATGTTCTCTACCGCCGTCAAATATTGGGGAAGTTTGCCAGATTTAGGGAAGTCGCGATGATGAAGGAAGCCGGCTGTGAAGGAAGAAGTTGGTGTGACGGCCGTCGGGTTGTTTACTTGGGCCGTATGCGCTGCACTGTGTTTATAAGCGCGGCACTTAATGATTGAACTGTTTGTTGGATATGGGACAATTCTTCGGTAACATGGAATTCAAACGTCCGGCACACATACAGCAGCCCAGAAAGACTACTATCTCGTCGGAAGCTTGCAACTGTGGCTCGGGATGCCGACCATAGAGGCTCTCATTCACACAGTGGAAACGGCCGATCACGGTTGGCAGGGTGAAGCGCGTCAAGGCGCAAGGAAGCCGCGACAGCCGCGTCCACTCAGTTGCCAACCGCGTTTAACCAATTTGGGCGCGTCCCGCATTTGGGCGCGTCCCGCATTGTGGCGCGCCCTCGTCTTGCCTCGAGTTGATGGCATCCTGCAGCCAATGTCTCATCTCATGCCGCCTCGTGTTGGCAGACAGCATGCACAGTGTGTTTCTCCGGTATCGGGTCCGTACAAAGTACGAATATTCTTTTTGAAATGCATGGACCCTGCTGCGAGCTTCCACTGTGCAACAACATGATCCGGCCCCAATCCACGTGGTTGCCATATGGCAAAAGCTCGAACAGCCGATCCGGGGAAAGGCAATCCACCGCCCGCCAAACCACACACGCCAAAATGCAATTGCCCTCCCCCCCGCACGCAAAACGTACCTTTAACGTTACCGCCTTTCAGATCCCACCACCCTCCGTTTTCGACTCCATCTTGCAGACGGCCATCTTACCACGCACGACCATCGAAACGAAAAAAAGGAAACAAAGTGGACCCCGCAAAAGCAACGGCGCCGATCGCGCGGAAAAGACCACGGCAGCCGGCCAATCGTCCAACGTCCACCGACCGAGACCGAGCGGCGAACCCAGTAGCTGTTTCACAAAGCAAGCCTGGAATCTCCTCCAGAATGCCACATGGTCGCCAAACTCACTGGCACAAAAGTTGAAGATCCGATCAACCCACGAACAAAAACCCTTCCTCTCCTCCGAGATCATTCCACGGAGGGAGCTCCTCCCACCCCCCACTGCACCCAACAACCAACCCCATTCCACCTCCCCACTGCCGACCTCCACTCAGCAAACCAGCGCCACCACCCAGCGACTCGGGTCCACCAAAAACTCCCACCTCACCCAGGCGTAGCCGTTCAGGGGCTAGTGGCCGGCCTAGCCTGCCGATCTGCACCCAGAAAATTTCCGACTCGAGAATCTGCATGGACGACGATTCCCCATGATGGTGGTGACCTTTTCGCGATCTGTCAAACAAAGCAACTTGCAAAGTTCCCAAACTGCCAGCTCGCGTCGCGTGTGGACTCGTCAAAAAACACGAACCAGCCAAGTAACGTTAACCTCGCCTCAAATTCACTCGTCTGAACCGACTCCCTTTTTCCGCCTCTAATACATACACTCGAAAAACCATCCATAAGTATCCATCCATCATCACAAGCACAAAACCCACCCATAACTTCAGCCCCGAAAGAGCCCGAAAAAAACCAACGGCAAAGCCGCGGCGGTACGCGTGACGCCATCGTCGTCGTTTCTCATATCAAAATCCCACTCCACACACTCCATCCGCGATCCATCAGGATGGCGGCGGCCCAGACAGACCAGGGGGGACCAGGGGTGCGTCCCACCTCAGGAGGTGGTATCGTAACGGTTCCCCCTTTATGACCCCACACAGAAGAACAGGGGACCCCAAGTGCCGCCGACCCCCTCGAATCCCACACATGCCTGCCCCCAGTACGGATGGTCCGTCCCTTGTCCCAAATACACAAACAGCAAAAAGAATCCGCGTACCTGATCCAGCATGACTGATCCAACGATGGGTCGGTTCGCGGTGACGAAGACCATCGGTTCAGTCCGTCCGTCGTCGGTTTTGTTGAAACACCAATCCCGCCCAGTGATTTCCCGTATCCGTATCATCCCATGCCAGTTTCAATATATATAGACAATATAAAGCAAATCGAAAAAAAGCAAAAAAGATGTGTCAAAAGGAAAACAGAGGTATGCCCAGCCGCTAGTATAATATACAAAACGAAAGAACAAGGGGGTAAAATTTGGTCGACAGGTTCATCTCGAGACGGGCGTTGTGGGGCGCGGCGCGCAAATCAGACCCTATCAACAAGTCACCAAGCGTTAGGAGAAGAGCGCCACTGAAAGGGTAAAAATGTAACATGGTGTTTTGTTATCATAAAATAACAAGATGAAAAGAGCAGTCCGCGCTGGATGCTTACAGCAAGGGAGAGAAAACAGACAGGTCACGGGTAGCAATATTCGCCTCTTACAGGATGAGCTGCTTCAGGTTCCGCTGGATGATCATGTCCTGCACGGAACCCATGGTGATCTTGAGGAGGTTCGTGTCGGTCGCGTTGGTAAAGTGGCCGTAGATCTCCTTCTCGGGGTTGCGGTTCAGCGCCCGGAACTTGTCCATAAAGTACTTGCTGGCCTTGTCCGAGTTGTCGGGCGGGCCGTGGTAGTCGGTGAAGCCGTGGTCCGTTATCGGGCTCTTGGGGAGCTTCTCCTTGAAGAGGTCCATCTTGTTGAGGAAGAGGATGAGGGCCGACTTGGTGAACCAGTGCGAGTTGGCGATGGACTCCCACAGCATCAGGGCCTCGTTCATTTGGTTCTGTTTCTGTCAGATTCCTTTTTTCGTAAACCGTAAAAAGACCAGGGATACGCACGCCGTCCTTATCTTCAACCAAGCATTGGTCGTACCCAGAGATGGCCACCAGGAACAGCAGGCAGTTGACGTTCTCGAAGCAGTGGATCCACTTTTTCCGTTCTGACCGCTGGCCGCCGACGTCGAACATGCGGTATGTGAGCTGGCCCAGGTCGAAGACGGTCTCGGTGATGCCGGTTGTCCTTAGTCGTGACCGCAGGAGATCCTGGTCTGTCGGGACGTAGTTCTTGTCCCAGATACGCTCCACGTCGTCGCAGAAGCTTGGAGTCTGTCAGTCCCTGCATACCCGTGCAGTGCGTCGGCTGGCACTTACTAATCTAGGTTGTCGTGCAGGGCATACTCGTTGCCCTTCTCCATGGCCCGCTTGACGCCCGCGTCCACCCAAAGCTTCTTGACGGGTTCTAGGTACTCCTTGGGTAGCGGCTCGTCCGCCGTCATCTCGTAGTCGACCATCATCTGCGCCATGTTTTTCTGCGAGACAGCCGGTTAGTACGTGGCGAAGACGGCTCGCAGACGGCTTGCGAGCCGTCGGCGGGGAGCGCAGCAGCTTGCCTCGTTGTCCGGGTTCTCGAACCCAATCCCCAGGTCGTTCATGGCGTCGAAGATTAGGCGGAATGACTGGACGATATTTGTAAACACCACGGGCTTCCACTCCATCTTCTCGTTCTTGCTGAACCCTTGCGCATAGATGAGCTTCATCTGTTTGAGGACTGTCGACTTTCCCGACTCTCCGGCTCCTGTGCAGGCCCAAGGTCAGCTTGTGTGGCCGTGTCGCCACCCGAGACACCAAATCGTACCTAGAAGCAGGAGCTTCACTTCCTTGGACAGGCGCTTCTCGTCGGCGCGGATGATCTTATCCAACTCGCGCGACCGGGCAACGCCCGTGTCGTCGTTCTTGTCGCGGCCCCCGAAACACATTGTGGCGGCGCTTGTCGGAAACAGCGATCGTATAGCCAAGTTCGAGTCCAAATCGAAAGGTCAAAAAAACCGGCGATGTTCGCTGACGTCGTTTAGCGGTCGGTGCGGAGCTCCCGGTCGGTGGGCAAAGTGCGGCGGCGGGGCAGCTGAGAAGCTATGCCGCAACTATGAAACGCCCTCCAGCGACAAGTCGGAAAGCTCAATGCCTCTGGCAAAGCCTGCCACGAGCCGAATGGTGCAGATGCAACGTCGTGTGCGCAAAACGAAGCAATGCCAATTCCTCACTAGTCCATCCGAAAGCCGTGATTTTACCCTTTCTTGGGCTGCTTCGAATCGGGATGTCGTCGAGTCGCCGAGGCGGGTGGTGGGCGATGGGGATCAAACGGGTCGGACGGCGAGGCGGAGCGAGAAAGGGGGACGGCTGAGAGAAATGGCGGGCTATTTGTGAGTCCCGGCGGCGAAGCACACAGCATCAGACGGCGAACGGCGAACAGAAGCGACGGGTCAAAAGAATTGCAGGCTGGAGGCGCAGGCCGAGCCAGGTGCGACCGGCCCCTTCGTCTTAATTATCTGCTGCCAGTTGCTGCACAGTGGGTGGCACGCCAAACCCATGCATGCCCGCCAGGCATGGCTTCCTCAAGGGCCCTGCTTGCTGCGGGCCTGCGGCAAGCGTGGGTGGGGCCGGCGCACCCTGGCGTCTCCCGTGTCTCTCCCATCCCGCCGCCTCTTCCGTTTCGGTGCCTTTTGTCCAGTGCGAAATCGCCCACAGTCGCCCCCAGCACGGCGCGGCCAGCCGGCACGCCCTCCACGGTGTGAAGTCGGTTGGCGGCGCAGGAACCGCGAAAATTGACTTCGACGGAACGCGGCCCCAACCGGGCTCTCCCGCCCATGCGGCCCCCCCAACGGCGGAAGTGGTCGATCACAGCCAAATTGGCTCCAGTTTCATGCCGGCGTTCCATCGGTTCGCCTCGACACCCTGGGCATTTTGGCTCCGCCTCCCGGCGCCATCCCGCGCGACATGGACATTTTGGACATTGCGAACGGCGGACCCGGTTTTTGTATGGAAATAACGTTACCCGTACAAAGCTGCAACATTCTGGTCGCGTCCGATGATTTGAGTTGGGACAACACAAATTCGCGACTTTTTCCGTCTGATGCCAATTGCCGATTCCTTCTAGAGCACTCGACGACCGAGCTCCCGGGCCTGTGCGTGCATCCTTTGCGTGATGTTGAATTCTCGAACCACTTTGCGATCCTCTTGCCCCTATTCGTGTCTCGGCGCCAAAAATTCCCCGGCCACAAACTCTTGGGGATCGTGCATGTTCGCCAGGCCGACAGAGGTGGAGATATGGATCCAGGGTGACACTCAACCAATCGCGGACCCTCCTCGAGAGCTGCATCCGCGGGCTCGTGAAGCACAGACGGACTTCAACGGGCTCCATCTTTTTCCACGCCACGCCAAGTTCTCGGCGCTCTTGTTGACTGGCTCATTGCCACGCGGTTTTCTTTCCCTGAAACGGCGGATCAGAACGAAGGCTTCGAGTCTTGCTTTCTTTCCTCCGGCCGAGGCCCGGCAGCGTTTCCGACGCCGTTCTGGATGTGCACGGTAACTATCAAAACGGCATTGAACACTGCGGGACCGGCAAAGGGCTGAATACAGTGATACACACGTAAATACGACATGTCAGTTGCCTCCCCAAAAGGCGCTGCCACAGAACGCTAGAGACGTTCGATCTGTCATGGCATGGGGCCAGATGCCGCAAAAGAAAGGGTAGATCACAGTGCCCCGCGCAGAGCAGCCACGCGCCAGTCTGCAAGCAGGGCTGGCAGCCGCATGCGGCGGGGCGTTGATAACCTTGGGTTAGTATGTTTCGGACCTCGCGTTGCACGGTGGTCACTTTCCGCCGTGTGCAAGTATCAACACGAGAAGTGACTCCCGGGCTGTCCTCGTGGGGTACCAGGTAGGTTACGAGGACGACCTTCAGTCTTTCACACTAACCTGGCCGCACCAGCAAGTCTCCAGGCGGCATAGGCTGACACGACTCGAGGCCGCCTTCTCGAGGCCGTGTCCTCGGCCAAAAGCGCTGCTGGCACCGACAGCTTGGATTTGCAAAACATCCATGGAGGTAATGGAAGCGCTACCTGCGCACGGAACCATACCCCGGTCTCGAACCGCTCTGTGCGCTCGTGGATCGATTTGTCACCCAAGGCGCTGGGACTTGACAGCCCGCCCGGGGGTGCTTTGGTCGTTTCCGGCGTCGATGATCGGATGCTCCAAACGTACTCGGCGTTGAGCATGCGCCGCCACCGCGGGCTGCCGAATCATTCTAAGCGGGGCATCCACGGGGGCTCGGTCCCGGGACCGCGAACAACTGAGCGGGTTGCCAACACAACTGCTGGAAGATTCCTGCTTAGCTGTAGCATTGCTCTACGTTGTCTTCCAGAGGTCTCGCAGTTGATATTGGGAATGGTGAAGGCATTCGTGTCTCTGCCAGGCCACGGCGGGGAGGATGCTTGAAATCAATCCATACCTCAGGCTTGGACTGAAGCCGTTGACAATTGACATGCACATCCGGCTCTCCACATTTTGGGCATCATTGGTCCCGACTTTTGGGTTTACCACGTTTTTATTCGCTCATACTGCCGGCCTGAGAGCGGCCGCGGGACCGAAAATTTTCTGCACTCAGTCGCACAGGCTTTGATTGCTGTGAGGTCGAGGTCCTCGATAAAAACAGCTGCCACAAAAAACTCAATTTACCCCGCCTGGACCTCACTGGCTCACCTCAAGTTGGCTCTGTTTTGCTCACGGCGTCTCCTCTCCACGCCGCCTCAAATCTTCGGTTCTGCTCTCTTGAAGACCGTACGCCTCAGCCAAATCCGCAAAATGGGTGACATTACGCACGCTACCATCCAGGGTATGTGATTGTTTATCTTTTGTGATCTCCTCACCCCTCCGTGATCGATCGTGGCCTGGATCGATAAACATCATCTACCCCGCCATCCCCAAGACGCCCTGTCGACACCCCAGACAACGGCCCTTCTCCGGCAGTCTCATGGCACAGGCGGCGCCCTAAAATGCCGAACTTCGGACTGTGAGCTGTTGGTCTCGGGATCATCGGCTTCATTAAGCGCTGTGTCACCACTGTCCACCACACGAGCTTGCGCGGCCGTGTCTTGCGCCTCACACGGGCAGCCTTGGAGGGTCGCAGTTGGCGCAGTCGCCCAATAATAGCTTCGAGCCCGGCCGGCTGCAAAGTGAAGACGCCGCATCTGGGCCGCTGGCTCACCAGGCCGTCGAGCATTGAGTAACGTTGCTGACCAGACCCCGTGGGCTTGCAGATGGGTGGTTCCGCGAGATCTCGGAGATGTGGCCCGGTAAGTAAACACCCAGACCGACCTGACCCGCAACCCCTATTCTAACACCTCTTGGCAGGCCAGGCCATGACCCTCCGGGTCAAGAAGGTGCTGCACCACGAGAAGAGCAAGTACCAGGACGTCCTGATTTTTGAGTCCACCGACCACGGCAACGTGCTGGTCCTGGACAATGTCATCCAGTGCACCGAGCGCGACGAGTTCTCGTACCAGGAGATGATCACCCACCTGGCCATGAACTCGCACCCCAACCCCAAGAAGGTGCTCGTCATTGGCGGCGGCGACGGCGGCGTCCTCCGCGAGGTTGTCAAGCACGAGTGCGTCGAGGAGGCCACCCTCTGCGACATCGACGAGGTATGTTGAGACTTGCTGAGTCTGGACAATTCCAGCAGCCACTTACACGCGCCAGGCCGTCATCCGCCTCTCCAAGCAATACCTCCCCCACATGGCCGCCGGCTTCAACCACGAAAAGGTCAAGGTGCACATCGGCGACGGCTTCAAGTTCCTCGACGACTACAAGAACACATTCGACGTCATCATCACCGACTCGTCGGACCCCGAGGGCCCGGCCGAGTCGCTCTTCCAGAAGCCCTACTTCAAGCTCCTGCACGACGCCCTCCGCGAGGGCGGCGTCATCACCACCCAAGGTTGTATGTCTCATTTACTCGAAGAAAGTCGAGACCTGGGAGGAATGTCCTCTTTCTCCGGGCCAGGCAACTCAACGTGCCTGATCCAGCCTTGTATTCTCTCAGGAGGCTACCCAGTGGTAGTTCGTCTCGGCTTTCCCTTGCGGCGAATTTCCTCCTTTCCTCTGTCACTCCTCTTCCCTGTATCTCCTTATTCTCCCAGATCTCTTCAACCTCTTTTTTGTCGCCACTCCCGATTTGACCAGACCAACTAACAATACCCCCAAAACAGCCGAGAACCAGTGGCTCCACCTCCCCCTCATCACCAAGCTCAAGAAGGACTGCGGCGAGATCTTCCCTGTGGCCGAGTACGCCTACACGACCATCCCGACGTACCCGTCGGGCCAGATCGGCTTCATGGTCTGCTGCAAGGACGCCACGCGCAACGTGCGCGAGCCCGTGCGCTCGTGGCCCAAGGACGAGGAGCGCAAGCTGTGCCGGTACTACAACGCCGACATCCACAAGGCCAGCTTCGTCCTGCCCACTTTTGCCCAGCAGGCTCTGGAATGAGCGGCCGCCTAGTGACGATGTGGAAACGTATCAAAAAAGGACGCCCGGGGTGTTGCGCCTTGGTTTATAGGGAGGGGAGGCCCGGATGCAAAGGAGGTTGTTGCGGCGCGCATCAGAATGATGCGGGACAAGCTGCCGATGCTGGAAAGCGGATAGACGACGGATTCCCTGGCCGGATAGACTTGCCACACACACGGCGCAAAAGGCCTTACCCACCGGCATCTGGATAGGGGACAAGACCCAGAATAGACCTGCCTCCCTCCCAATCCCAATGCATCGCAGAAAGTGAGAATAGTACCCAGGTGATCACACACATTGTCATTACAACAGATATCCCGCTCCCTACGGCTCCTCAAACCCCCGACTAACATCCGGATAAACATCAAACCTCCTCTGATCCCGCAACGGAATCCCCCTCCTCGCCTCCTCAATCCTCTCCCCCTCCAACTCCGCCACCACAACCCCCTCCCCCTCCCCGGCCTCCACCAACACCTCTGCCATGGGATCAACCACCATACTATGCCCCCACGCGTGATACCCCGCACTCATATCCCTCGCGGGACTGCACAGCGCCACATACACCTGATTATCGACCGCCCTGGCCTGCCCCAACAACTTCCAATGCAGCGGCCCCGTCGTCAGGTTGAACGCGCCCGGGTACACCAGCGCAAAGCACCCGCGCCGCGCGGCGATCATGGCCAGCTCGGGGAAGCGCACGTCGTAGCAGATGGCGACGGCCACGCGGCCGTAGTCCGGCAGGTCGATTATCGTGAGGGTGTTGCCCGGCGAGAGCACGTCTGATTCGCGGAAGGTGATCTTGCCTGGGATGGAGATGTCGAAGAGGTGGATCTTGCGGTGGGTGGCGAGGAGGGCGCCCGAGGGGGAGAAGGTGAGGGAGGTGTTGTAGTAGGTTTTCTTTTCTTTTTGGGAGTCGTCTTGGTTGGTGGTGGTGGCGACGAGTTCCGGGATGGAGCCACCTATCAGGTAGACTGCGTTGTCGCGCGCCATGGCGGAGAGGGCGTGGAAGGAGGGGGATTGGGATTCGGTGGGGGGTGACGGGAGGAGGGTCTCGGCGTAGGAGGGGAAGTGGTCGCAGCCGTAGGGCGAGTTGAAGCATTCTGGCAGGACGACGATCTTGGCGCCGGTCGCGGCGGCTTCGCGGACTTTGGTGGCGGCGTGGGCGAGGTTGGCGGCCTTGTCGGGCCCTGAGGCGAGTTGTACGCAGGCGAGCCTGACGGGCTGCTTGAGGATCGGGGGGTGGGGGGTGGAGGACGCCATGGTGCGGAAGAGGAGGGCGGTTGATGGCGGGAGTGGTTGTTTGGAGATGGGGCGGCGGCAGGACGGTCGGGTGAAGGTTGTTGAGAGGACGCGGAATGTCCTCCAGGCTGGTGTTCGCATGGCGGGAGCAAGCGGGGATGGGGTTGGAGGTGCTCCGGGTGGGTGTGGGTTGTCGGGTCGGAGCTCATCGGCGCGGGGTCCTTGGCTTTGAGTGGGTCCGGCTCGGGAAGCGGCTAACGGCGGAAGGAGCAGTCGGCCGACCTGAAGCCATGTCTTCGCTTTGAGGTCAGGTCGGCAGGAACGACCAAGATTTGTGGGATTTGATTGGAATAGAAAATCCAATTGCTCGCACAATGCTTCAAGTTCTCCGAAATCCATCTCCTTTTTGTGGAAATCCCACTTCAACCGCGGATTCACCAACTCGTTCCCTCAGCAACAGGATCAGGGGTATATGTTGAGGCTCTGATCCGATGAATGCTCTGCCATCCAGTCTACACCGGCGGAAAGCCCAACTTACTCACTTTGGACGCATCTCGGATACCGTGGCCTCAACATGAACTGGACCGAGGGCAACCTCTACCGCCACAACCGCGGCCGCATGCGCAAGGTGAACCCCGCTAAGCAACGCCAAAAGGAGTACTTCGCTCGCGCCCGCGCCCGCGCCGCAGAGAAAAAGGCCGCTGAAGAGAATGGTCCTCCTCCAATCTCGTTTCTCCAGCATTCCGACATTCCGTCGTCTCAACGCTCTCACGCCTCCAACAGGTCCGGCTCTTCGTCTGGCCGCCGAGCCTCACAGACACCCAGTCGGCGGCGGACCGAGTCGGGCAGGAAACGCCACAAGACAGCGACTAGAACCGACGACACTCCTCTGCCAACTATCAGCCGCTTCTTCCAAGAACGATCAGGTGGGAAAACTGTCTCCACCCCTCAAGTTGAATATGACGAGGAGGCTCTGGAGCGGATGAGGCAGAAGTTGCTCGCGAGGGACTAGGGAACCATCCGCGAGCCGCTGTCGATTTCCGCCAAAAAGCCTCTGAGCACTAAGTCACAGGATCGAAGCCCTGGGTCAGCCTCACAGGGAACGAGAAAACGGCGGTCCCACATCGTCGGCGATGGGCAGGCGTCCAAACGCAGGAAACAGCATGTGCACTCCCTCCACCGCGATGATGTGATGATCCAGATCGGGAGCCAGGAGCGGCGGCCAGGAGAAACCTCTAGCGTCGCTAGGTCGAGGCTCTCGCAATTGGTCCGCAGTTCGCAGGCTGAGCCGAGCCGCCAACCCAAGCCGCCGGGCCTAGGGAACGCAAATGGTACGGTTGAATGTCCTTTGTTGTGAGTTTATACTGACAACTCACCAGATGACCTGTCATGGGGCCACCTCCCTTCGGACGAGGACTTACCACAGTCTGAGCTGCCGATGAGAGAGCCATCTAGTGACCAGGGTGAGAGGGGGGAGCAGCGCTGTTGCATCTCGAGCGATGCCGAGGGCCGCATCCTGACAACTTCCTTCCCTCCCTTCTCCCACCCGCTCTCTGTCCGGCCCATCCCCGAGGCCTTCTACCACCTCGAGCGCTTCGACTCCGAGAATACCGGCACCGCCATCGCGCAGATTGGGCGCGCCATCTCCCCCGTGCCGTCCTCCCAGAAAGTCGACAACATCAGATGGCACAAGTGGCTAGGCCAGCCGAGCAGCCCCCTCAGCAGCCGTGCCGCGGTTGAAGGGAGTCGAGCTTCTCTAGAGCACAGGCTCAGTCCCGGAATCAGCGAGGTTCGCCGGCCCAAGCAAGAACCCCCTCCGTCTTCGCCCCCGTCGAGCGGCTTCACGTCCGGCGAGCCAGGCCAGAGAAGGATTTATGAATCACAGGACCTCAATAAGTTGCTCAGTTCCAGTGACTCTTCCGAGATCCTGGGCCGGTACGAGGAGCTTGTCGCCAGGCTTCGGCGGCTGGAACGGTTCGATACCCCGATACCTCGAAATCCGCCGGGTGAGCGCACAGCCGAGATGAGGACGGAGAACCTTGTGGATAGCGTCAAGAGTCGTGAAGAGGAGATGGTGCCTCTCTCTAGCCCCCATGACCACGAGGAAAGCAGTGTGTCCGCCAGAGTCGGGAGTCAGGAGCAGGGAAGTGCCGCTACCAACATCGCGGAGGTGCTTGATCTCAAACACATACCTGGCGACTTCTCATCTTCTCAGCCCCCATTAGCTGAACAAGTCTGTGCGGAATCAGACGGAACGGACCCTGATGAGGCGTGGAAGACATTTGTCTTTGGCTATGAGAAGAGTGACGAGGTCAGCAAGGCAGCGTTTGAGGAGGCCAAACATGACGCGATACGGAGTTTGCAGCCATCAGAGTTTCTGGTTCCCTCTGACGAGGGAAGCGGCTCCGATGGCCACAGCCACATCGCAACCGTCGGCACAATCTACACAAAGCACGATGACGAGACGTTCGAATACGCAGAGCCATGTTTTCATGCCGAAGTCTCTGGAAGCCTTGAAGCCACTTGTGGTCCCTCATCGACCAGAGTGGAATCTGGAGTGGCCATGGACCTCTCGGATGAGTTTGCCCAGGACCCGAGTCTCAGAGTCAACGCCGGAACCAGCAGCATATCAGATCTTGAACGTGCCCCCGACAGCCCAGATAACAGCGGTTTTGTATCTGCCGAGGAGGCGGACAGCAGCACATCAGCGCTTCACGCCGGCGCGCCTTCGATGACGACCTCAATGGCCGTTGCCCCAGCTCGATCTGACGCCGTCTCCAGTGAAACGGGCACCACGGCAGAGCAGTTCCGGTTCAGTCAGCCCAAACTCTTTGTCGGCAGCCGCTCGAACCCCTCACAGCCCGTCCGCCCCGCAGGACCTGGAGTGGGAATCAGCCTAACGAAAAGAAGGAGAGGCCGGTCGAAGAAGCGGACCAACGATGGTCGGGCGGATATCCGGGCTCTCCCCAACTACAGCGGTGATCCCATTGAGGAGTTTGAGGAGGAGCGGGTACCCAAGGAAGGAAGGCTCCCCAAGTCGCTCTTCCCTGCGCTGGAGCTGGCTTGAAGCCTTGCCCTTGCCCTGGGAGGGAGCAACGATGTTCGTTTGTGTTTCACGTCGTGGGTTATGGATGGGGTATGGTGGTATGCGCCTGTGAGATTGCTTGTTGGTTGGCTTCCTGTAGCTTCACACCTCGACTCATGGAATCCAGCGTGGCTAGCAGAGCCACATCCCCGGAAAGGAACTTATCCTCGCCACAACAACGTGACTATTTGTGAGCCCATACTTCCCCCCACTTCGTTGGGTATGGAACCTCAAAGACTTTCTTTTCCGGGCTAGGGTTCCCCAGATACCTACCCCCTACTGCGAATGCGGCC